>JAJOZX010003063.1:207500-310000 GCA_023014485.1 Bathynomus jamesi | reverse complement strand
ATTTCTTGTTTTTCCCTGAAGATGTGAATATATCACGAAAGCGCTTGGATTTTGTGTTTCTTTTTTCTTTTCCCTGTGCTTGTTTGCTTATTAATAAGATCACGTGTTGTTCTGTGATTTTAGTGCATATATATATATATATATATATATACCTTTCAACCTTTCAAATGTTCCGTGTGATGATTCCTTATTTCACGAAGGTCAAGCTTGTCGCCCCTCCTGTCGAGTTGGCCTGGTGAAGTAGTGAGTTGGTTTCTTGTACTCTCCACCTCACATAGCCAAGTACGCTCGCCTCATCGGGGATTGTTCTGAGCCAGGCGTCTAATCTCCTTTTGAAGATGTCCACTGCAACACCATTCGTGTTCCTTAGGTCTTTGGGCAGCTGATTAAACAGTTTTGGTCCTCTCACAACAAAACTATTTTCTTCCAGGGTTAAGGATGTTCCCTATCTAGCCTTTAATTTGAGAACACGACAAGTCTTCCTTTTTTACTTTCCACTGTTGTTTGGGGAGTTACAGGGTTCAGAGTAAGATTAGCGACTAGTTTCTCCATTATTTTCCAAGTGTAAATAATGGTGTATCTCTCTCTTCTCCTTTCCAGTGAATATAGGTTTAATTCGCGTAACCTTTCCCAGTAATTTAGTTCATTACACCCATTGATCTTGGTTGTGAAGCTTCTCTGAATCCCTTCTAGCTGTCTAAATGTCTTCTTTTTTATATGGGCATGTTAGGACCGAGCAGTATTCCAATTTGGGTATGATCAGTCTTTTCAGTAGAGGAATCATTATATTCCTATCCCTTCGTTTAAAGGTTCTCAGTATTTGCCCAGTTATTCTCTTTGCTCTGTTTACTGCTATCTTATTTTGTGTTTCAAATTTCGCATCATCAGTAATTACAACTCCTAAATGCTTTGCTCTAGAATTTCTCTGAATTTTCTGTCCATTTGGGGTATAATATTCTATGGATTTTAGTCCTCTCTTTTTCCGTACCGTAACAGCTGAAATTTCTCAGTGTTAAACTTCATATTGTTGTCTTCCGTCCACTCGTAGATTCTGTTCATGTCTGTTTGTAGAGATTCTATATCTTCTGGGTTTCTTATTTTTCTACTGAACTTTGTGCCGTCGGCAAAGGATGTTACTATGCTGTCTCTGGAACGTCCTCATCTATGTCAGTTAGTATGATTATGAAGAGTAGTGGAGCTAATACTGTTCCTTGTGGTACTAAGCTGAGGACCTCTGATTCTGATGAAGATATTCCTTGTACTGTAGCGACTTGCCGCCGCTCATTAAGGAAATTATATATCCATTTCCCTACTTTTCCTGTTATTCCCATATATTTCAGTTTATGTATTATGATTCCATGGTCACACTTGTCGAACTCTTTGGCAAAGTCTATGTATATTACATCATAGTTTTCATTGCTTTCAAGTGAATTAATAATGTTGTAGTGTTCCATTAGTTGTGATAGGCATGACCTGCCTGACCGAAATCCATGTTAGTTATCATTTAATTTTTTTCTGAGTTTCCAAAAAGCCATAGATTTTCTGTCTAACTATTCTTTCAAATATTTTAGTGACATGATATGTAAGCGACTCTGGCCTATAGTTTTTGGCCTCGGATCGATCTCCTCATATATATATATATATATATATATATATATATATATATATATATATATATTTTCTGCCTGCTTGTGTAGCAGTAACACTTGTTTTAACCGAAGTCCGTATGACGCTAATTAATAGTGAAAATCTAACAGTTAATTATGATTTGATAAGTGTCAGTACCTGTGTGAATATCTAATACACGCAAAGTGATATTTCCTTAAGTGGTGAACGTACGACATATACTATAAAAGTAAACAAAGTAACTTATTCTTTCTTAATTAGGTCCATCTGAAAAAAAAATTTGGTGCCCATCCATACGACTGAAACAAGACACTTTGTTTTTTTCCTCAAAATTCTTATAGACATACTCCGCTATCACCAGCGGCCGCTCTCACGAGCACCAATCACTGCACGTACACAACGCGTGACATCTCCCATCCCTCGGAGTAACTAGACCACTCTCTCTCACTTCTCGATGGTCAAAACTCACACACCTCACCTTCTCCTTCTTGAGCAAATTTTTCGATCACCAATCTTTATATAATATTGTTTATAAATAGCACGGAAATAGGTAACCGATTTCTACAGTTTTACAAGGTTTGCAACAATGCAACCGATGAATCAAAGGCAATTAGATGTGGCCCTTGTCAATCAATTTGTCTTTGATTTTAACTGCCTGAATTGGAAAGATGAAGACCCGACTCTTAGAGCACGTGCCAAGCAACTAAACGGAGTAAAATATTTCTGTGAAAGATGTATAACGGAAATAAATTCGTTAACGGTTTATAAAACAGAAAGAGATACTGAGGAAGCAGCGAAAGAAGAGAATATAAATAATGAACAGAAATAAACAGGAGAGACGAAGAAAAGTGAAACAGATACAAACATGTTACAAAAAAAAATCATTGTAACAAGAAAATTATTGTAACAAAAGCGCTTAAAGAAGCACGAAGGAAATTCAGAGAAGCACGAAAGCAAAAGATTTAGAGATAATAATGACACCGATGATGCAAAATTTGAAACACAAAATCAGATAGCGATAAAGAGAGTAAAAAAAGTTACAGGACAGCTACTGAGAACCTTTAAAAGAAGTGACGAGAAGGTAATGATTTCCTTGCTGAAAACACTGATTATACCAAAACTTGAATACTGCTCAGTCTTGACGTCTCCATACAAAAGAAATTAATAACTAGAAGAAGACCAAATGAATTTCACAGCCAAGACTGATGGCTGCCAAACATTCAATTACTGGAAAGACTACGAAAATTAAATCTGTATTCGTTGGAAAGAAGAAGTAAGAGATACACCATAATTTACATATGGAAAATGACCGAAAAACTGGTATTTAACCTCAAATTAAACCAAATTAACATAAAAAAACACTGGAAAATAGGAAAGGTAGAATGTTTAGTGTTTCCAAACTAAAGGGCCGACAAGAGACATCCACAACACTTAAGGAAAATAGTTTGGTTGTCAGGGGGCCAAGAGTTTTTAATCAGCCTCCAAAGGATCTCAGGAAAGTGACAAAGGTTAAAATTGAAATTTTCAAAAGAAAACTAGTTGCCTGGCTCAGGACGGTACTAGTTGAGCCGGGTGCCTGGCTATGTGCGATGGAGATCACAAGAAAGAAAGCAAGTCGCTCCTCCATCAGGCCAGGCCTAGAGGTGGGGCCATCAGCTTGACCTTTGTGTGAAAAGAGACTGACGCACAGAATTTTTACCAGGTTTACCAGGTAGGCCGGTGTATACATATATATATATGGGCTACGTCGTGGCCAATGTCGTAACACCGCTTCCCGGAGATCAGCGAAGTTAAGCGACATTGGGTCTGGGTAGTAGTTGGATGGGAGACTGTCCTCCGCGCCCAGATTATGTAGCGACCCGTGGTTTGGATCCCACGTAAAGCTGTAGGTTCTCTCCGTCATATGACCTTAGATGTTGCGAAGGAAGTTAAACAACACCAATAAAATATATATATATATATATATATATACACACACACAGTATATATATATATATATATATATGGGATGAATTTCACAATTAATCACGTGAAATGAATAAATGATGTAACCCCACAAGGAAAAAGAAAAATGATTCCAAGGTCTTTCGTGTATTCAGAAGTACATTCCCGCACGTCCCTGACGTCATTCCCTGACGAGGTGTACTTTTGAATACATGAAAGAGCTTGAAATCATTTTTCTTTTTTCCTTGTGGGTTTACATCATATATACAGGGCGTCCCAAACAAATGTATACACACTTTAAATAATTATAAAGGCAGTGTTTATTAAAATACATTTCATTTTCAAAATGTAATAGAATCTACAGACATTATTTAATTGTTTTGTCAACGCCTGTTTTCAAACTGACGTCCGTTCTGGTCCAGGCACTGCTGATAACGCGAAGCAATGGAATCGCAAACATCACGAAACATTTCGTTTGGTATTTGTGTGCATTCTCGTTCAATGGCTGCTCTCAATTCAGCGACTGTTGCAGGTTTTATAGCGTAGACTTTGTCTTTTAAGTATCCCCATAAAAAAAGTCTAGTGGTGTGAGGTCTGGTGAACGCGGAGGGTATTCTACGAAACCCCTTCGTCCAATCCACATCCACATCGTGCCAAGTACCACTCGCAATACTCCACTCTACGGTCCGGATCATCATCATCTTCATTAATAGCATGGACTAATCTTGGAATGTAACTTTTCCATTGACAGCGCTTCAAAATGCGTTGGACAGACGATTCTGAAATTCCTACCTCACGACTCGCTTGCCGCACAGATTTTCTTGGACTTTGGTGATACGTTTCCAGTACTCTTTCTTGCTTTGTGGGGCTTGTCGATGTCCGTGGTCTTCCGGAACGCTTCTTGTGGACATTCTGAACAGTTCCATCGGCTTCAAACTTATCTCTAATTCGAGTGATGGTAAGTCGCGTTGGTGGATCTGTTTGAAACTCCCTCCTAAACTGTCTTTGCACTTCAACTGCGTTTTCACACTTCCAGTAGCATTTTAGAATGAATTTCCTTTGTTCAAAGCTTAGTCTGACTGCCATTATTAATTCTAATGGGTTTAACTTGGAAAGAAAGAAACATCAATTGAGCTATCAGCTGTTAAAGTGTGTATACATTTTTTTGGGACGCCCTGTACATGACTCCAGATTTGAAAAAATTTACTGGAGCACAGCTCTGAATTTACTTTTTTCCCCTTACACCACTAGATAGGTTAATGATAGTAAACTCTTGAATTGACGACATACCAATTACAAATTGTTTTAGCTAAACATAATAATACAATAATGTACAGTTTATAACTCACCTTAAGTTTATTTATTCATTGCAGCAGCAACAGTGGACGATGTTAGACCTTGCATGTAGGCATTTGTTGTGAATTTACCGCCATGTATGCTTGGCCACTGATCAATGGCTTTCTGTGTGATCATTACAGCAGATCTAGTGCCTGGAGCTGGACCCTCCTTCACAATTCTGCACAGCTTAGTCAAATGAGATGGCTTAATGGATCCTTTGTGTTCAACAATGTAACCAAGAATGGAGAATGTCCCTTCAGCTGGTGCTTCACTCCAGGCAGTTGATCCATCTTTATCAAAATGCTTTAATCTCTCTGTGATTCCTTTCCACAGCTGTTCTATATATTCTGTCAGCCAATTTATCACTGAGTCTTTTGTAAAACTATTTTCAGATCTGGTTCTGGATGGTCTAACAACTTCAGCAACCTGGTAGTAATCAGAACGTTTCTTGATGTATTTGTAAACTTCATTTAGGATGTAATCCTCAGCTGTTAGTTCCTTTTGCTGCCCTGTGGTATCGTGCTTAAATTCAGAAACTACATCATTTGCATTTCCTCCATTAGCTAATTTGGAAATTGTTTCCATCACTCTTAACATAACAGTTTTCCCTCCTTCTTTATAAAATATATTTTCTACAAATTCTGCACTAACTGTGGTTTTTTGAGCTACTTGCAACATAATCTTTGTTACATAGGAAATCAATACATAGTGTAGAACTTGGCACTAATTTCTTTCTCTTGTGGATGATCAAAAAACACACACATTTTCCACATCTGTCAAATTGATCAAATTCGTAATTAACCATGCGAGTATCAGATTTGAGTTTTGGTCTCTTAAAACCAATGATATTGTCAAGAACCATATTGGTATAGTCAAGGCCTGATCTCAGATTTGAAGAGTGATTCTGAATAAAGTCTAAAAGCTCACTTAGTTTACAAATTTTCTTCAATGCATCAACGTGGGCTCTGTTCACAAGATGCATTAAGTCCCATCGAAATTTGAAATTTTCTCCAAACAACTTTTTCATTTCGTTTTTAAATGGCTCGTTGTCCTTACAAAAAGCCCCATCTCCAACCATTCCAGATACCTTGGATTTAATTGCTTCTTCAGATAGTTTCAAGTGATTAGGAGACTTCAACACATCAAAAATTTCATTGGCCAAATAAACTCCTGATTTGCTGCGTACTAAATTTATCCCAGCAAGTTTTACAGTCTTATCTTCTTCACTCATAACTAATACAACTAGCATGCTTAATCCCAAAATTGTTCCAATGTCAGCTGTTATTGTTACTGAAGTTTGTTCTAAGAACCACTTTACAGTTTGTTCTTTAAGTTGATTATCTAATAGCTCACAAATTGTCTCGCACGCATGTGTGCTATGATTCAAATTTCCAACCTCACAACCTGACCTATGTAATACAGCTAGAAGTACTGGATATAGAGCCCATGCAGTGTTTGTTTTCATTATGTAGTATAAGATGTTGCCACATAAGTCTTCTATGCGTTTAGTAGTGTTCCGAGAAGATGTTTTCATCACTTCATAAACAGCAGCTCTTTGATGATGCTGAAGTTTAATTAAATGTCTCTTCAGGTGGGTTTTCAGATTTCTAAACCATCTCTCTTGATTTTCTCCTTGTTTGCATACATAGGTTAAATCTTTAACATTGAAGTAACCTTTTATGTTAGAATGTTTGTCTGAAGCACATGTTTGGGGTCTGTGCAAGCTATGCAATATAATGTAAACATTTTATCATCAGAAGCATCATCAATATCTTCTTGATTATCATCATCTTCATCCTCAACAGCTATATCTACATCAGGCATATTAGTGTCACTATTTGCAATGTTTTCCATTATATCACTTGGTACTGAAAATGAATCATCAGCATGCCCTAGATCCTTCTTTTCCACCAATTTGAATGTAGATTTGATCAAATCATTGTTCAGGATTTCTTGTATTGATTTACACTTGCTTAAATGGGCTATGGAAATGTCAAATTTGTTGCTTTTTGCTTTATTAGATTTGGATGCAACACTTGAACTTGAAGGCATATTTTGACTCTTCTCTTTATTAACCACAACAGCTTGGTGAGTTTCTTTTGTTAGGCGCAAAATTGCATTCAATGTCTTCTGGATTTGGGAATTTTCAAATTCCTCTAAAGCAGTTTTGTTAGTCTGATGCGCAGATTCCTCACTTACCTTTTGTTTCTTAGGTGGAGGAGAAGCACTTTCTTCAGTCTGTGAAACATCTAGTGAAAAAGTTTCATTTTCTAGATTAGCAGTTGATGAAGTTGGTTCATTTTTCTGAGGTCTAGCACTAGCACATTTTGTGAACAAACTAAATGACTGCTTTGCCGTATCTCTTTGCTGCACTTCATCCTGGCATTTCTTTACTGCAATATCTAAGCTGTGGGCCCAAACTCTGGGACCTCTTGTATTGTAACAAATATTTTTTTTGGAATTAAAATGTTCCTCCCAGTTTTGCTTCTTTGAATATTTGTTCTTGCATTGACCACAAAAGTAACCCCTTTTAACACCCTCACTTTTCTCTCCAACTTCATCAATATTAGGATCCATTATTGATTATTGACTACCTGAAAAAATACAAAATAAGTAAAAGTTAGTAAATATAGTATGGTAAAAGTGAGTAAAAGTAAGTAAATATAGTACAATGAAAGTAAGTAAAAGTAAGTGCTTTAAACTTAGTAAAAGTAAGGAAGAGTAAGTAAAAGTAGGTAAGTTAAAGTAAGTAAAAGTAAGTTTAAACTTAACTAAACTTTTCAATTCTAGTCATGGTGGATTACTTAAAACCGCACAAGTAATTATCTGGCCAATTTATCAAACCTGGCCGAGATCAATGGAACATAGTCCAATCCTGATAATTTTATATTAAAAAAATATACGTTTTACTAAAATTTTAATTATCAAAACATTGAAGCTTAACAAAAAATAAAAATAATTGTTAAATATGGAATTACCAACTAAACTTAAAATAACTAAATTTGTAATTTAAAAAAATTGGTTTGTACAAGAACGTATACGCAAAAAAATTGCATAACGTCTAGCGGATGAACAAAACCCAAACCCAAATTTACTTTTTCTCATGGTCAAATTTACTGGAGCAATGCTCCCAAGATCCCAGGAATCTGGAGTCATGGCCCTGTATATATATATATATATATATATATATATATAATATGTTACAACTCAGAATTGTCCCCTGAGAAACTTTCGTTACACAGACGGTGTGTGGAACAAGGAACTCTTCTGGTAAAGTTAAATCCACTTTAGTCCGAATAAGTAATGGTAAATGACAAATACTATTGTTTTTCTTTTTCATGATGGAAGCCCAACGTGGGTGTATATACTGTATACTCGTATTTATACAGAGTGTTACCAAATTATGTTCCAAAAATTAGTATACATATTCAGGACGTCAAAGTGAACAAAAAAGTTTTTATGAACATAAATCGGCAATCGCTTCGTTTCCAAGATACATTGTTTTTCCGCTGAAGACGATGCTATTCTCTGGACACCTATTATTGTATGCTTCCTAGATATATCAGAAAACAACAAAATTATTATTATTATTATTATTATTATTATTATTATTATTATTATTATTATCAAATTATGAAGAGTATTGCTTCTATCTTTTCTCGTATGTAATGCGTCGGAACTGAAGTGGCTCGTGCTTGTTATAATTGAGATAAAAATCCTGTCATAATACTAAAGATAATAATAATAATAATAATAATAATAATAATAATTTTATTGTTCTCTGATATATCTAGGAAACATACAATAATAGGTGTACAGAGAATAGCATCGTCCTCGGCAAAAAAGCAATGTATCTCGGAAACGAAGCGATTCCCGATTTATGTTCATAGGAACTTTTTGTTCACTTTGACATCCTGAATATGTATACTAAATTATGAAACATAATTTGATAACACCCCGTATAGGGTGTTCTAAAATTACCTAGTAAAATGTCTGTCGATTAGTTGTCGGACGTTGTGAGCAATGTGATCAAGTTGAAAGAAGACACTTTGAGCATCTAAAATAAACAATTATTGTTGCTTTTCTTATTGTTGCTCTATTTGAAATAAAATTGTTAAATATCGCATAATTTTTGTTAAGATATTGTGTTCATATAAACGTTTACTACGTAATTTTAGCACACCCTGTATAATATATATATATATATATATATATATATATATATATATATATATATATATATATTATATACAGGTGGGCCGTAAGTTTCCATACATAGGAAAATTTAAACGTTTGTTTTTATGTTTCAGATACCCTAAGAATATGCGTTTGTAAGATCTTGTTTACTGATGAAGCAAATTTTTACGTCAATGGAGAGGTTAATCGGCAAAACATACGTTATTGGAGTAATGCTAACCCTAACTGGCTGAGTCCGACGAAGATGCAAGGTGCCGGTAAAGTGATGGTGTGGGCCGGGATATGGGGTGACAGAATTATTGGACCAATTTTTTTGTCAGTGGAAATCTTAATGCCGAAAGGTATCTTAACATGTTGCAAGAAGAGATTTTCCCATCCCTGCTAAACGAGGAAGGTAACTTCCCAGTTTACTTCCAGCAAGATGGAGCTCCACCTCATTATGGTCTTCACGTGCGTCGGTATTTGGATCAGCAGCAGTTTCCGGATGCTTGGATTGGTCGGCGTGGTCCTGTGGAGTGGCCTCCCAGATCCCCAGATCTCACCCCCCTTGATTTCTATCTTTGGGGGCACTTGAAGGCCATGGTGTATCAGGAAAAGATACGAGACATAAATCATCTAAAGGAACGTATCACCAACGCCATTACAAGCATAACGTCAACTGTGCTAATGCGTGTTCATCAACAGTGGGGACACGTATTGAAATTGTTTTTCAAAACAATGGCAACCATGTAGAGCATATTATATAAATAAAAATGGTTGTCCATAAAAAAATGTTTATTTTTCCTATGTATGGAAACTTACGGCCCACCCTGTGTATATATATATATATATATATATATATATATATATATATATATATATATATATATGTTTTATTATATCTAATTTTGAAAATTATTAAAGTTCTTAGACTTAGGCTTCATTATATATTTTAAACTTTGGCACTATTTTTGGCACTCTTTTCTATACGGCGGGACAGTAGTTTTTACTTTAAGAAGCTTAGCAAATTCTCGTTAACTTCCAGAGAAAATTACCAAATGAGATATAATAATAATAATAATAATAATAATAATAATAATAATTTTAATAAAGTAGAATGAATTGGTGTATGATGGGAATAGGTGGGTCCTATCAAATCTGTTGTACGCGGATGATGCTATGCTATTTGCTCAGAGTGACTGTGATATGCACGCAAAGTGAATGTGAGTAAAAGTAAGTTATTGATTGTGGAGAGAAAGGAAAATTCTGAGGAAGTCTGAGGAGACTTGGTAGAGATGCTGAGAGATGTTTACATGAAGGTTTTTTGTACCGATACGTTTGTATCGGTGTGAAACAATGACATGGTATGAGAGAGAGAAGTCAAGGGTAAGAGCATTTGATATGAAAAACTTGAGAAGTATGTGTGGCGTGTACCGGACTGATAGAGTGAGAAATTGTGTGGAATTTAGCCATGTTGGGGTGGGGGTTGAGGGGGGTGCACTGTCCCACCAGTATGACAGAATGACGGTGTAAATGAATGTATATTGCTTTTGTTTCTACCTTTTCACTTATTGATTTGCTTCCATATTTTATATCCGAGCGTGTCTGTCTGCCTTCTCATCCAAACTCATTTGGTGAGTGATGTTGTGATGTTTGTGATGTTGTTATTATTATTAATATTAGTATTAGTATCAATATCAGTATCATTACTAGTATTAGTAGTAAAGAGATAAGAGTAGCACGGATGAAACTCAATTTGAACTTTGTGAACGAGTTCTAAGAAGTTTTCAAAGAACCTTTTCTCGTCTCACTGAGACTGGAATTTTCATCAAGATGTAAGAAATTCTTTCATCGAACGAGTGCCCTCAAGTGATGACAGTACAGACTTCGATGACTGATTAAATAGTTTTCATGAAACTGATTTTTTTTAGGAAAATAATTTAATAAAGGTGAGTGACGCCATCTATTGGAGGAAATGTCAATTAAATTTCAATTTATTTTCATTAATAGAGTGTAATACATGCATATAATTTTTATGTTAACAGCAACTTAAATTTTAAGATTAATTATATTAGAAATAAATTTACCTTACCTCGGTGGGATTCGAACTGATGTCACTGTAGATTCGAATTTTGCGAGAACTTACTCACTCGGGCATGAGACGCGAAGATATGCTGAGAGAGTTTTGTACATATATACACTCTATATTGTTTCTGTTTATATATATATATATATATATATATATATATATATATATATATATATATATATATATATATATATATATAATCTTCGATGCATTCATAGTTTAAGTGGAAGTATGAAGAATTAAACATCTTTTTACATAGAGCACCATTCCACTCATACGCCCATTTCAGGATGCGAACAGCCCGTAGCAGCATTGCCAAGCAAATAGAGGGTGAAAATACTGACGAGGCTTTCGTACGTTGTTCACCTCTGAAAGCAACAGTGCTCTGTGTTAGTCTAGTCCAAAGAACATCCATATCCGTATTCAATTTATTGCAATTTTCGTTAGTTTGTATTGCAGACACTCTTAGTTATTATCAGTTCTGGTGCATGATTCTTCAGGAGCAAGATGCATCCAAGATTGTTTCCTCCCTAAAGCAGCACAAATTTTACCTGTATCAATCACAGTCACACTCGTACTACCTAAAGCTTACTGTACACAAACTGGACTAAAAACCACAAGGATCCGCAATCACAACTCGTCCATATATATATATATATATATATATATATATATATATATATATATATATATATATATATATATATATATATATATATATATATATGTGTGTGTGTGTGTGTGTGTGTGTGTGTGTGTGTGTGTAGCCTCACCACGGAAAAACACTAAACTGAAACGGAATAGAATTTAATGAAGACAACCCCGTAAGGTAGAATCCCCCCCCCCCCCCCCCCCCAAAAAAAAAACAATCCAGAGTAAAATTCGGAAAATTTTTTAATACTTTACCTTTTTTCTTATTTTGTAGTTACAATTTCAGTATTTCTCGAGTCTAAAACCTCTTTATTATCCACTTTAGTTTTTCCAGCCTCATTCCTGCAAGTAGCATTCGGTTTTTTCTACCACTATTCCTGTTATTACTCTTACCATTATTATTATTATTATTATTATTATTATTATTATTATTATTATTATTATTATTATTATATACGAGGGTAATTCAATAAGTATCCGCATTTTTTATTTTCACACTTTTATTTTCACGTCTGATAGATTATAAACACATCACTTCTCAACATAGTCTCCCTGTTTCTCAATACACTTAGTCCAGCGATCTACAAGCTTCCTAATGCCATCACAAAAAATGTTTTTAGCTGTGTGCGTAGCCAGTCATGCACCGCCTCCTTCAGGTCATCATCGCCTTGGAATCGCTGACCTCTCAAAGCGTCTTTTAGTGGTGTGGACTGTAGGCTGGATGGTCGAGAACTTCAAATTTAAGTTCTTGAAGACATTTTCTAGTCTATGCAGCGGTATGAGGGCGCGCATTGTCGTGTAACAGAATAACACCTTCCGACAATCTCCCTCTCCGTTTTGTCCGAGAGGGAGAATACGATGCAATTGTTACTGTAGTTCCACGCTCTAGATAATTTTTCAATGTTATCATTATCATTATTCGTATTCTGACATTCTTCGGAATGAGTTAAAGCAAGCAATTCAAATAAAACGGAGAGGGAGATTGTCGGAAGGTGTTATTCTGTTACACGACAATGCGCGCCCTCATACCGCTGCACAGACTAGAAAATGCCTTCAAGAACTTAAATTTGAAGTTCTCGACCATCCAGCCTACAGTCCACACCTGGCACCTTCGGATTTTTACCTGTTTGGACCACTAAAAGACGCTTTGAGAGGTCAGCTATTCCAAGGCGATGATGACCTGAAGGAGGCGGTGCATGACTGGCTACGCACACAGAAAAAAACATTCTTTTGTGATGGCATTAGGAAGCTTGTAGATCGCTGGACTAAGTGTAGAGAGAAACAGGGAGACTATGTTGAGAAGTGGTGTGTTTATAATCTATCAGATGTGAAAATAAAAAGTGCAGATACTTATTGAATTACCCTCGTGTGTGTATATATATATTTTTTTATACAGGAAGGAGGAGCCAAGGTGGAATGCCCACTAAAACGCTCCCCCATAATCAAGGTTGAAGGTTTTCGAGATGCCTGGACACTACGTTTGAAAGATTGGAGGTCATAGACAGGAGGAAAGATGGATTAAGGAAGATTGTGCCAGGGTTGACAGGTTAAGTTAATGAAAGATTGAGAGTAACGATTAACCCTTGCGTTAAAGAGTTGGACAGAAAAGGAATGATAATGTGTCGAAAGTCTGGTACTGCGTGCTCTCCTTAAAAGAGGAGGCATGCGGTTAGAGAGTTCAGAAGAGCAGTTGTCCGTTACAATAGCTATAGCAAGAAGAGAGAGCGAAGACAGTCAGTGAGAGGTAAATAATTGATGAGACGAAAAGTCTGTAATTCCACCCGGTCAATTAGGGCTATGTGGGTTGAGCCACCCCACACATGAGAAACGTACTCCATACAGAGGCAGACAAGACCCCTTTACAGAAACAGCAACTGAGTGGGAGAGAAGAAACTGCGGAGGCGGTACAGCACACCTAATCTCTTAGAAGTTGTTTTAGAAAGCGAATATATGTGATCTTTTCAGGAAAGATCACGGGAAAGAATGTTAAGAGAAGAGGAAAGATTGAGTTGTGTGTTGTTGAAGATAAGGGAATAGTCGTGTGGAAGATTGTGACGAGTAGACAGATGAAGGAACTGAGTTTTTGAGGCATTGAAAGCCACAGGGTTTTCTCTCCCCCAATCAGAGATAGCAGAAAGATCAGAGGTCAGGTGCTCCATTGCCATCCTACGCGAATCATGGAGTGACTGTTGAGAGGAACGCTTGGGAAGCGGGTGGAGAAGTGAAGCGTGGAATCATCGGCATAGGAGTGGATAGGACAGAAGTGTGACTTAATAGATCATTGGCAAATGGAAGGAAAAAGAGTGGGTGACATGACAGAACCTGAGGAATACCACTATTAGTAGCTTTAGGAGAAGAACAGTGGTCATCTACAAGCTCAGCTATATATCGGCCAGAAAGGAAATCAGAAATGAAGGCACAGATAGACGGATAAAAACCGAAGGAGGGCAGTTTGGAAAGTAAGGATTTGTGCCATACTCTATCAAAAGCTTTTGATATCAAAACTACGCATGATAAAATTATTATTAGCGTTATTACTAGAAAAAATATTTTTACCAAAGTCATATGAATTAGTTTCTTTTACTCAGGAAGGAGGAGCCAAGTATATTCATTGGTAGTTTGATTAAACAGAAATGAACAAAAAAATTTAGCAATTTTATAATTGTGTGTGGTATATGCAAAAAAGGATGGAACGTACTGGGGTATTGTTTTTGTGAATTTTCGGGAGACCGTAAAGAATGCTGGGGGCAGAATCTGATAAATGTAAATTATGGAAAATATTCTAATTTTTCGTGCTTTTCATTTATCTTCCTCCTATCTCTTTTTTCACCATGAAATTGTCTTGATTCAGACTTTTTTCTCCAACAAGCTTTTCCTTTTTACAGACCGTTAAAAATTTTCTTAATAAATCTATTAACCGACTCACACTATCCCAACCATTTCCAAAAACATTCAATAATTTAAATTCCCTTTCTATAATTACTCAAGCTCAAAACTACAAACTGATCTACTCATTCTACTCGCTTCTTTTTACCCTCAGATTGATTTTCGTTTTATATTTACAAACACCCATAGCATTAAATCCTATTTTCCTCATACAGAAAAACCTCCTGATACCCTCATCTCGTCTGTCGTCTATCTTTTTAAGCGCGTTCGCTGTCAGGCGAACTACGTTGGCAGCACTTGCCGCCAATACAAATTCAGAATAGATGAACATCGAGAAGTTTCTAGCCGTACCTGACACCCTCCGAATAAACCCTCGAAATCCCCGACAAGAGATCACTACCTCACTACAGATCATCCCATTGACTCCTCTTTTCAAATAATAAATACTAACAACAACAACAACCAACTAACCGACCTCCCATCTTGGAATCGCTACTCATTCGTAAAGCTAAACCCACCTTAAATAATTATTATAGTTCCGCTTTCCGCCTGGCAATCACAAGATAACATTAATCTTGTAATTTTGTAATTCTGCAATTTTTTAGAGTTTTTAATTTTTCAATCTTTTAAACTTTTAAAGTTTTTATATTATGGCTCTTTACCAACTGAGCTGCGTACTTCCGATTCTGATAATGATATACCTTGGATTTTTAAGACTTGCTGACATTCTCTGAGGAAGTTGTAAATCCACTTGCCCACTTTGCCTGTCATTCTCATGCGTTTCATTTTATTTGTTATTATATCATAAGACCACACTTATCGAATGCTTTAGCAAAATACTTGTATATTACATCGTAGTTATCATAGCTCTCAATGGTGTTTATGATATTGTTAAGTGCTCTATTAGTTGCGACAGGCACGATCTTCCTGATCGGAATCTGCGCTGGTTCTCAATGAATCTTTCTTTAGCTCCATTCCAATAAAGGAATGTAGTATTTCATTCTTGTAGTGTTAATGAACAAGGCATTCCATTTGTCCGGGTCTGCAGCTGAATATGATATTTGTTCTATAGCTCTCGCTATATCTTCTGGAGTAAATTCAAAATCAGTTGTACATTCTCCACTTAATTCTCTTCAGGAAAGAAATTTGTGTCAGGTATTGTTTTGTCTCTTTTTAGGGTGCTGAAAGCTGAATCATACTGAGCTCTCAATATTTCAGATATTTCTTTTAGATCGTCGACTAGCTCATTATTTTCTTTCCTTAAGGGTGCGACAGTGGTCCGCGTTTTTGTTTTTCTTTTCGCGTAGTTATAGGAGTATTTTGGGTTATCTTTCATTGTTTTCACCGCATCTTTTTCTTCTTCTCTCTCTGACTGACCCTTAATTAGCGTTTGTATTTCCCTGTCTATACTTTCAAATTTTGCTTGTTTCACTTTTTCTGGTGTTCTTATCTATGCACTTAATTAACTTCGTGGCTACTCTCTTTCTTTTGCGGAATAGTGTTTTGCCTCTCGAACTAATTCCTCTTTCCTTTTCGCTGTACTTTCGGAACATATTTTTTTAAGAATTCCAGCATCTTTTCTTCCAAGATTATTATCATTTCTCCATGACTGTTTTGGAGTGTTCAAAGGTCTGTAGATGACTAATAGTATCACGTTAAGTTTTTCAATTTTTACTGCTAAGAGTTTCACGTAGCTGTTTGATTTACTTATTATTGTCTCTGTCATATGGCTCTCACGTATTTATACAATATAGCACAGCCACCTTTTCGTCTTTCACGCGAAAGCCTGATCTGCGTATGCTTCTTTTATTGCTTTTGTTATAATAATTTTTTCGCCCTCTTTTTGTGTCGGTATTCCGACATGTGACATGTTTGCATCGGTGCTATGAAAATTCGGCCTCAGAAAATTTGGTCTCAGAAAAGTCGGTCTCAGAAAATTCGGTCTTATAAAATAACTAAAAAATATGTACTAAAAATTGGTATAGTTTATTAATGAACTACAAATATGTACTACAAATTTATAAGATTTATTTAGTAACGAAATTAACTCAAAATATCTACTAAAAATTGATCAGGTTTATTAAGTATTAGGGAAAATTCAAATATGAAAATTCGGTCTCAGAAAATTCGGTCGTAGGGAAATAAAAATATGTACTAAAAATTGGTATAATTTATTAATAAACTACAAATATGTACTACAAATTTATAAGATTTATTTAGTAACGAAATTAACTTAAAATATGTACTAAAATTAAGGTTTATTAAGTATTAGGACGAATTAAAAATTTGGTCTTAAACACAGAAACTAAAGAAAATATCACAACTTAACCTAACCAATCATCAAGGGCGTACAGTTGACCTAACCTGGCATTCAGTTGACCTAACCGGGCATTCAATTAACTAACAGGTTAATATTGGTTATTTCACCTAAATATCTTCTGATCTTTTCGTATTAGGCACTCATTGTCACGTATTAGGCACTCACTGATGTATATTGAACATAACGAGTAAACTTTTCTTTTTATTTTCAATCGTTCAGCGGTGGTTGGTTGGTGGCTGGTTTTAAACCAAGACCGAATTTTCTGAGAACGAATTTTTTGAGACCGAATTTTCTGGCCACCGTTTGCATGTGCTTCACTTTTCTTCTTCTCCTTTCCTGTTTCTTTCTGCTCATCATTTATATTTTCTTCTTTTGCTTCTTCTTCACTATTTCTTTCTGTTTTATAATCAGTAAACAATTTTATTTCCGTTATACATCTGTCACATAAATATTTTACTCCACTTAGTTATTTAGCACTTGCTGTAAGAGTGATATCTTAAAAGAATCTTTCCAATTCAGGCAGTTAAAATCAAAGAGAAATTGACAAAGATCACATCTAATTGCTTTTGATTCATCGGTTGCATCGTTGCAAACCTTGCAGTATTGTAGAAATTGGTTCCCCAGTTCCGTGCCGTGCTATTTATAAACAATATTATATAAAGATTGGTGATCGAAAAATTTACTCAAGAAGTTGAGGTGTGTGGGTTTTGACCATATGAGAGTGCGGAGAGTGTCTCCGTTACTCCGGGAATGGGGGATATCACGCGTTGTGTATGTGCAGTGATTGGTGCATTTTTCAACTTTTATACGGGTTAGAAGGGAAAAAAAAAATATATATATATGTATATATATATATATATATATATATAGGTTTAGCATTAATTAAGGAGGATACAAAACACTTGAGATGTGGATTTTATTAACGGAAAGGGAGAACGCGAAATGATATATTTAGAAAAGTCTCTTTGAATATAAATTATTATTTATATTATTAGAAATAATGAAAGCATGCTAAATATAAAGTGCGTGACATAGTATATATTTATATATATTATGTCCGTTTCAAAGGGCTTCCGGTAATCCCAGCCACAACAATGCCCCGAGATCGAATGTGCGAAGGAACTCGACTTCGTCTGACGCTTCAAAATCCAAGTTCGAAAGAAGAAGCAAATCTCCACATTCTGAACTCCGCTCCATCTCGACATCAACCCTCTTCTTCATTTTTATAACCCCTGACGCGAAAGAATCACTGCTCGACCTCTCTTTCCAAAAGATGACTGCTCAACCTAGCCTTGCTGCAAACATGCGACATTATATATATATATATATATATATATATAAATTTTTTTAATTGGGGTTGTTTAGCCTCCTTCGCACCATCAAAGGCCATATGACGGAGGGGACCTACAGCTTTACGTGGAATCCGAACCACGGGTCACTACATAATCTGGGTGCAGAGGACGGTCTCCCATCCAACTACTACCCAGACCCAATGTCGCTTAACTTCGCTGATCTCCGGGAAGCAGTGTTACGACATCGGCCACGACGTAGCCCATATATATATATATATATATATATATATATATACTAGGGGCACTCAATATATTTTGCCCCACCCTTTTTTCTTAGCTAAATAATAGGCTATGGGGCTGAAATGTCTTTTGGGCCGTAAATTTGAACTTTCTGCGCTTCACATAACCGGATTTTTCCAGTTTCAACCTCCCCTCCTTGTATAAAACCGCTTTTAAACGCCCTTGTATAAAACCGATGGTTAACGCAGTTTCGAAAATGGCGTCTCACAGTGATGTGTGTCGTAAACAGAGAGCTGTTATCGAGTTCTTAACCGCAGAGAAGGAAACAGTTGGAAATATTCACAAACGTCTACAAAACGTTTACGGAGATGCTGTTGTTGATCGAAGCACAGTTGGACGCTGGTCTAAACGTGCGAGATCATCGGAGAGAGGGAGAGCCAGCCTCGATGATGAGCCACGCAGCGGTTGCCCGGCATCGGCTGTCACATCTCACACTGTGCAACGTGCAAACAGCATCATTCGATCAAATCGGCGCGTCACATACAAGGAGTTATCACTGGAGCTAGGAATTAGTGAAGGAAGTGTGAATACGATAATTCAGCAACTGGGATATTCAAAAGTGTGTTCACGGTTTGTTCCTCGCGAACTGACTGAAGATCACAAAGCTCAAAGAGAAGAAATTGCTTCTGAGTCGTTGGTTCGATACGAGACAGAAGGGGATGACTTCCTTTCACGAACTGTGACCGGGGATGAGACTTGGGTACACCACTTTGAACCTGAAACAAAACGCCAATCCATGGAGTGGCATCACGCAGACTCCCCACGCAAGAAAAAGTTCAAAATGGCTCCTCTGCAGGAAAGATTATGGCCACCATCTTGTGGGACATGAAAGGGGTGATTCTGGTGGACATTATGAAGAAAGGACAAACAATCAACTCAGAAGCATATATTGCTACCCTACAGAGACTCCAGAGACGTATAAAGCGAGTTCGACCGGAGAGAAAACTGGAAGACGTCCTTCTATTGCACGATAACGCAAGCCCACACAACAGTTTGCAAACAAGAGAGGCCATCACAAAAATGCGCTTCACTGTGTTACCCCACCCTCCATACAGCCCGGATCTGGCACCTTCAGACTTCCATTTGTTTGGGTTAATGAAGGATGCTATTCGTGGAAGAAAGTGTGAGTGACGATGAGGTTGTTGAGGAGGTTAAGAGGTGGCTCCAGCGGAACCCAGCGGAACCCAGCGGACTTTTACGAGCAAGGAATAAAAGCCCTTGTTTCGAGGTGGAGGAAAGCCGTAGAAAAGGATGGAGACTATGTGGAAAAATAAGAACTTGTAAAAAAGGTATGTAACTACTTGTGTACAAAATTTCTGGAACTTACAAGGAAACTTGGAAAGAAAAAAAAAAGATGGGGCAAAATATATTGCGTGGCCCTCAGATATGGTGTATGTCTAGGTTTTTGCGATGGAAGTGCAACAGCTGCTGTTGCAGAATACCGTCGACGGTTTCCGAACCGCAGAATTCCGGATCGAAGAGTGTTTACTAGGGTTTTCAACACATTGCGTGAGATTGGTACACTTCCCAGCGCTCATGTTTCATCTGAACGTGAAGGTCAACAAGATGTGGATGAAGTGGAAAACATTCTTCAGTTGGTAGAGCGTAGTCCTACTACTAGCTCACGAAGAATTTCTACACGTCTCGGTGTACCACACACAAGAGTATCGCGAACATTACGTGAAGAAGGCTTGCATCCATATCATGTACAGCGTGTACAATACCTTCAACCAGGAGACGCTGCCATGCGACTGGAATTTTGTCATTGGGTAAATGCTAATCGCCAATTGCTTCGATTAATACTCTTCACCGATGAAGCTACTTTCACCCGTGACGGTATCAACAACACTCGTAACTCTCATCGGTGGTCAGACGAAAATCCAAATGCCACTGTGGAAGCAAATTTTCAACACCGCTTCTCGGCCAATGTATGGTGTGGTATCATCAATGATCAGCTGATTGGCCCTGTTACTTTAGAGAATCGTCTTACAGGACAAAGTTACCTAGAATTTCTGCAAAATGAATTGCCAGGACTATTGGAGGATGTTCCTTTGGCTACACGCGCTGGTATGTACTTTCAGCATGACAGAGCTCCTCCACATTCTACTCGTCTGGTGATGCAATACCTAAATCAAACTTTCCCTGGTCGATGGATCGGCCGCGGTGGTCCCATTTAATGGCCACCAAGGTCTCCAGACCTCTCTCCGCTAGATTATTGTTTGTGGGGGTGGATGAAAAGTCGTTTACAAAAGAAAGGTAGATACACGAGACGAATTGCTCGCGCTCATTTTGGGGACTGCTGCCCGCATAAAGGAACGTCAAGATCAACTCAGATGAACAACACGCGATCTTCGCACACGAGTTGCAAAGTGCATTGAGGTTGACGGTGGGATTTTCGAAAACGTATTGTAAACTGTAACAAATTTGTAATTTCTGTATCTGATACCATTCAAAATGCCAATGTTTAAACATTAAATGTTAGAAACAGTAATTGGTTTCTCTTTCTTGATTACCATTAACAATACTTTTGGATTTGTAGATCCAAACAGCTCTATCTCCGTAACCATTCAGAATTAGACACATGTTCATATGAACTTTTTTTCTCACAATGACCGACACTATCACCTCCCGAAGTATTGACCTTTCCTCCTGAAACACCCTGTATACATATAATGAAAGATGAATCAAGAGTCCCTGATGAGTCACTGTTCATGATTTTAAATATAAATTAATCATTAGGTGTATTTTGATGACTGACCGTTTATAACCTTGATGAAAATTCTAGTCTCAGTGTAAGGAAGTTGAGTGACTTTTACATTTGAAAGATGATTCACTCACAACTTCTGCACTTCTGCACAGGAAGAGAAACCACTTTCCTAAACCTTCCATTTACGATGCAGTTTCTAATTTACGCCTTTTGATTCACCTCAGATACCATAAAGTTTCATATTAATTTGTTAATAAATGACTACTACTACTAGTCCTACTACTACTACTACTACTACTACTAGATAGATAGAGAGATAGATTTTTCATCTTTCTGAATGTGAAACTGAAAAAAAATCTGAGCAGTGTTTAATTTTGTATCTAAAAAAATAATACTAAAAAAAATTCCTAATTTTTACTTCATTGTTTCACTTGTGACGTGCGTGATCACATTTCATCAAAGAAATAGATTATCCGTCCAATAACAAAAAAGAAAAAAAAGGTTGTATTTTTGCCTAACGCACTTTGTTCTCAAAAGATAAATTGACGATTGGTTGTTGAAAATTATATTTTTGTGTTGTTGTTGTGTTTTAAAGAAGTAGATGTCATGATATTAACTTCTTAAATTCAAGGTCACAAGGTGAATGATTTTTTTTTCGACTGAAAATTCATTCTATTTCGTTCTATGAAGATGGTATCCCCCCCCCCCTTTAACCTCATTTCGCAATGCTTGATTATCTCTTTTATTGAAATTTAACCTATTTTTATCATTTGTTAACATTTTTTCGGTCTTAATATGACCTCTACTGACTCTGTTAATAAAAGCTTGGATCACCTGAAGATCAGGGCCCCCAGCCTTCTTTAGTTAACCTTATAAGGTTAACTAACGAAAATATCACGACCTAACCTAACCAGTCGTTAGGTCAACTGTACGCCCTTGACGATTGGTTAGGTTAGGTCGTGATATTTTCGCTAGTTAACCTTATAAAGCTAACTAAAGAAGGCTGAGGGCTCTGATCTTCAGGTGATCCATTTTTTCTTTAGCCCAAAAAACCACGAGTGAAAACTAGCATTGGAAAAGTTAATAAATAAATAAATAATAAAAATAATAATTAATAATAAAATAATAATAAATAAATAATAAATAAATAAATAAATTAAAAATAAAACAAAAATATTCCCAAACATTTCCTAAGCTATTAAGATATCAAAATTCTCCTAAGTTTTATCCAGTAAACCAGCATAATGGATGATGTAACAAGCAAATAATTGCAACGATTAAAACAAAGTGATAAAAAATTGTCTGCCAAATATGTTAAGAATAAAAATGTTAAAAGTAATGAGTTAAAGATAACATATCACCCCTAAAATTCCTTATTTAACTCTAGAAGGCCGCGTGGCCTATTACAGATGGTCACGTGGCCTATTACAATAAAAATATATTTGTTTTTCTGGAGATGATGTCTTTAATTGTACACAAGTTAATTTTTAGTATTGTTTAGTAGTACTAAATTGGGATCTTTTCCGTTCTGCCCCAGCAACAATTTCTAGTGTAGTTTTACTTGCTGAATTCAATAATATATATTTTATTTTGGAGAAAGTATTCGTGCTTAATTAGTTATGGTTATAATTATTAATTTTTTTCTCTCTTTTGTAGATATTGTTATGGATGATAAATGGAATTTCATAAACATAGTTAAGGAAATAACCTTCTACCCCAGCCTTCTTCAGTTAACCTTATAAGGCTAACTAACGAAAATATCACGACCTAACCTAACCACTCGTCAAGGGCGTACAGTTGATTTAGCTAAACAAAGGAACGAGAGACATTGGGGAACATCTAGAAATATGATAGATTCTTATTTATGTGAATTTCTGTGGAGGAGAAGACAAAAAAGGAAAGGACATTTTTATTGAAATCTTAAATGCAATCTCTACTTTTATATAAAATAAACGGACTATAACTCTTTTGTTATTAATTTCTCCAAAATAAGATATATATTATTGAATTCAGCAAGTAAAACTACAGTAGAAAATAATATATAATTTCATTTTTTGTGGCTGGGGTAGAACGGAAAAGAGCCCTAAATTGTTTACTCCAAGCTATAAGTGTAATTTTCATTATGGGGTTACTACACACGACGTTAGTCGTTATGCGTGAAGTCCCACCCTGCATTTTAAAAACTGCTGTACGTACCTTAAAACGGACTAAACATATTCTGTAAAATATAAAGTATAGAAAAGGTACGTGCAGATAGATAGTAGATAGATAGTAGCTGAAACGGTTAACTTCTTGACAAGCAATCTCCTCTGGAAATAAGTAAAAAATACAGAGTATACACTTTCAGGGACTAAAGAAAACTTCTCAATGTACTCTCAACGTACCTCCGATCTACTGAGCGCAGGGCCGGATTAACCATTAAGCAAAATAAGCCCGTGCTTAGGGCATCAAGGGAAGGGGGGCATCACAGAAATTTTCCATTGTCGGATTTACCATGGATTTATTATACTATTATAATCGCGGCTTATAGCCTATAAGCTGTTGAAAACTGAATTATATATATTCATATATAGTATTTATTTTTTTTCATTGTTTGAATTTGTAGTGAACAACAACCCTTTTGAGAGAATAAATATATTTCGTTGTAATCACACACTTTACGCTTTGCGTTATTATTTTGTTTATATCAAATCTTTGAGCGCCATATTAAAAATACATATAGATTAAATATTTTCGTGTGCTATAGGAAGTTATTCTGAACGTGTGATTTGTGCATATAATATTAAATATATATTTTACATAATCATTTGGTATTGTTTTACAGAAAGATTTAGGTTTATAGAATTGTAATATAAATTAATATTAAAATAAAAGAAACTATAAACTCTCTATATTGCTGTTGTATCAAGTGATGTTTATCACGGCCATTATAATAATAAGATATACTGACCTAAGTTAATTAGCGTTGAAGAAGTTTATCTGTTGCTCTCTCTTCTTCTCTAGGGTAAGTCTATGAAGTGTACTTTATTTGTATATATAACAATATTTTATCATACACGTATCTTTATTTTATAATTTATTTATCTATTGTCATAACAGTATAAAAGAATTTAGATTGTAATAACCAGAGTGAATAATTTGTAATGTATATATAACATCAAACGTAGTTAGGACAATTTAGGCCCTAAGCAAATGTTCATATTTCCTATAATTAAATATTGTGTTTTAAATAAATAAATAAATGTAAATATAAAATGTGGCTCGTTAATAGTGAAATGTTAATATTGATATTTTTATAGATTGCGTATTATTAATTCTAATGTTAAGTATTTTTATTTTATAGGTTTCGGTTCCTTCTTTTGGTTCCTTCTTTCGATTTGATTTGTATTCAACATTTCGAGTTGATATTTCGGTTGAGTTATATTTAATTGCCACTTATATTTAAATTGCCACTTTGGTTGTGTACGGTTCCCATTTTGTCTTTCTGAGAATAAAAGAACAAAGCCAAGATTGTGATATGTGTAACTGTGTTGATTGCCACATAATATACAAATAAAATATTCTTTTTATTTCTGTATTTTACAGACCCCAAGAACCAAGATGAAACGTGTTCAGTTAAGTGGTGCACAAAAGCGAAAACTATCAAAAGAGAAACAAGAGAAGACTTTGGATTTAGAGTCCAAGACTGCAAAGCTGACTGATTTCTTCACACAAGTTCCACGACCACAACGTCAACATGATATACCGATTCTGAATCAAAACCAATCTCCGTCATCAGAAGTGGACACAAATACCACTTTGATCACTTCAAAATCAAAATATGATGACGTTGGAATCACCGAGGTGTCACAAGCAGGTTCATCTACCACATGTCTCACTACTGATCTCACTTTGCCTGTAAATTCTCTTGATACCTCTACTGCAAATGTTGATTCAAGTTGCTTTACAAGACATTCTGGGGTTGAAATAATTGCTGAAAATGAAAGTTTAGTGGACCATGGTGATGGTGGTGAAATGAATCAGTCTGCAGAAGATGAAGTAAATATAGCAAAAGATCCAGGGTTGTGGCTTGATTTCTCTGCTGATGATGTGGCTTATTGGATTGCTTGTGGACCCAGTGACTGTCAACACCACAATGGGCCATTTGACAAGTCTTACCGGCATTTCAGTAGTGGCAAACCAGCAAGATACTGTTCACAAAAACTTTTCGTTGGGACAAAAGCCAATGGTGAGAAATACAAGAGAGAGTGGTTATTGTATTCACCATCAACAGGATCAGTTTACTGTTATGTTTGTAAACTGTTTGCTCCTAAAAATGTCTCACATTTTGTTATAAGAGAAGGGTTCAGTGACTGGCGAAATACTATTGTAATTGATCATCATGAAAAAAGCACTACTCACCGAGACTCTATGCTAACATACTTAACTCGCAGACAAGGTGCGGGGTTGGGACAACAGTTGGAAAAACAAATTCAGGAAGAGTGTGATTACTGGGAACATGTCTTGAGGCGTGTCATAGCTGTTATTTGTACGTTAGCTGAACGTGGCTTGTCTTTTCGAGGAACAGAAGAAAGATTTGGATCATTGCAGAATGGGAATTTTTTAGGGCTGCTTGAGCTCATAAGCCGGTTTGATCCATTTTTAGCAGGTCACATTTTGAAATATGGAAATTCTGGCAAAGGAAATCCTTCTTACCTGTCCAAAACCACCTGTGAGGAACTCATTCAACTAATGGCTCAAAAGGTCCACGCACTCATTGTTGACGAAGTAAAATCTTCTGGTTATTTTAGTTTGTCAGTTGATTCAACACCAGATCTATCACATATCGATCAGTTAAGTGTTGTACTTAGGTACTTAAAAGATGGACAGCCTATTGAACGCTTTTTAACCTTTCTGAAAATGAAAAGCCATACTGGTGAGGAAATGGCAAATCAGGTGTTGCAGTACTTACGTGAAGTTTGTAAGCTAAACTTTTCAAAATGTAGGGGTCAATCTTACGACAACGCTGCCAACATGTCTGGGCGTTATAAGGGGATGCAGCAAAAAATTTTAGAAACAAACAAGTTTGCTATATATGTGCCCTGTGCAGCCCATTCACTAAATCTGGTAGGCCGAAGTGCTGTTGACTGCTGTCAAGAGGCGGTTAATTTCTTCTCTACAGTGCAGTTGCTCTATACCTTTTTTTTAGCCTCAACCAGCAGGTGGGAAATTCTTAAAGGTTGTATTGGAAATGAAAGTGTCTTAAAATCCCTCTCTGATACCAGATGGGAGGCACATGCTATGGCAACAGCAGCAATTTTGAAATCTTTCCTTAAAATTTTAGAAGCGTTAGAATGTATAGCTGAAGACCAGTCACAAAAGGGAGACACTAGAAGAGAAGCAAATAATATTGCAAATAAGATGCAAGAGCTAGAATTCGTTTTTATGTTGAATTTTTGGGATGAGATTTTGCAAAATTTTCATAGAGTAAGCAAAGTTCTACAGAATAAGGATGTGAACTTAAAAACATGTGCAGATCTGTATGGATCATTAGCTGACCAACTGTGCACTTCACGAGATGAATTTGAAAGATATGAAGCAGCTACAAAGGAAATGCTACCAGATGTTGATTACAAGGCAGCTCAAACTCGCAAACGTATCAGAAAGAAGGTACCCAATGACGGAGATGCACCAGAAGTATATCTGAATGCCAGAGATAAATTTCTTATCACCACCTTTTACACAATTGTTGACAAACTTGAAACTGAGATGAGAAGAAGAGGAGAGATATACAAAGAAATAGCAGAGAGATTTTCTTTTCTAAGTGATGTGCCACATAATGTCACCACTTCATCATCTACTGAAATTGAAAGGTATTCTCAGGGTTGTAAAAAGATGATTGATGCTTACCCAGAGGACTTGAACACTAATTTCTCTGCTGAGCTTCAGCAGTTTCACTCATATGTGTGCCATAAGTTCAGTGCAAAAAAAAATGTAAAAACAAGATTCAGTCATGCTGAACTTTATAAAATAATTGTAGAAGACAATATTGAGTGTGCCTTCCCAAATGTAGAAATTGCCTTTCGTATATTTTTAACATTAATGGTCACAAATTGCTCAGCTGAGCGTTCATTTTCTCAGTTGAAGTATATTAAAAATACCAACAGAACAACTATGCAACAAGGCAGGCTGGATGCCTTATCTCTACTAAGTATAGAAGCAGATGTGTTACGTAAGATTAGTTTTGAGGATCTGATCAAAGACTTTGCAATTAAAAAAAAGGAGAAAACTTTTCAAATATAAATGAAGTGGAAGTATACAAAAATAAACATTATTTTCCATCTTACTGTAAGTTTTGTTTCATTTCAAAAAATAAAATTTTATTTTATGGTTTATTTTTGTTTATATTTTGAATTACATATATATGGGGCACCAAAATCTTTTAAGTGCTTAGGGCCTCTAAAGGTCTTAATCCGGCCCTGACTGAGCGTACTTTTTCCATACTTTATACCCAGGGCCGGATTAAGGCCAACTGATGCCCTAAGCACAGCCCAACAATGGTTCCCCCTCGACCCTTCCATTGTCTAACTGACAAGACATTAAGACTCAATAAGTGCTGAATGTGAAATAATAGATTAAAAATTCAGTTTTCTTCCAGGCCATCCCCCAGGCCAGACCCCACAACTATATTAAATATAACCTGTTTTTAATTTTATTTATTAATTTTATTTTATTAAAACTCTGTGGTGCCCCCTTCCTTTGGTGCCCTAAGCACGTGCTTATTTTGCTTAATGGTTAATCCAGGCCTGTTTATACCCAAAATACTTTTTTTTTTTACTCACGGATCGAAGGTACACTCAATGGACACTTTTTAGGGGACTAGTATGTTTCATGGACTGCTCTCGATTTTCCTACGAAATTGCAAACAAGGGCAGTCGATGACACTGATTTTGTTTCTGCAATCGGTTTTCTTGAGAAATGATAAAGAAAAATGTTATTGGATATTGAATAAATTTATTTACTGAAATGACGCAATGCACTCCAACATCTTTTTGAATAAGTCCGAGCTGGTGTGGTGCTTACGCCATACCATACAAATTCACAAAAAATGACAAGAATTAGTGCGATATATATCTTGCAAAAAACAATAGTATAAGAAACTCGATTAGGTCAGGTTAGGTTAGGTTAGGTTTCTCAAGAAAACCCTTGTTTGCAATTTCGTAGGAAAATCGAGAGCAGTCCATGAAACATACTAGGTCCCTTTTTAGAGTATGGCCTTCAAGGGTTAACTTTAAAAAATTATTTGGATTTTAAACAAACCAAATATTGTGTTAAAAAATATCAGTCCCATATTTTGTTAAAAGCGAGTTAAATAAATGGTGTTACTTCAAACTAAATTTCATTTAGGAAAAAGTAAGAAAAATTGGATTACCTGAAGATCAGGGCCCCCAGCCTCAATTACCAAATGATATCTTCGTTAAAACTAACGAAAATATCACGACTTAACCTAAACAATCGTCAAGGGCGTACAGTTTACGATAGTCATCGGGCGGTTGATGTAGTGTATTTAGATTTTCAAAAAGCGTTTGACACCGTACCGCACAAAAGACTCATTGACAAAACTAAAGCTCATGGAATCAGGGGTGTAGTAATAAATTGGATAGAAGAGTGGTTGCGAGGTAGGAAACAGTGTGTGGTCGTTGATGGAGCGGAGTCGTGTTGGGCCAATGTAGCGAGTGGCGTTCCTCAGGATTCTCTATTGGGCCCCTTGCTTTTTCTTATATATATATATTAACGATTTAGATGTCGGCCTAGTCAGTACAGTTTCAAAGTTTGCGGATGACACGAAGCTGGGTGGTAGGGCGATTAATGACGAAGATAGAGGTAAAATCCAGAATGATCTGAATAAAATCGTTGATTGGTCAGTCACATGGCAAATGAGATTTAACGTCGATAAGTGCAAAATTTTACATATAGGTTCGCGTAACGGTAATTTTGCGTATATTATGTCAGGTAAAGAGTTGATAAGCGTACAGCAGGAAAAAGATTTAGGAGTTATAGTCACTGGTGATTTAAAAGTAGCGAAACAAAGTACAGCAGCGGTCAATAAAGCGAACAAAGTGTTAGGTTTTATAGCTCGGAATTTTTAGTACAAATCGCGCGATATTATAGTTCCTCTTTATAAATCATTAGTTAGACCCCATTTGGAGTACGCGATCCAATTTTGGAATCCGCATATGCGCAAAGATATAAACAAACTCGAAAGAGTTCAAAGACGAACAACTAAGATGATTCCGTCGCTTAGGTCAAAGTCGTACGAGGATAGGCTTAAAGAGTTAAAATTGACTACACTCGAGACTAGGAGGCTAAGGGGTGATCTAATCCAGGTTTTCAAAATTATGAATGGGTTCGATAACGTAGACAGAGATAGCTTTCTCGAAATATCTCGATATAATAGGACTAGAAATAACGGGTGTAAGTTGACAAGTCGAAGGTTCGAGACAGCAGTTGCCAAAAACTTTTTTACGCATAGAATAGTAAATAGGTGGAATAGTTTGCCGGAAGTAATTAGTAGCACGCCTATAAACATGTTTAAAAATCGATTAGACGCATCTGTTGATAGATTGGGTATAGTTTAAGGTAGTAAAATTAAGGGTGGATAAGATAGATTTTGATTCTCTTTTCATTAAAGATCACAATAACCAGACTAGAGAGGTCATAGTATGAAATTATTTAAGCCAAGATGTAGAGCAAATTTAAGAAAACATAGTTGTACAAGTGTTGTGGGATATAGGGAGGCAGCATCTTGGGTTAGGGGATACTCTCTGTCCTTACACACCCCATTTAAAGAGATTCTTCTACCGAGCGGTGGCCCCCATAGTACTGTGAGGTATTGAAAAACTCATGATCTTCACTTGCCCCACAAACACCTTTAAATGGGAGACCCAAAATGGGTGCACACACATTTCTACATTACTGTACAGTCTTTACAGCCACACCTACACTTTTCCTCCTAAGTATATATTGTAATGTATATGGTTGTAAATTGTGACTTGGTCCGCAACTGATATGGACCGTGACTTATTTTTGGTTGGCAAGGTACTGGTATTGATGGATACCGTAATGAAATTGACTGGATTCTTTGGATCTGATATATTTGCATGTCGGTTATAAATAGATATAGAGTGTAACATATTTGTGGACAGTAGTCTATTATGACTTGATCCTCTGGATCCAGAGATTCTATCTTTAGTTTTAAATTGATAATTAATTAGTTTTAAATTCATAATTATTTAGTTTTGTAAAAATTGGTTGTTGCCAATGTACAGGCAGTTTTTATATAGTGGAGCCGCCTCGATGGGCCGACGTGGCCCCTAGTGTGCCCACTATAAAAATTTCTTATGTTCTTATGTTCCTTGTGGTTCGGAACCCACGTAAAATTGTAGGTCCCCTCCGCCACCACGGAGGACATGCACAATACACAATTACGAACACAGTTAGGTAGACCAGCCATGAGTGGAACCTAGGGTCTTTGTTGGTCTGAAACATTATAACATTACAACATTATTATATTTGGTACTGTAAAGCAAAAAACAAGAATACATGGGGGGGGGTCCTGATCTTCAGGTGATCCGAAAAATTTGAAAAGGACTTTTCCTACAAGTAAATATAATATCAAATGTGTGTTTAATCTAAACCCAGTTGATTTTGAAGTAACATCGTTTATTTAGTTCAAATTTAAGGAACGTGAATATGATAATTTTGAGCAAAGTACTTTGTTAGATAGTCTAAACTCCAAACAAATTTTTTGTTTAAATTAAATATAATTTTTTTTTTTTTAGAGCACGACGGATAATACTACACTCAAAATAAAAGCTTCTAAATTTGGAACTTGTAACTTCTTTTTGAAGGTGTATTCTAAAAGAAGTTTTTCCTTCTTTTGGGTATCGAAGCTTCTTGTCAGATGATATAATAACTTCATTTAATGATACGTAACTTCTTTAGATAGAAGATATGGTCCTTAAAACTTCTTTTATCGAGTGATGTGAGACAAAAGAAGATAATACTTCTTTGTATAGAAGGTTTGCGGGAAGTCTTTTGTTTTCTCTGTACTTTACCGTATATTTGGTCATATTAGGTTGTCTGGAGCGCGAAGTTCGCTTTCCATCTACAGTATTTCTTCGTCCTACATTTAGAAAGTTTAGAAAGCTGTTGAAATAAATCTAAAATATCGTTAAAAGTTTTTAAAAATGTTTGGATACGCTTGAGAATATTTGACAACGCTTAGAAATGTCTGAGAAATTTTCACTGAAATACAGGGTGTTCATAAAGTCACGCAAGTTAATATAGATGACTTTATGAACATCCTGTACTTGAATATACTTGAATAATTAGATGAAAATGCTTGAAGATGACTAAGAACGCTTAAAAATGCCTGAAAATTAAAAAATGAAATTCTTGAAAATATTTGAGAATGATAGAAATTTTTTAAAATTAACTACAAATGTTTTCTACTTCCTTACCTCCTTAATCTCCCCCCCCCCGCTCCCCCGACTTCTCCTATTTCATATTCTCTTCTTCTTCTTCTTCCTCTTCCTTAGTTAAACCGACCAACCTTATAAACAATATAGTAGTAGTAGTACAGAGTGTCCACAAAAGAACTTTACCAATTCCATTTGAAAATAGGTCAAATCCGTACGAGTTTTGGTGACACCTTGTATATACACCCAAACTAATTATTCAGTGTTGCATATCTGGTAGTGCTATGGTCCACCGGAAGATATCAGTTTCCTTTTACCTGTTTGGTAGCTTATGAGAGAGAGAGAGAGAGAGAGAGAGAGAGAGAGAGAGAGAGAGAGAGAGATCCACACTTCAGCATAAATTACTATCTATCTAAAATTATAAAGTTAAAACGCAGAACAAAATCATGAAATAGTCATTACATCATGCTGACGACGTCATTTTACAACTTTCAGGAGGAATGCAGTTTTCCTGAGAGACGAAAAAAACATACAAAAAAAGAGCTACATTGTAAAGATAAACGTAGAAAATATCCTTAAAAAGGCTTATTGCAACTCATTTTTGTTTAACTCGGGAAATTCCACCTAAATGTGAATGGTTTGCGGATACGTCTATTTCAGCTGCGCTGGTTCGAGACGAGATTAAGGCGGGAATTGATTTCTTTGTTTTCAGCAATTCTATTTGGGTTTGGTACACATTCCTTATTTCTTCTTTACGTGCGAATCATACGGTCGTATAATGTTTACTCTTAACGGCTGTTAACGGCACCGGCAGAGAAATATATACACAGTAAAAGTTAGAAATTATGGACTGCTGGGGATCGAGGGTTGTCCGTAAAATCAGATATTCTGTAAAGGTGAGCTGTTCCCCATATGAATTGATTAGGATCGTCGTTGCGGAGTATTATGAGCGTGGAAAGTGAATAATAGGACATTATACGTATTATGATTTATTCAAGTGTAAATATATTAGTAGTGAAACCTTCAAAACTTAAGAAAAAGTGGATGAATCCGTATATGGAGGTACAATATGGAGACTACAGTGGGTAATTGGGTATAGTTATTATTGGCTGGGTGAATGAGGTCACAGTGGAGTTCTTGGTATGTCATAAATAGAAGCGTCGCGTTCGGAAAGTGTTTGAAGCTCATCTGGTCGTACTAAAGATCTACAGATCTACAGAAGCTAAGGCTAACAAAGACCCTAAGATCCACTCTAAGGTTGATGCGTTTTTGGAGGAATCTTGTTTGAAGAAGACACGAATACCACCCTGTTTACGAGCTGCTTGTTTCTTTTTCAGAAATACCTGTTCCAGAATCTTTAACTACATCACTTCAGGTGCGGAATAGCAATCCTTCTACTCAGTAAACTTTACAAATTGTCCAGTATGTTTTGTGGTTTATTCCCACGAAATTTTTATCTTTTTCCATATCTTCGTCAGAATCAACGTCCGTAGGCTTGGTTTTGGGATTCATTACGCTCTCTATTATTTCTGTATCTGTAAATCCTTGAGTAATTTCAGTGTGCGAGTCGGTGTCCACCCATTCTTCAATTTCTGTCTCTTGAAGTTGAGAAATGGGGTTTGATTTCGGGGCAGTTTTGACAACTTACATCACACTATCAACACCCCTTCCTGGACGAACGAATTCTTCATGACCTGATAACCCAAATCAAAAATATTTTGGAAACGATCCGGTTGGAAGCAAAAGTTGCCCGGAATCTTGAATTTGGGACTACTAGCAGAAATTCCGTAATATTGTACTAATAATAGAATTGATAAGTTTTTTCCACGAAACTTTAAACGTAGTTCCGACGTTTCGAGGAATAAACAACCCTCATCTTCAGGTTAAATTCTAAAATTATAAAACATAAAAAAAGATACGCAAAATTTTTAAAACAAACTACAAAAAATTATTAAATAAGTTTTACAGTAAAAGATTTAAAAAGATAAAGGATCACCTGAAGTTCAGGGTCCCCAGCCTTCTTTAGTTAGCCTTATAAGGTTAACTAACGAAAATATCAAGACCTAACCTAACCAATCGTTAGGTCAACTGTACGCCCTTGACGATTGGTTAAGTTAGGTCTTGATAGTTTCGTTAGTTAGCCTTATAAAGCTAACTAAAGAAGGCTGGGGGCCACTGATCTTCAGGTGATCCAAGATAAATTATAAATTATAAAAAATTATAAAAAATAAAATATAAATAAAAGTTTAAAAAATAATAAAAAAAAAATAAAAATTATGAAATTATAAATTATAAAATTATAAAAGGTAAATTATAAATCATAAATTATAAAAAGTAAAAAAGAAGTAAAATTAAAAAAAAAATACGAAGATGAAAAAAATGGGATCACCTGAAGATCAGGGCCCCCAGCTTCAATTACCAAATGATATCTTCGTTAAAACTAACGTAAATATCACGACATAACCTAACCAATCGTCAAGGGCGTACAGTTGACCTAACCGGCCATTCAATTGAATTTATTATTATATTTGGTACTGTAAAGCAAAAAACAAGAATACACGGGGGCCCTGATCTTCAGGTGATCCGAAAAATGAAATAAAACTTACATTAAAACATTGAGAGAGAAATAGGAAAGTTATGATTTAAAAGAAGGGTTAAAATTAAAAATATAAATGGATTCCAATAATCAGAGATCACTAATGTTAATATTTACGCTTAAAATCTTAAAATAATCTGATGAATTCCAGTCGACCTCCAAGAAACTGCAAAAGAATAAACTGGACATTACTTTTTTTAGAAACCTGCTTGACTACAGTATTTACCCAAAATTTGTATATTTTAAACTTTATAGAAGTAATTTAATATATATATATATATATATATTTATATATATATATATATATATATATTATATATATATATATATATATATATATATATATATATGGGATGAATTTCACAATAAAACACGTGAAATGAATGAATGCTGCAAACCCACAAGGAAAAAGAAAAACGATTCCAAGGCCTTTCGTGTATTCAAAGCTACACCTCGTCACCCTGACGAGGTGTAGCTTTGAATACACGAAAGGCCTTGGAATCGTTTTTCTTTTTCCTTGTGGATTTGCAGCATATATATATATATATATATATATATATATATATATATATATATATATATATATATATATGATGAATAAAACCACGAAGGAAGGAAACACAAAATGGTGCTCAAGCGCTTTCGTCTAATGACATCCTCAGGAACACTGAAGTACATAAAAAGGTTAAGCCTATATATAGGTTACAGAAAGAAAAAAGAAAAAATAAATAACATACATACACACACACACAAATATATACATATATATACATACATATCTATATATACAAATACATACATACATACACATACATATATATACAATAAACAGAGAAGTAAAAATAAAAAATTAAAAATTAAAACCTTAAAGGATTACCAGTGAGGCGTACAGATTGTAAGGAAAAATATCGATTTTTAGCACAAGATCAAATGGATTATAAAAATACAAAATTATACTGGAACTCTGCCGGGTTTTAACACGATGCTGCCTATGGTCAGGTTTCGATATATATATAAAAAAAATAAAATGCAAATTAAAAGTTAATCGATTTTTAGCACAAGATCAAATGGATTATAAAAATACAAATTTATACTGGAACTCTGTCCGGGTTTTAACACACTGCTGCCTATGGTCAGGTTTTGATATATATAAAAAAATAAAATGCAAATTAAAAGTTAATAAAGTAGAAGACAATTCAATCCCATTTTTGGATGTGCGTGTACATAGGGAAAGCCCAGGTTTTAAGTTTAGTATCTATCGGAAAACGACAAACAATTTGTCCTATGTACACTTTTACTCGGGACATGATACCCCCACTAAGAAGGCCATATTTTCATCAATGTTTCTCCGCGCCCTTAGGATCGCCAGTCCGGAATACATCGATGCCGAATTGGAAAAAATCAACGGTATTGGAAGTGATTTGTGTTATCCATCTGCGTTTATGGAATCTTGTCTCAACAAGGCAAAACGAACTTTCTATCGTGTCAATATTAACACTCGTACTTTGTCAAAAAATTTTAGTACTTCCATTTTTCCCGGGCTTTTTAGGCATTGCTAATGTACTTAAACTTTTGGATATTAATGTGGTATTTTCATATAACAATATTGTGAAAAATATCATAGTAAAAAATAGCCCTACCAATAATTCAGGCATTATCTATAAAATGGTTGTAAACAATGTGATTCCTTTTACATAGGTCAGACGGGAAAGGATTTGCACACACGTATAAAACAGCATCAATATTCCGTTAGAACAGGACAGTTGTCCAGTGCCCTTTTTGTCCATTTGTCAGAGTTAGCCCACTGTATTGATTGGAATAATGCTTCAGTTTTATTCCATTCAAGCACATTGTTAATAGAAATATCCTTGAGTCTGCCATTATCCAACTTTCAAATAACTTCAACATAAGCAAAGGTCTTTTTCAACTCGATCCTGTTATTGAATTCCTTTAAAACAGATTTAGATAAGAAGGGTAAAACATTAAATCTTTGGTAAACTTGTCTTCTACTTATTAACTTTTAATTTGCATTTTATTTTTTTATATATATCAAAACCTGACCATAGGCAGCAGTGTGTTAAAACCCGGACAGAGTTCAGTATAAATTTGTATTTTTATAATCCATTTGATCTTGTGCTAAAAATCGATTAACTTTTAATTTGCATTTTATTTTTTTTTATATATATCGAAACCTGACCATAGGCAGCATCGTGTTAAAACCCGGCAGAGTTCCAGTATAATTTTGTATTTTTATAATCCATTTGATCTTGTGCTAAAAATCGATATTTTTCCTTACAAATCTGTACGCCTCACTGGTAATCCTTTAAGGTTTTAATTTTAATTTTTTATTATTTTTACTTCTGTTTATTGTATATATATGTATGTATGTATGTATGTATGTATTTATATATAGATATGTATGTATATATATGTATATATTTGTGTGTGTGTGTGTATGTATGTTATTTATTTTTTCTTTTTTCTTTCTGTAACCTATATATAGGCTTAACCTTTTTATGTACTTCAGTGTTCCTGAGGATGTCATTAGACGAAAGCGCTTGAGCACCATTTTGTGTTTCCTTTCCTTCGTGGTTTTATTCATCATAAATATTTTTCACGTGTTACCTTCGTGAAATAATTTTCATATATATATATATATATATATATATATATATATATGAGGGGTCCCGCGTCCTACGGTACCTGAGCGCCAAAATTAAAATTCGCCACAAATCGCCTCCAAAGTCCAGCAATATTCTGGCAATAGTATCTCTGTTATTAATTGAGCTAGAACGTTCATTTTTGGCTAAATTAGAGTTCTAAGTATGCTGCTAATGAAGATGTTGATGAGTTTTTGGAATAGATTTTCATATTTTATATTTTATATATATATATATATATATATATATATATATATATATATATTTAATTTTTTTATTTTCTTATTATGCCGAACTTTGGGTGCGATTTCTGGCACAGAATGAGGTGAAAAAAGCAGTTCGCTTCATAAGGTTTTCAACCATACTTCTAGTGTCGTAAGGTCATTGTAACCCAAACTACGCGTTAGAGGAAGGGTGAAAATAGTGATATCCATCAAAAACACGTTTTCGCCTGTGGTGGCGCTCAGCTACCGTAAGACGCGCGACCCCTCAATTACACTGGTATGCATCAATTTTGCTGTCAAGGGTTTTGTAAGTGATTCTTATAGAGTTTTTCCTGCTGATTTCGAATCTGCAATCCGTTTTTCTCAATCAACTCAGGTTATCCGGCTATGGCCTCATAAGTAAAATAGAATTTTTCGTGATTTTGTCAAAGCGGAATTGGAACAGTAACATCTATCATCACTTGTTTCACTTGTATAATATTTTTTTGACTTTTCAGGCATATAGATAAAATATTCATAATGAATAGAGCGTGTAAAAATGATCCCAATAGATTCTGCTACATATGTGGGACGGTTACCATGCCAAATAAGTCCCAAATCACTAAATTTGTGAAGACAATGTATAGAGCATACTTTGGAATTAAGCTAGGGGACCAGGACAAAAATTTCGCCCCTCATATGTGCTGCAAGACGTGCATTGAAAATTGAGAAGATGGAGCAAAGGCAGAGCGAAATCTTTGCCTTTTGGAATTCCCATGATTTGGAGAGAAGGAAAGGATCACGTGACAGATTGCTATTTCTGCATGACAAACCTCCAAGGTGGGCTTATAAATTTATTTTTCTTAAATATTTGAAATCCTCGTATGAAACTTGACATAATATTCACCATAATGTAATATTCACCATATATATCATAATATTCACCATAATGGTAATCATACATTTACATATACATATTGTTATAGAAAATACATTTACACATACATATTGTTATACAAGTTACATTTACATACACAATGATTGTATATTTTCTTTCTTTTTCATTCATATTGTCCCCGAAAGGACAATATGAATGAAAAAGAAAGAAAATATACAGACTCCATCGACCTATTTCATATCTTACAGACCGCAGCCTTCCCTCACGAGCCGCCACTGTCTGAATGCTTCTTCTATTTCATATGCAAGTTTTATATCCATGTTCTGTGTTTCTATTTTCAGGAGTTAACAAGAAGAATAAACACATTGTTGTATACCCTGACATTCCTTCTGCTATGAGACCTGTACCCAGTGGTGGGCACCGTTAACCAAAAAGTTAACTTCGTTAACCGCTAATCCGTTAACCAAAAAGTTAACTTCGTTAACCGTTAATCCGTTAATTCGTTAAACATGTAACGGAAGTTACCGATAAACCGTTAACGTTAACTTTTATTATAAAAAAAATGAAAAACACAATATATATAATTTAATTTTCCCTCTTCTTCTCGTTCTCCATTTGTCCATGAGATGCATGTTGCCCTTCATGAAAATTAGCATATCAAAGTTTTCATCAGACAGGGATGATCTCTTGGCCCTCAGGATGTCCTTGCCCATAGAGAACAAACGCTCCACTGCAGCACTGGAGGGGATGGCTGTGTTGAACTTGATGAACAAGTCCACCAACACTTGCTCACCCAAGAAGGCAGCATCTGTCAGCAAGTCCTTGGAGTTGGTCTCTAGCCAGGTCTTGACCAAGTTCTGGGCCTTGCCCTTGAGTGATCTGTGGCTTCTGTGCTCTCTTTTGTCTGGATGACAGCACTGAAGAAGTCATCCTCCTCCTCCTCGTTGTTGCTGCCTCCACTGTTGCTGCCCACTTCGTTGGACTGCTGCTTTATGGCCTCCTCGACTGTACCCTCCATGCTTTTCCTCACCCTGGCGACCTTGGTGTTGTCATACTTGTCCAACCAGATGAGGCGAAACCTGGGATGGAAGGCAGCAGCCAGCTGGCATTCGTCATCCTCCAGGAGGGGCCCAAACCTTTTGTCGATGCCTGCCAAAAGTGCGTCGACCAAGGCGCTGCAGTAGACGAGGCCCTTGGACTTCAAGTCCTTAAGCCTGAAGATTGTCGCAGCAACTGTTGGCAGCAGAGTCCCAAGGTAGGCTTGTTCCTCCCCTGGATCTTGTCGAGTGCTTTGGCCACAGGTGACATGATCTGGAAATAAAAAATGGAGAATTAGTAAATTGTAGAAATTCAAATTTGTATTATTCTGCAATATTATTCTGCTGTATTTTACTCAATAATATAACGATAATTGAATGAGCAAAGCTAAAACGTATCTACTGGCTGGTGTTAAGAAAATATAACTTTATTGCAATAAATAAATATAGTTGGAATAATTGTATTCTTAAATGTTTACGTAAACAACGCTATTATTGTATGAAGGTCCTGCATTTAATTGTAACCAGAAAAAAAATAAATCGTGGAATTTCCACGAGTCCCGCTAGTTTATTATTAATTTATAAATATATTACCTTGACATACTCTTTCATTAAGTCGACATCCTGGTCTTTGAAGCTGTTGACCTTCAGCTGGGTCATGACTCTGTGGAGAGCAGGCCTCTTCGTCTCCAGGATTGTGTTCAGGACCACCACAGAGTCATAGGTGGAGTTCCACCTCGTCGTGTTGGGGACAACCAGCCTCCCCACCTCAGCGTAGATGCTTTTAAACTTTTAAACGTTTATTTATGAATTTTTTGGGTTAACGGACTTGAGTTAACGGAAGTTAAATGTAACGGAAGTTAATTAGTCCGATAATGATTTTCAAAGTTAACTTAAAAGTTAAATCGTTAACGAAAAAGTTAACTTCGTTAATTAACGATTAACGGATTAACGGTTTGTGCCCAGCTTTGCCTGTACCCCATGGTCCTGGAATTCCAATACCCGACCCACCTCAAACCCTGGACTTCGATGATTCTGATGATGAATCAATGACCAATGCCAATGACCAGTCCCAGTCGTATATACCTCAAAATACCGCTTCAAATGAGCCGAGGCCTCTCAACCAGGCCAAACTTAATGATCTTACCAGGGATTTAGGACTTTCCAAACTAGCTGCCGAGATCTTGGGCTCACGACTTCGAGAGGACAACTTGCTGGCTCCGGGAACAACATTCTCCTGGTATAGGAAACGAGAGGAAGAATTCCGCAAGTTTTTTGCAGTGCACGAAAATACCTCTTCCTTAGTGTACTGCTGCAATGTTGAGGGGCTAATCGAATCCTTGGGCCTGCCATATAACGCATCAGAATGGAGGCTATTTATAGACTCGTCTAAACGAAGTTTGAAAGCAGTACTTCTCAACATTGGGAATAGGGTTGCATCAGTCCCTGTAGCACATTCCGTACAACTTACTGAGAGCTACGATAACATGAAAATTTTACTGGATGCTCTCGTATACGACCAACATAAGTGGAAGATCTGTGGAGATTTGAAGGTAATACTAATATCATAAGTAAACTATTGCTATTGACTATGTTGTTTTTCCAAAGGTTATTTGAGAGCGTATAAGAACACTTAACTTCCCCACAGAAGTGATACAGTCCAATGCATAGATTTTTTTATCTGATAGAACAAGTTCTCTAAATTCTTTAAATATTTTAATTTTTTTTCAGATTGTGGAATTTGTATTGGGAATGCAAGGGGGATACACGAAATACCCATGTTTCCTCTGCAAATGGGATAGCCGAGCGGATGAGAAGCACTATGCACAGCGTGAATGGGCATCCAGAGAGAATTTTGAACCTGGGTCGCATAATGTCTTTTCAGTGCCCCTTGTACCACCAACAAAAATTTTGCTCCCACCACTTCATATTAAGCTGGGCTTGATGAAAAATTTCATCAAATCAATGAATAAGGAGGGTTCAGCATTCCGATATCTCGAGAATAAATTTCCTCATATATCTGATGCTAAACTAAATGCTGGGGTTTTTGATGGTCCTCAAATTCGAACTTTGATCAAGGATACTCAGTTCGAAAACGCAATGACTCCAACTGAGAAGAATGCCTGGCAGGCATTCAAATCAGTTGTCACTGATTTTCTTGGCAAGCGTAGAAGTCCAGAATACGAGTCCGTTGTCGAAAACTTGATGGAAGCTTTCAAAGCTCATGGGTCGCGCATGTCCATAAAAATGCACTTTTTGTGGTCCCACTTGGACTATTTTCCTGAAAATTGCGGGGATTATAGTGAGGAACAGGGTGAACGATTTCACCAAGATATCAAAATAATGGAAGAGAGGTACCAGGGAAACTGGGATAGCAATATGCTAGCGGACTATTGCTGGTGTTTGAAGCGAGACGTGCCCGAAGAAAAACACAGACGGAAAGCCAAAAAAACTTCCTTCCTTCCTCAATAAACTTTTTTCCATATTCATTGTATGAATAAAAGTATTTATTCAAACAATGTTTTCATTTTTCACGAGTGTTCTTATAATATTACTCGTATCTACAGTGTTTAAGCTAAAAAAATCAATAAATTTGGGGATAAAATTGGACTTATAATAAATGGCCAATAGAGAAAAAAAACCTGACCTGATTGAGGAAAACCAATGTCATTTTCGAATTCAGCATGGTCGAATTATATAATATGAGTTGAAAAAACCCTCACAGCAGACAACAAAATTTCATATCCATACCAGTGTTATATAGGAGGAGAGGAGGGTCGACAAGCTTGACCTTCGTGAAATGAGGAATCATCGCGCGGAACATTTGAAATTTGAAAGGTTAAAAGGTATCAATTCAATCTCTCCTCACTTCAGGCTCTGTCTAGTCGACCACAAGGGCGTAACTGGAGTAAATAAGTTGATGGGGGGGGGGACAAACACAATCCTATTGTTAGAAGCACTCATTATCTATAGGAGTAATTATAAAAGTTGTTCCCTCCCTCCTCAATTTTTATAATTACTCAAATAGATAATGAGTGCTTCAAATAATAGGATTATGTTTGTCCCCCCCACCAAAGTTTTTTACTCCAGTTACGCTCCTGGTTGACCATGATACCATCTTATGAGGGTTTTGAACGACAGTCCAGGATCGACCTGCAGTCAACCCCTCTGCAGCATCCCACCTCATTTGCGAGATTTAGTGGAAAAGGAAATTGGTTTCCAATTTCCTCCTGCCCTCGTACCCAGCCACGCATAGCTGGTCAGGAACTTTGCGCAGGAACCTGTCCTTCTGGTTTTTAAAATTATTTAGGTTGGTGAGCTGGAAGTTCCTCAGTTCTTGAGGTAGGACATTAAAAAGTTTTGGGCCTTCTATTCTGGGGGTATTTTCCATCCTCGTTTTCATGGACCTTTGTCCCACCGCAGCTGGGACAGTCCAAATCTGTCTCTTCTCTCATTCCAGTGTATTTCTATTTTATTTTTAAGGGTAGGGACAAAATCCTCGTGTATTTTCCATATGTACTGCATATTACTGTGTACCGCTCGTGTCTTCTTTCCAGAGAGTAGAGTTTCAGGGATTGTAGTCAAGACCAGTAGTCTTCACTTTTTGTTTCTTCATTTGAGACGTAAAAGTCCTTTGCATGGCTTTTACGTTTACAATGTTTGCTTTTCTGTTGTGAAAACTCCTCCATATAATTCTCATTTTTATTTTAGCTGTTGTGATTTTATCATTATTAGTGTCCTCTGAATTCTGCATCCGACGACATTATTACTCCAAGATCCCTGACTTGTGGGTTTGGTGTTATTTGTTTGGCTAGTAGAGTTTTGTACCGTTTATTCTGTATGTAACACCTTGCTGTTACCATATCTTAGAAGTTGGAATTTTTCTTCGTTAAACTTCATATTGTTGTCTTCTGCTCACTTAATAATATTTCAATGTCGTTTTGTAATTTTTCTATGTCACCTTTGTTTGATATTTCCTTGCATATCTTTGTGTCATCCGTGAAACATGATACAGTACCGTCATTAATATCTACATCAATGTCTGCAATACGATATTATAAACAGCAAAGGAGTTAATACTGTACCTTGTGGGACAGAGCTCATGGCTTATGAGACTTCAAATTTGGCTCCATTTACTGCCACTTTTCGTGTTCTTTGAATCAGAAATTAAAATATTCATCTTCTCAGCTTTCCAGTAATTCCTGTATTTTTAAGTTTGTGATTTCGTATGCTATAATTCCATGATTACATCTATTGAAGGCTTTAACAAAATCAGTACATATTACATCTATGTTTTGTCCTCGACACAATGTTTCCAATATTTTCTCCTGATGGTCTAATAGCCGTGATAGGCATGATCTTCCATCCATGAAACCATGTTGATTCGGATTGAATAAGTTCTTTTCTTGTAGGTAGTAAGTAGTTTTGCCTCTATTGTAGAATAGGATTGTAAAAGGTCATACGAGTCCTTATATAGGTTTTATATATCCCATAAACATTTGTGTAAGAAATTAGCTCTCATTCGATGAATTCCTTTAATATATTCATATTTGAATTTTAGATTATATTAATATTTCAATTGGTGTACACTCGTCTCGTCCCTGTTATTTTAGCGACAGAGAACTCCTTGATAATAAATTATACAATCATGAGGAAATGTATAAGGCGAGAGTACCACGCCTTTAAACCTCAGACCATAGATAGTCGGAGAACTGAGAAGGTCTGCAAGATCTGGAACATTATGTGGGTTCTGTCGGATAGAATGGAATTGAACCCGGTGTAGCTCTGAATGACTTTTTAGTATATTTTGAACTTAGTAATAATTACGCAATATAAGGAAGTAAATAAAATTAATTATACGAACTTAATCCATAATATAACGAAAGAAATATTAATTATTACAAAATGTCAACATACATTGAAGTGAAACTTTTCTTGGCCACTCGAAGAAAGACAAATATAGATTATTAATGTCTTAAGCGCCAATCTAGATTACCTTTAATTATACGTTCAAAGCACTTTATAAGGTGGGAGGTGAAAACTATGGCCGATAATTCTAAGTCATTCCTCTGTTATCTGCTTCGAATGAGGCCCTCCTAGGAAGAAGTGGATAAGCGACAAATGTAAAAACGCCAGAAAAGTTTTACCAACTTTTTAATTTTTGAAGATATTTCGTCGAAATGTTTTCAAATGGCACCTTCAAATGACATTTGTTCCATTTTCTGGCGTATTTTACTTTTGTCGCTTAGCCACTTCTTCCTTGGGGGCAACAAACAAGAAGGTGGCATTTGTCCTGTGTCGAGTGATTTTTCAATAGTACGTATAGCGGTTTGGCAATACTCTATTTACGTTTCTACAGAAACTTGGCACTCCATGTCCTGGCACTGGTGCTGGATTTTCTCGTGTTTGTGATAGACTCTTAATTACGTCTCCTTCCGAGAACTCTAAATCTATTAATAGGCTCATGTCCGAACTTGTTCTTGGCTGATTTGTACCAATGTCAAAAAAATTATCTGGATTTTCTACTTTTTTCTCTGAGGACGGGTGCTAAACATACAGTTATATTGTTCATTAAGCAGTTCGCTTATTTTTTTCGGGTCATTTGTGTATCCGGTCGCCCCATATAAAAATTATATATATATATATATATATATATATATATATATATATATATACACATTTTAACTGCAAACAACACACAGTATAATTAATGTAAAGAACGACGCTTGTATAGAAGAACGTTCCGCACAAGATGAGGAAGGAGAACGAACAAATGAAAAATGAGGTAACCACCCGGGAATCGAACCCGGGATCTTCCGATTGCCGGTCAGATATGCTAACCACTACACCATGGGCCTCGATTAATCAGAAGTCGTAATTCTCCTACATACGAGCAGAATATCCAGCATGGTGTAGTGGTTAGCATATCTGACCGGCAATCGAAAGATCCCGGGTTCGATTCCCGGGTGGTTACCTCATTTTGAATTTGTTCGTTCTCCTCCTCATCTTGTGCGGAACGTTCTTCTATACAAGCGTCGTTCTTTATATTATATATATATATATATACACACACATTTTAACTGCAAACACGCAGTATAATTAACGTAAAGAACGACGCTTGTATAGGAGAAATTCCGCGCAAGATGGGGAGAGAGAACGAAACAAATGAAAAAATGAGGTAACCACCCGGGAATCGAACCCGGGATCTTCCGATTGCTGGTCAGATATGATAACCATGGTGTAATGGTTATCATATCTGACCAGCAATCGGAAGATCCCGGGTTCGATTCCCGGGTGGTTACCTCATTTTTTCATTTGTTTCGTTCTCTCTCCTCATCTTGCGCGGAATATTCTCCTATACAAGCGTCGTTCTTTACGTTGATATATATATATATATATATATATATATATATATATATATATATATATATATATATAGAATGAATTTCACAATTAAACACGTGAAATGAAAAATGATGCGCACCCACAAGGGAAAATGAAAAGCGATTTCAAGATCTTTCGTGTATTCAACAGTACACCTCATCAGGGAATGAAGGAAAAGGGCAAGAAGCCAAAAATATCCAGCAAAATAAATCCAGCATACCCTCAAAAACACACTTCTCCCTCTATTCCTCAATATACAATACATACATGCATCTTACACACTACACACTCTTATCAAAATTTTAAAAAATATCTAATTTTTAAGACTTCTAATCTTTCCTTCTCCTTCTACGTGTGTTGGGGGGAGAGGGGCCATATTTGTTTGGGGGCACTCGCCCTTAGCCTTTAGCTCATCCTTCATGCCTAAAAAAATATTTCTGCAGAACGTAAACAAAATAGGAGGTATTAGCAAATATTAACAAGTACTAATTAATGTCAATAGGTATTTTAACAAGATGCCGCCCATTTTAGAAATTCTCAAACTGTTTTTTAAATTTTTGTTATAAAATGGATGAAAAGCACATTCTAGAATGTTCCTTTTAATTATATCTTTATTTTTAACAAGAATTTTAGGTATCTCCCTGTTAATATTATGATTGTATTTATATATATGGTTAAATAATACTTTGGAATTATTTGCCGTCTGTTTATAACATGTTTCTCATATTGTAAATATCATAGATCTTATTAACAAACTAAAGTTTACTAATGATCCTAATTTCAAACTGGTTAGTTTTGATGTAGGCTCTTTTTCCACTAACGTTAATGACGTACCTGATTTTCTAAAAGATAAGATTTCCCAGTATCCTTTCCCTGTTCAGTAAAACATTGTTACTGAATTAATTAAGCTTTATATCAAAGGTTGTAAATTTCAGTTCGAAGATAAATTTTATGCTGTGTCATTTGGATTAACAATGGGACCCCCCCCCCCCCCCCTATCATCTCTGTTAGCTAATTTATATATGGAATTTTTTTTTAAAGTAGAATTTTGCCCATTATTGTTAATTTCAACATTGTTTCGTACTGATATATAGATAATGTCTTATGCCTTTGGCCTCATAGTTTGGATGTTGATGAGTTCCTTGATAAACTCAGTAATTTAGTTTCGTCTGTAAAATTTACTGTTCAAAGGTAAAATGACGAATGTTTGTATATTTCTGGATCTAAAACTTCAGAGATGCAGAAATCAATTCAATGTTGTTTTTCGCAAGCTTACTGATAATAACTCTTACGTTCATTTTCATTCTGGTCATCACCCACTGATAAAATTTTCTATTTTTTCTTTTTTGTTTCTCAGAGCATTGACAGTTGTTGATCCTGAACTTATAGATTCTGAGTTATGCAATATTATGAACATTGATATTACACTACGTTATCCTATTCTATTTTTAGAAACTTGCTTAAGCTAAAACAAGGTATTATAATAGTATAATTGAAAAGGAATTTGATCATAAAGATATCCTTAGCCTTCCTTACCATGTAAATTTTAAACAGCTTCCAATCTCACTTAAAGAAATTAGCATTAACGTAGTTTTTAAGTATGAAAATACTGTTAAATCTCGTCTAATAAAGAACAGCCCACATAATGCAGCTGGCTATGTCTACTCGATTGAATGTAAACAATGTGTCTCAGTTTATATAGGTCAAACTAGGAAAGCTTTGAATGTCAGATCATAATAGCACAAATTTGCGGGCAGGATAGCAAATAATTCTAACACATTTTTAAACCATATGTATAGATATAATCATAGTATTAATTGGGGGCGTTCTAACGTTCTTGTGTTGGGATTGCAAAATTGGGGGTTAATTAATAATATGATTTACGATACATTTGTTTTTGTAACATAAATGAAAAACATAAGCTAGGTTTAGATAGATTCTTCATAACAGCAAAGATCATGTGACGGAGGGGACCTACAACCCTTTAAACAGTATCTTTGTCATCCAAAAAAGAGCAATAAGGTTATTATCTGATGCTGATTTCCTTGATCACTCTCGTGCATTGTTTAAAGAGCTAAAACTACTAAAGCTCGTTGATGTAATCAAACTGGCACATTTTATTTTTATTTACGAGTGTAAGAGCAAAATCATTAATTTGCAATGGGTAAATAGATATTTTGTAACTCATCAAGAAATCCACTCGTATCAGACCAGAAATAGATCAAAGCTTGTTATACCTCAATTTAGATTGTCTTCATCTCAAAAACTACCCATTTTCATTGGATTGAAACTATGGAATGATTTAAATGCTGATCTAAAAAATATTGTGAATGTAAATTCGTTTAAAACCAAGTTGAAATCCCGATTAATAATGACATACTGATAAAAATCCAGGATTAATGTACATTACTATTGTTTATTCATTTCTAGTGTGAAATCTAGGATTAAAGACACATTACTTGTTATTCTTAGGTTCTTACCTCTCATGTATAATAGTGATTGCTTTGAATGGTATTAGTATAATACTTTCAATAATGACCTTGTATTTGTCATATCGATAATGATAATTTAAGATTAATACATACTTTAACTATTAATAATACTTACTTATTTATTTATTTATTTATTAATAATAAGTGTTTTATTTTTAATAAGAGCCCAGTAAAGCCTAAAGCTTAAGGGCCAAATTAAATAAAATAAATAGTCCAGCTTCACAATTATTTATGTCATTGTAAGTTCTCAAAACAATGTATTTATTTTATTATTAATAAAGTTTAATTAATTCAATTCAATCCAATCAATTAATCAGTTAATCATTGTTTTCGTTCTAATGTATTACTTTTGTAAATTTAATTTAAAATAAATTTCCCTATGAGACCGGATTTATGGAACACCCTGTATTTGTATTATATTTTTATTATTACTCTGAAGGGTTTTACAATATTAATACAGTACACACTTAAATAAAAAAGTGGGAAACATAAGCTCAAAAGAGAAATTTGGGGGACATTTTAGTGTGTATTTTAATTATAGCTTTATTATATATTTATTATTATTATTATTATTATTATTATTATTATTATTATTATTACTTTGAAGGTCATACAATATTAATACACATTTAAATAAATTATAATATAATATAATTTCCTATTGTTTAGTTATCATGCCCATAATGGTATGTATTCAATCCGATCAAAATGGGCGACATCTCAACTTACGAAATATTTGATTTTACGAACACCCCTCTGTCCGGAGCTGTCCGTAATTTAGAGCTTTTACTGTATATATATATATATATATATATATATATATATATATATTATTATATATATATATATATATATATATATATATATATATATATATATATATATATATATATATATATATATTCAACATTCCCATATAAAAAAGAAGACATTAATCAGCTAGAAGGGATTCAGAGAAGCTTCACAGCCAAGATCAATGGATGCAAAGAACTAAATTACTGGGAAAGGTTACGTGAATTAACTTATATTCACTGGAAAGAAAAAGAGAGGTACACCATTATTGACATTAGGAAAATAATGGAGGAACTAGCCCCTAATCTTACTCTGAACCCTATAACCCCTAAACAACAGTGGAAAGTAGAAAAGGAAGACTGTGTCGACGTTGTGTCGTGTTCCCAAATTAAAGGCTAAACAGGGAACATCTTCAACTCTGAAGGAAAATAGTTTTGTTGTGAGAGGCCCAAGCCTGTTCAACCAGCTGCCGAAGGAACTAAGGAACACGAGTGGTATTGCGGTGGATATCTTCAAAAGAAGATTAGATGCCTGGCTCAGAACAATCCCCGATGAGCAGGGCGTTCCTGGTTACGTGAGATGGAGAGCACAAGAAACCAACTCTCTACTTCACCAGGCCAACTCGAGAGAAAGGGCGACAAGCTTGACCTTCGTGAAATGAGGAATCATCGCACGGAACATTTGAAATGTTGAAAGGAACGGTATATATATATATATATATATATATATATATAATATATATATATATATATATATATATATATATAATATATATATATATATACACGGTGAACCAAAAGTAGGTGGACAGTAGGTTGAATACGGTTTGTGTTATATTATATTATAACTATGGTGTTCATTATAACTATGGTGTTTGTGTTATATTATATTAAATATTATAACTAAATTTATTTAAATTTTATTTTGTATTATAGTATACAAAAAAATTAAATATGTATTCTCAAAATAAACGTTATCATTTACTGTCCACCTACATTTGGTTCACCCTATATTATATATATATATATATATATATAAAGGGTGATCCAGAGAAATGGGACCGAAAAGAAACCCCTGTAACTCTTAAAGTATAAGTCCTTTTATAAAATCATACGCATCATTCGAAAGAGGATAGTTACAAGTTTGTACAGGATTGTATAGGTTTTGACAATACAAGACAAGATAAGATACAAAACAAAATAAAGTGTTAGTTAAAACTAACCCTTCAAGATGACTGCATGGACTGTGGAACAGCTGCGTTTCATAACTGAGCAATATTATGAGCATGGAAGAAGTGTAGTTTCAGCTCAAAGATCTTTCAAGACAAATTTCAGATGTCAAAATCACCTTCTAAGAGCTGAAACTACACTTCTTCCATGCTCATAATATTGCTCAGTTATGAAACGCAGCTGTTCCATAGTCCATGCAGTCATCTTGAAGGGTTAGTTTTAACTAACACTTTTATTTTGTTTTGTATCTTATCTTGTCTTGTATTGTCAAAACCTATACAATCCTGTACAAACTTGTAACTATCCTCTTTCGAATGATGCGTATGATTTTATAAAAGGACTTATACTTTAAGAATTACAGGGGTTTCTTTTGGGTCCCATTTCTCTGGATCACCCTTTATATATATATACACAGGGTGTTTCAGGAGGAAAGGTCAATACTTCGGGATGTGATAGTATCGGTCATTGTGAGAAAAAAAGTTCATATGAACATGTGTCTAATTCTGAATGGTTACGGAGATAGAGCTGTTTGAATCTACAAATACAAAAGCATTGTTAATGGTAATCAAGAAAGAGAAACCAATTACTGTTTCTAACATTTAATGTTTAAACATTTTCATTTTGAATGGTATCCGATACAGAAATGGCAAATTTGTTACAGCCTACAATACGTTTTCGAAAATCCCACCGTCAACCTCAATGCACTTTGCAACTCGTGTGCGAAGATCGCGTGTTGTTCGTCTGAGTTGATCTTGACGTTCCTTTATGCGGGCAGCAGCATCCAAATGCGCGCGAGCAATTCGTCTCGTGTATCCACCGTTCTTTTGTAAACTTGACTTTTCATCCACCCCCACAAACAATAATCTAACGAAGAGAGGTCTGGAGACCTTGGTGGCCATTGAATGGGACCACCGCGGGGGAAGGAAGAGCTGCGCGCGCATCAGATTCAAACAGCTCTATCTCCTTAACCATTCAGAATTAGACACATGTTCATAAGAACTTTTTTTATCACAATGACCGATACTATCACCTCCCGAAGTATTGACCTTTCCTCCTGAAACACCCTGTATATATATATATATGTATGTATGTATGTGTGTGTGTGTGTGTGTGTGTGTGTGACTCGAGACCGGTCTCGGCCATGGCGGTCTCGACTACATCACTGATGTGTGTGTGTGTGTGTATGTGTGTGCCGACTAAAAGACACTAAATTAATGAAAGTACATAAACACGTATGAGTATATGGAACTTAGTTAATTGCACTGGAATTGTTTGCTCAATTCAATTCCATTGATTCTATGATAAAACAATGAAAAACAGCCTTCCCAATATTTTCTTGACGTTTTCAAATTTAGAAGTCTATCTTCGTGCCTGTTAATAACTAGCTTAACAGTTAACGTAGACAAATTTGGGTCGAAAAAGAAATATCTTGGATGAAATCGTTAGTCCCTTATAATGAATGTACAAATCGGCTTATGACGGTGTTCCACAAGGGTTAGTTTTAGGTCCTATTTAGTTTTGAAACAAGAACTGACCTCTACGTATTTGCATCAAAAGTTAGATCTAATCCGTAGTTCGACCAAATTAAAACCAAATTATCATCCCAAAAGAAATCTCAGACGATAATGAAGGAGGTACGGTGTAAAGTCAATATCATAACCATCGTCCATATTTTTGGGCAAACCTTCCTACACGTACACCCATTTTAGAATTTATCTGAAGAATGATTTCGGTAACTCATATAATGAAAAGGATAATTATAGAGTTTAAAACGGAAAATTGAAAATTAGTCCTGTATTATTTACTAATTAAAATATATTGTACAGAATTAGAAAAAAATCTGGAACTGTGTCGTTGTACATTGAACGAAATCAATTACATACGAAATTATCAGTTTCTATATTTCTAATCATAAATTACATAAGATACACGAGTTCCTACTACGTTAAAGTGTGTTAATATGCAATTAGTATAAATCTGAATAGCATACGTTAAACTTCCCAACATTATAAATTGAAGTTTTCCTTTAATTTCAGTAGTTTTCATTAATAAAAAACTTTTGAAATGATTCGAATTTAGGAAATAAAATTACGTTCTTATTACATTTTTACTAGTGTTTATGGCATAATCATTAATTTATTCAAAGTGAAGTAGATGTTTATATTATTTCTTAATTGGTTTTCTTATACGAGACATTAATATCGAATCTGGTTTTAACAAAACATTACAAATGGATGTAAGATGTCTTTCAAAATAACCCTTTTTCTGTATTAAGTATTAATACAAACTGTCCTTTAAGAATTAACGTGAAACGATAGCGATCAAAAGTTGTATTTTGAGTACCACAATTTTTTTTAATCTTCAGAAAATTTGCGACCATTGTCCATTGGCTACTACAGAGGTGGAAAAAATACCAAAATTATGGAGTTGGACGAGTACGAGTACGATTACGAGTACAGTATACTTTTTTAGTGCTTGAGTACGGGCACGAGTACAGTTTTTTTTTAGTGTTCGAGTACGAGTACGCGTGTAAGAGTGTGGTTTCAAACTTTAATTGGTGCTTAGCTGCTTGCGTGAGCAAAGCTTATTATTAGACCATATGAACGCATTGCATTGAAAACGAGTACAACAAAAACCCGTACTCGAGTACAATAATACTCACGTACTGATGTACTCTTTCCACCTCTACAATAGCTACTAAGCTCGTTTACTGCCCTTTTGTTCCATTAATACTTAATGACACTTTAGTTAGTTCGTTTACTCTCGTATTATACCCAGGGATGGAAATCGAAGTACACGCGGATACACGCCGTGTACCTAGTTCCTGAGCAGCAATTGTTCTACATGGCTATGTTCAGTGCTACTTAGGATGTGTATTGAATTGTAGTTTCTTAAGTTTCAAAATAGTCGGCCTTCTATTTATTATCTCTACGGTAAAAGTCTTCAAATATTTTACTTTGTTGGTTGACCGTTGCATATTCTATTATTCTAATTCTTTCCTACGCATTTGTTTCTAGCGCCACGCGAGGTTACGATATTTCATATCGGTTCTCACACCTTTCCCACTCCCCCTTCCCCCAAGCGTGTACCCAGTTCCTAAAACCCATTTCCATCTCTGGAACTTATGTCGGTGCAGCTTAGTGACAATTTAGTTGGTTCGTTTACTGTCTTTTTATACCAGTGAGGCTTAGTGACACTGTAGTTAATTCTTTACAGTCCTTTTAAGCCAACGAGGTTAACATACACTATAGTTGGTTTGTTTACTGTCTTTTTAAGTAAACAAGGTTCACTGACACCAACAGTTCGCCAAAATTAAACGCATGGTTCAGCAAAGATTATAAACTGATGGTTCTATGAAATGATCAAACATGTGATGTAATCTTTGCTGAGCCCGGGTAACTATAATTCATATATGCTCCCATTTGAACCCCAAATCGTTTATTCCCATGGAAACTACTAGACTCCATCAACTCATAGCTCAAAATAAAAACTTCTAAATTTAGAACTTATTACTTCTTTTGAAAGGTGCGTTCTAGGAAGTTTTTCCTTCTTCTGGGTATCAAAGCTTCTTCTTGTCAGATGATAGAATAACTCCTTTTAATGATAAATAACTTCTTTAGATAGAAGATATCGTCTTCAAAACTTCTTTTTTGAGTAATATGAGGCAATAGAAAATAACAGTTATATGTAGAAAAGATTGCGAGAATTCCATGCAATGACTGCGCTCTTTTCCAATTCTTCGAAATGGCTTGACACACTTCACGCGAGGGGGCTTTCATTTCTTCCAAAAATTCCGTTGTAAAATTTGCACATAAATACGTCATACCATTTAAAGGGATGTAAATAAAAAGCTTCGTAAATCAAATACGTTATAAATAGTCCTTTAATGATGATGATAATAATAATAATAATAATAATAATAATAATAATGACAAAATTAAAGCAGAAATTTATATAAAAACCCAAAAGTAATAATATAATGCAATAATAAGACAATAGCAAAGTTTAAGCTTATCAGTTCAAATTATTCATTCATTGATTTCAAATATGATGCATATATATATATATATATATATATAGCTAGCTAAAAATAAAACCCTCAAAAAGACTTTAGAATCTTCTTTTTTGAACCTTTTTCTCCTTCTCCTTCTGCAGGAGGTTATGTTGAAGGCTTCTATTGAACCTGAGACTTAATCCAGCTGGCAAGTTTGCTCACCTTCGTGTACACCCCCGGCAGCTTTTTGTCGGTGCAGGAGGCGGATCCGAAGGAAACAATCCCACACTGGATGTACCTGTTAGAGCCCGAAGGGTCTTGTACGACAACTGGGCCTCCGCTATCACCCTGAAGGAAAATAGAAGAATTATCAACCGTTTCTTGAGGTTTTGTCGAACTTCAGCACATCGGATCGACAAGACCATGCGCAACATCGACACTCTGTAAACATTAATTTGACCTCACCGAACCTAAAGTAACCGTACCTATGTTAACCTAACCTAACGTAGTTTACTGTAACCCACAATATATTTGACGATAGAATGTCGAGTCAATCAGATGTCGTAATTCCGCCCTTTCTTGTTCACTTTTACGTGGAAATGATATTTATAGAAATTACTTGTGGTTATATACAGGGTGTCCCATAAGTCCGGTTTCAAATTGATGTCTCGTTTTGGGACCTTTTTTTTGTTGCAGGTAGAATAACACGCAATGGCTAATATGAAAGTGAGTTACACTCGTGAAGAAAAGGCAGAGGCGGAGGAGGCCTTTTCTTCACGAGTGTAACTCACTTTCATATTAGCCATTGCGTGTTATTCTACCTGCAACAAAAAAAAAGTCCCAAAACAAGACATTAATTTGAACATTTGTTTTCGTTTTAATGTATTACTTTTGTAAATTTAATTTAAAATAAATTTTCCTATGAGACCGGAATTATTGGACACCCTGTCGTCATCGTTGTTGTTGTCGTCGTATTAGTCGTGGTCGTCGTAGTAGTAGTAGTAGTAGTAGTAGTAGTCGTTATAATACTTATCGTGGTTATGGTTGTCGTGATTGTTGTCGTTGTGGTCATGGTGGTTCTGATTGTTATCGTCGCTGATGTTGTTGTTGTTGTTGTTGTCGTCGCAAATATTCCCTTAAGTACTATACCATCAAGAAGATGTATTAAAAAAAGTACGATTCGATCTCAAAACGAACTTCTTTTTATTTGGTATGTCCCTGTACTGCTATAAGCATCCTTATTCCATAATATATTCGCTAAATCGGATCCTGATTTCGAGTGACTGGATTTGGCACTGTTCATTAAAGAACAGTGCCAAGAAGAATGATTAATTTTGGAACACGAATTTGCACATGTTTTTATAATTCAAAATCGGAATTCATAATTTCAGCGGATCTCGTAATGACTTTTAACTGATGTCTGATCATTTTCTTGAAATTTAACTCCCTAGTCAGCAATACCTTGGTTATATCGCAGAGGGGACTTACAACTTAATGTAGAGTCCGAACCACGACCTCACAACAGAATTCTAACTTCTGGAATCTGAAGTTATAAAGCCTGAGTAGGAGTTCGAACCTATAACCCTTCACATTTGCAACTTGGTGAGCGGCTTCTCCGCGAGGATATCCCGGCGGATAGGCAAGAATAATTAAGAAGGTTAATTTAAGTTCCTTAACAACATTTTACCTTGCAGGAGTCTCCATCCTGAGGGTCCATACACAACATAGTGTCGGCTATAATCCCGGTAGGGGCTCCTTTAGCATGCCATCTTTTGTTACACTCCTTGTTGCTGACCACGCTAGCGGAATGTTCCATCAGGACGGACTGCAGCTTATTCTTTTCATCTCTTCCCCAACCAGTCACTGTTACGAGTTTGTTGTCGAGGTTTAAGTCTGACGGATAAATGGAATGTCATTTGAAAATGCTACGGAAAAAAAACATGGCTAAGGGGAAAATGGAAACTTCAGAGTATAGTTATTATAAATAAGTAAGTGAAAGTTTAGGTATATAAAAGCAACGAGACATATAGGTCTAAGTATTAGGAACGGTATATTGATATAAGTATATTAAAATCCTTTCATCTCGCAAGTACAGTTGTAATAGGGGAAGACTCATAATCACACACGAATGGGCTAAGAAATATACAATCCATAAACACACACACACACACACACCACACACACACACCACACACACACACACAAAATTGCTGACCCCTCAATGTTTCGCTTGTGATGCTAATGTTTTTGAAAGAAAGTGCAGCATTTGTCGCTAGTAACACTAATTGTTTAGTAACCTATTCAAGGTTTTAAAAGGTTTAAATGTTCTTCATTATTAAAGCATTATTACAGTATGACAACGGTTTTAGTTTTATGGTGTTGCTTTTCGTTTTACTGTTTTTGTCTTAAAATTGGTAAGAAGACATGTGGAGAGTAACGGGCAAACGCTAGAGTTTTAATCCAGGAATACCTCGAAATTCGTCGTTAATTCGTTCCGGAATAACATGACGAAATACGAAATGACGAAATTCGAGGTAGATTATAACATGTTTCAATGAGAAAACATTTTACTCTATTATGTTATTAAACAGATTAATTAATCAAATTTTATTCGTTTTTCGGCAAAATATGTAATATATTGCGTTCGTAAACAGTTGAATTTCGTCAATTTCGATCGTTTTTTTTTTCACATTTTTAAAAAAAACGATGAATCTGCGAATCTGGACGACGGATTGCGAAACTATAGGTAGTAAAAGATTGACGACGAATCTGCGAAACGACGAAATTCGAAACGACCAACGAATTTTGGAGTATTCCTTTACTAGTATTATGGCAGGATTTGCTAGCTGTTTTCCTTGAAGTAATGAGATCAATAGTTAAAACTATGATAATACTGTTAATTCCAAGTTATTCGTCAATGTGATATTAGCTTTTTAACAGTTTAGTTAGTAGGTAATTTTCGTTGAGTGTCCTAAAGAAATTAAAAAAATAAAGTTAAAATAAATATGAATAATTAGAAACTACGTGTTTCGGTGGACTTCGATATCGGATGCTAGGAACGTATCTGGTCAAATTAGAAAATTTTTCAATTCCTTTAAAAGGATTCACGATTTAATAACTTTTTATGACCTACTTTTATCTAAACACTTCGAGAGTACTACAGTAATTTATCTCTACATAAACAATGAGGGGAGCAGCATATTCACTTGCTGAAGGCCTAGAAAAGTTTAATTTTTGATGGGAACAGTATATCCTATTAAAATTAAATAAATTGAAGTTACTCCGGATAATCTTTGAGTTCCGTTTGATGTTATAAATTATAGGTATAATTTGTTGTCATCTATGGAACTTATCATTTTGCCCACCATCTGTAGGAAGGTGGGCAAAGGTTAGTATATCAGTTAAAATCGTTTTAAAGGCATAAGGTTCCACCCCAGTCTCAAAATCCAACAACTATCTTCAAAGTAGGGCCTACCGTACTTGAGTGCCAAAGCTGTAAACCTGTGAACGTTTTATATTCATATCCTCAAAAACTGAAAGTTTTTGCGGGGTTGTTGTGTCGTTTGAAAAGAAGTTAAATTTTTCAGCGGTGAAGTTTTGGTGTCTTTCGAGAGAGTAGATAAAGTAACGCAAACGAAGAAAATAATTTATTTATTGCTTAAACCTTTATCGATGAAGTGGATCTCCCATCCATCCGTTTTGCATAAATTCTAGTACACTTCAAAATGATTGTCATTGGCAGTGATATTACACCAATTTATCATTTTGATGTAACGAACCCGTCCTACTAAGCGACGAAGATAGACTTTTGCGAATAATTTCAGTGTGAGAAAATTTGTCCTAAATCTTTCCTGCTGCATACCAACTCAAAACAATTACAAAAAAGCGCTATTATTATCTTATATTTATAAAATCAAGAAAAAACGACTGTACTACGATCTTCTGTATATAAAGTAATTAGAAAAGAATTGCAATAAGGCTTATTCCTAATCAACTGAGACATGTACCTCTATCAGGAAGGCAAATTGGTTTAACTGTTTTGGAGAGTTGTATGGGTTTACTCAACGTAAGCACAGCAACATCGTTCTTAAGAGTAGCGGTTGAGTATCCGGGGTGAGTTACAATCTTGGAGACTCTTCCAGTATGACTTTTACCGTCCGCATGAGAATTGATGTCCCAATCTCCAATACTTAGACTAAGTCTTTGTGGTCGTTTTTTAAATCTGCAAAAGGATTTAGATTTGTAAACCAACAGTCGATGTATTCCAGAAAGAGAGAGAGAGAGAGAGAGAGAGAGAGAGAGAGAGAGAGAGAGAGAGAGGGAGAGAGAGAGAGAGAGAGATATTTCCAGTCATTTCCCTAATAAGTAACTAATACGGGGAAAGAGTGTAGTCCAGTATCAGAATGAGTCCCATCCTAAACTTTATAATGTCCGGGAATCTCTCAAGATGCACCAACTAAACTCTTAAATGGGTGGAATGCAGTAGAAAATATACTAATGCCATTATAGAAAAGCGGAATGAGACCATTTGATTCTTATTGTCAATGTTGGTCATTTTCCTGTTTTCCTGACCTTTGTCATGGTAAGGGGAAGCGTGTTGGCGTTATAGGTTGGTTACAACTTTTTAGATGCTATGGTGTATTTATTCAAACCACAAACAAATTCTGCTCTCTGAAACACCTATTAATTATTACCTATCCTATCAAAGGGCATGATACAGGAAAATGGAATGGGTAGGGGAAGGATACCCTTGTAACACTTTATAGTGATATAGAATTGTGTCCAGGAATTTTCCATAAACAATCTGGCATGATCCATTGGCTTGCGTGGTCTTTTTTCAGGGGGGCAAATGTGTTATAAATTCCCGACTGGATAAATTTGGCACCATTTCCGTGACTAATAAATGTTTTTCAAGCCACTACGTCACAGGCTTAGCCATGCTATAATATAATGTATTATTATGAGAAGCTGAATTTAAAATTGGCCACAGGGAAATGTATCTCTCTGTCTCCTTTATTGCCAAAAATTTTTTACAACCCGGTTCTAGATTTCCGACTGGGCCATTTTTCCTATCACGGGTGGCAGTCGCCCCCGCTGCTCCCCCTATCCCAAGCTACGCCACTGCTGGCATCCGTGTTTATGTCCAGTCTAAAGTTTATAAGAAAATGAACTACCCACGAAAAACTGCTGTTTTGAATTTGTGAGAAAAGAATATTAGAATAAATTTATAATTTTCGTCAATGTCTAAAATCAGGCAATTTGTAAATTGACTGAAATCTTAGGCAATGTGTCAAATTGTGATACACACAAAACCTAACCTAATCTAACCTTACCTAACCTAGTGAATTTTAGGCAACATATTGGCAGATACTAGTGGGCATGCATATGCAGCATTACCAGAAGGAGTAGGTTAGGTTAGGCTTTGTGTTCATCACATTTTGACACATTGCCTAAAATTTCAGTCAATTTACAAATTGCCTGATTTTAGACATTGACTGTAACATATATACGCGGGATACATTTTAATATACATTGTATTTGTGGTCTAGTTTTCACCCATGTCTAGGAACTTCACAAACAGCTCTGAAATTCTACTCAAATGGCTGATCAAACAGTTTACCACTTAGCCTAACTTGACATTACTTGCTTTACATTGATTTAACCAAACCAAAGAACCACACTCACACACAGTTGATTTAACGTGCCCTATTCTAACTTAAATAGGTTACGTCATACAACGTTGCAGCACCACTTCCCATTAGATCAGAGAGTTTTAGCGACGTTTGGTCTTTTTAGTAATTGGATACTTGACTCTCCTCTGCATTCAGATGATGTACCGACTCGTAAGTGGTTCGGATCTCAAGTAAAACTGTAGATCTTTTCCGTCACATGACCTTTGCTCTTACGAAAGAGGGTAAACAACCCAACTTAAACTGGTATAACTCAACCTAGCCCACATGCCCTGATATAACCCATCCTAACTCAACCCAACCCAACTTAATCCTCCTAATCTAAGTGATGTGAACTGATTTAGCTTAACTGATGCTAATTTAACTTAACTTCAGCCGACCTAATATAACTTAATATAACGTGTTCGCTCCAGTATGGAGTACGCCTCTCATGTGTGGGTGGCTCAACCCACACAGCTCTATTTGAATCAAAGGCTTTTCGTCTCATCAGTTCCCCGCATCTTACTGACTGTCTTCAGTCTCTCTCTTCTCCGCAATGTTGCCTCACTCTCTTTACTATCACTATTGTAACGGACACTGCTCTTCTGAACTCTCTAACTGTATGCCTCATTCTTTAAGGAGAGTATGCAGTACTAGACTTTTGACACATTCTCATCCTTTATCTGTCCAATTCTCTAATGCAAGGGTTAATCGGTATTTCCAATCTTTCATCTACTCAACCGGTCAACTCTGGAAACCCTTTCTCAGTCCATCTTTTCCCCTGTCTATGACCGCCAATCTTTCAAGCAGAGTGTCTAAGCATTTCGAAAACCTTGGGTCTTGATTTCGGCTCTCCTTCTCTTTCTATTGGGTGGGAGTAGGAGGGACATATTTGCGGGCATTCGACCTTGGTCCTAACAGAACCTATCGCAATTTAATTTGAGTTAACCTACCTTAATATAACATATAGGCCTACTTAATCCGAGGAAAGTGTGTCAGTAAAATATATTTTCAGACATTGGGTAACGTCTACACTCTACAGCTCTTACCTGATGACGCAGTGAGCAGCTGTCAACACTTTAGTAGAACTGAGAAGAGAAGCCCCACAGTGGAATCTTCCATCGCTGTACATTGCAACGTTCCAAGGGTATTGGTGGGGTCGCGTCTTTTTGCCGTACGTAATTCGTGTCCCGACCAGAAGTGGGGGACCAGCATCTAGAAGTTTACAAGGAAGGTTAAAATTATTAATTTTTCTGTAGGCCTATAATGAAAATGTCACGAAGACAGCGCATACTGTTCACAGTATTCGTTCATATTTTCTTTGACTATAATAATAATAATAATAAAAATTGAAGTTTTCTAACCTCCTTCTTAACGGCGAAAGTTATCTGACGGAGGGGACCTACAGCTTTACGTGGCATCATCTAAGAGTCTATACATAATTTGAATACAGAGGACGGTCACCCACCCAACTACTTACCAGACCCAACACCTCTCAACTTGGCTGATCTAACGGAAAACGACGTTGCCAGTGGCCACGACGTAGCCCATAAACAGCAACATCTCAGTCATTTAAATTTCAAGTAATAGACGTTAAGCCAAACTTACATTCATACAAAATGGACTCGTTAACAGTTGGTACACTCCACTCGAGAGTTCGTAGAAGAGGATTCGGAAACTGGTGCGTGTATCGTTCCACCGCTTTTGATTCTTCAGTTTTTTCTGGTTCTTCTGATTCTTCTGGTTCTTCTTCTTCTTTCCAAGACCTAAGTAGCTGCCTTCTGTTTGCTACATTGGCCTCAGGGCTCTTGCAAAGACACAATATAGACATTAACGAAGGAATGTTTCCTCTTTTTTGCAACCCATACGCGGGTAACAGTATTCGACAGTGGTATTCTAAAACCTCGTAACAGGTACTATCCGGAACTCTTATTTCCCCATACGGAGTACGTAGAAGTTAGACGTAAACTCCCGACGGAGTCACCTTCATATCTCGCCAATACTGGACCAACATCGGTCCCAGCAAACCCATATAGATGATGTACTATGGCTACTCAGGCAGACTATTTATTTGGGCTTATATGTGTCCATTAAAGGCTTGTCTAAACCTATATCAATCCATTGTGGGCCAACATGAAATTCAAATTACGTACATACTACATGGATATGTACTGTATACAGGGTGGCCAAAAATTACTCCTACTCTACATTTAGAGAACTTTTAATAATTTAAAAAACATTATTCACTACTAAATACATTTTTTTGTTTTTCTTTATCCGTTCTTACGGAACCTGATAGGATTGACAAACAGCCACTTCCTCATAATCTTTATCTCTCGCGTTGTTGGTCTTAAAACGAATCCAGAACTGAAATTAAACAGTCCCTAAAAAATTAAAATTACGCAAATTATAATTTTTATCTAAGTCCAACACACGATTTTTTTAAATTTTTAACTAAGAACATAATATTGAAAATTATCAGGTTAAGCTTTGCTCAAAAAAATAATCTAAATAAGTGATGTCACTGCAAAATAAATTTGTGTGTGTGTGTGTTTTGGGGCAGTTATTTAACCGCCTTGACAACATCTAAGGTAAGTATCGGGAACCTGCGACTCCGAAGATCCATTTTTGTTGCTCTTTGCCCCTCCCACAATCTTTTAATTTTTAATAATTTTTTTTAAAATTTCATTTCTCCGTTTATTGTTTATATATATATATATATATATATGCATATAACTGCAATGACCGCGCAGTATATAAATGAATAGAAACGACATAAGTGTTAAGGAACGTTTCTGCACACGAGGAGGAGAGATAACGAATAATGAAAAATGAGGCGAACCGCCCGGGAATCGAACCCAGGGCCTTCCAATTGCCGGTTGGACGCTCTACCATTATGCTACGGACCTCACTCAATCACAAATCGAAATTCTCCCACATAGGGCAGAAACCAATGCCCTGAGAGGAGAGGGCACCCTCGCAAATCGTGAATATGCGCATATAACTGCAATGACCGCGCAGTATATAAATGAATAGAAACGACATAAGTGTTAAGGAACGTTCTGCACACGAGGAGGAGAGATAACGAATAATGAAACGTTCCTTAACACTTATGTCGTTTCTATTCATTTATATACTGAGCGGTCATTGCAGTTATATGCGCATATTCACGATTTGCGAGGGTGCCCTCTCCTCTCAGGGCATTGGTTTCTGCCCTATGTGGGAGAATTTCGATTTGTGATTGAGTGAGGTCCGTAGCATAATGGTAGAGCGTCCAACCGGCAATTGGAAGGCCCTGGGTTCGATTCCCGGGCGGTTCGCCTCATTTTTCATTATTCGTTATCTCTCCTCCTCGTGTGCAGAAACGTTCCTTAACACTTATGTCGTTTCTATTCATTTATATACTGCGCGGTCATTGCAGTTATATGCGCATATTCACGATTTGCGAGGGTGCCCTCTCCTCTCAGGGCATTGGTTTCTGCCCTATGTGGGAGAATTTCGATTTGTGATTGAGTGAGGTCCGTAGCATAATGGTAGAGCGTCCAACCGGCAATTGGAAGGCCCTGGGTTCGATTCCCGGGCGGTTCGCCTCATTTTTCATTATTCGTTATCTCTCCTCCTCGTGTGCAGAAACGTTCCTTAACACTTATGTCGTTTCTATTCATATATATATATATATATATATTTTGTAACCTATATATAGGCTGTAACTTTCTATGTACTTCAGTGTTCCTGAGGATGTCATTAGACGAAAGCGCTTGAGCACCATTCTGTGTTTCCTTTCCTTCGTGGTTTTATTCATCATATATATAATATATATATATATTATATATATATATCAAGTACTTTACTAATAATAAAGTTAACAAAAAATATGAAATGAAGCCGCGTACAAATAATAAAATACAGTATTTTTGTTTTTAATATTAATATATTGCTAATATGCTGTATTATTATCATTATTATTAGCATTGTTTATATTTTAGATTATCACTGATACATTAATACATTAATACAGGGTGTCTCAAAAGTCCCTGTGTACCTATATATATATATATATATAATATATATATGTTAAACACAGACCGTGCATGGAACAAGGAACTCTTCTGGGAAAATTAAATCCACTATAGTCCGAATAAGTAATGGTAAATGACAAATACCATAGTTTTTCTTTTTCATGATGCTAGCCCGACGTGGGCAACGGGTCTCTCGCAAAGAGGTCCCATAAATATAGCTTCCCTCACCAGCTATCTGCAAAGCAGACAGGATCCAGCTTTGGGACATGGATCTAGGGTTTAAAGCAAGCCTAGTCCTACTACATTCAGAACCTCTATATAAGTAAAAGACTCGTTGCATTCACGTCGGATTGAATAAATCAAAGAAAAAGGGGTAACTATTGTATTTTTAGCCAAAAAAACAAAACTTAAACCTCAACCGGGACATTGAGCGTCCACTTTTCAAGCCACGTAACACGTCCGTTTAATATACACAAACTCAGAATGGTCCCCTGAGAAACTTATATGTTAAACACAGACCGTGCATGGAACAAGGAACTCTTCTGGGAAAATTAAATCCACTATAGTCCGAATAAGTAATGGTAAATGCCAAATACCATAGTTTTTCTTTTTCATGATGCTAGCCCGACGTGGGCAACGGGTCTCTCGCAAAGAGGTCCCATAAATATAGCTTCCCTCACCAGCTATCTGCAAAGCAGACAGGATCCAGCTTTGGAACATGAATCTAGGGTTTAAAGCAAGCCTAGTCCCACTACATTCAGAACCTCTATATAAGTAAAAGACTCGTTGGCTAAAAATACAATAGTTACCCCTTTTTCTTTGATATATTCAATCCGACGTGAATGCAACGAGTCTTTTACTTATATAGAGGTTCTGAATGTAGTGGGACTAGGCTTGCTTTAAACCCTAGATCCATGTCCCAAAGCTGGATCCTGTCTGCTTTGCAGATAGCTGGTGAGGGAAGCTATATTTATGGGACCTCTTTGCGAGAGACCCGTTGCCCACGTCGGGCTAGCATCATGAAAAAGAAAAACTATGGTATTTGTCATTTACCATTACTTATTCGGACTATAGTGGATTTAATTTTCCCAGAAGAGTTCCTTGTTCCATGCACGGTCTGTGTTTAACATATAAGTTTCTCAGGGGACCATTCTGAGTTTGTGTATATTAAACGGACGTGTTACGTGCCTTGAAAAGTGGACGCTCAATGTCCCGGTTAAGGTTTAAGTTTTGTTTTTTTTGGCTAAAAATACAATAGTTACCCCCTTTTCTTTGATTTATTCAATCCGACGTGAATGCAACGAGTCTTTTACTTATATAGAGGTTCTGAATGTAGTGGGACTAGGCTTGCTTTAAACCCTAGATCCATGTCCCAAAGCTGGATCCTGTCTGCTTTGCAGATAGCTGGTGAGGGAAGCTATATTTATGGGACCTCTTTGCGAGAGACCCGTTGCCCACGTCGGGCTAGCATCATGAAAAAGAAAAACTATGGTATTTGTCATTTACCATTACTTATTCGGACTATAGTGGATTTAATTTTCCCAGAAGAGTTCTTTGTTCCATGCACGGTCTGTGTTTAACATATAAGTTTCTCAGGGGACCATTCTGAGTTTGTGTATATATATATATATATAAATATATACTGTGTATATTTAGTAGTGGACCGGATGTCAGTTTTTCAACATCTGCGGATGCGGATCTTTAATTTCAATATCCACGGATGTGGATGCGGATATTTAGTTAATCTATCAATATAATATAGAATTATGAATATATGACCTAATTTTTCAAATTTCGTGATATTACTATTATGTCAGGCAATGTATAAGAATTAAAATTAATATTAGTTTTCATTATGATAAAAATAATAACTTTCTCAAGAGTTTCAGCCACAGAAAATTCAATGAAACAAGTTTCATTCAATTTTCTGTTACCACGTATTTATATTTTCAGGTTTATATATTTGTTTGTTCATTAATAATTAATACTTTACATGAAATGTGCATGACTGGGCCTTATAAGCTACTTTATAAGCTAATTTAATTGTAAATTGCATAATTTATTAGAGGTAATATCCGCATAACATCCGCAGTCAGAAGTGCGGATGCGGATATCCGGTGCACCACTATTATAGATATAATAGTGGTGGACCGGATATCCACATCATTTTTAACATCTGCATCCGCACTTCTGACTGCGGATGTTATGCGGATATTACCTCTAATAAATTATGCAATTTACAATTAAATTAGCTTATAATGCCCAGTCATGCACATTTCATGTAAAGTATTAATTATTAATGAACAAACAAATATATAAACCTCAAAATATAAATACGTGATAACGCAGAAAATTGAATGAAACTTGTTTCATTGAATTTTCTGTGTCTGAAACTCTTGAGAAAGTTATTATTTTTATCATAATGAAAACATTAATATTAATTTTAATTCTTATGCATTGCCTCCCATAATAGTAATATCACGAAATTTAAAAAATTATGTCATATATTCATAATTCTATATTATATTGATAGATTAACTAAATATCCGCATCCGCATCCGCGGATATTGAAATTAAAGATCCGCATCCGCAGATGTTGAAAAACTGACATCCGGTCCACCACTAACATATATAATATATATATATATATATCACTCTGCATATACAATAAATAAAAGTCAGAAAAATATATATATATATACAGGGCGTCCCAAAAAAATGTATACACACTTTAAATACTTATAAAGGCGGTGTTTATTAAAATACATTTCATTTTCAAAATGTAATAGAATCTACAGACATTATTTAATTGTTTTGTCAACGCCTGTTTTCAAACTGACGTCCGTTCTGGTCCAGGCACTGCTGATAACGCGAAGCAATGGAATCGCAAACATCACGAAACATTTCGTTTGGTATTTGTGTGCATTCTCGTTCAATGGCTGCTCTCAATTCAGCGACTGTTGCAGGTTTTATAGCGTAGACTTTTCTTTTAAGTATCCCCATAAAAAAAAGTCTAGTGGTGTGAGGTCTGGTGAACGCGGAGGGTATTCTACGAAACCCCTTCGTCCAATCCACATCCACATCGTGCCAAGTACCACTCGCAATACTCCACTCTTCGGTCCGGATCATCATCATCTTCATTAATAGCATGGACTAATCTTGGAATGTAACTTTTCCATTGACAGCGCTTCAAAATGCGTTGGACAGACGATTCTGAAATTCCTACCTCACGACTCGCTTGCCGCACAGATTTTCTTGGACTTTGGTGATACGTTTCCAGTACTCTTTCTTGCTTTGTGGGGCTTGTCGATGTCCGTGGTCTTCCGGAACGCTTCTTGTGGACATTCTGAACAGTTCCATCGGCTTCAAACTTATCTCTAATTCGAGTGATAGTAAGTCGCGTTGGTGGATCTGTTTGAAACTCCCTCCTAAACTGTCTTTGCACTTCAACTGCGTTTTCACACTTCCAGTAGCATTTTAGAATGAATTTCCTTTGTTCAAAGCTTAGTCTGACTGCCATTATTAATTCTAATGGGTTTAACTTGGAAAGAAAGAAACATCAATTGAGCTATCAGCTGTTAAAGTGTGTATACATTTTTTTGGGACGCCCTGTGTATATATATATATATATTATATACACACACACAGGGACTTTTGAGATACCCTGTACAAGACAGACAATTTTCTTATATTAATTTAATTATGTATTTATCGTTACCCCGTAGAAGTCTGTTATTGTGGATTTTAATTCCTGAGATTATTTTTTTTAGAACCTACCGTGGCTCTCAAGATGTTCAAAGTTCTCAACCCGTGATCTAAGTTAATATGATAGAAGGGACCTACAGCTTTATGTGGTATCCGAACCATGGGTCGCTACATCATCTGGACATATAAAAAGGGTACGCATCCAACTACTACCCAAATCTAATGGGATATTGCCACAAAAAGGTTACTAATGTGTATGAACAACCTTTCCATAACCCAACTTTTTTTTGTGCAGGAAGGAGGAACCAAGGACAAATGCCCGCAAAAGCGGCCCCCCCCCTCCCCCATAGAAGAAGAAGAGAGCCAAAATCAAGGTTCAGGGTTTTGGAGATGCCTAGACACTCTGCGTTTGAGAGATTGGAGGGCATAGACAGGGGGAAAGATGGATTGAGGAAGATTGTTCCAGGGTTGATCGGTTGAGTAAATGAAAGATTGAAAATACCGATTAACCCTCGCGTTAGAGAGTTGGACAGAAAAGAAATGAGAAAGTGTAGAAAGTGTGGTACTGCGTGCTCTCCTTAAAGGAGGAGACATGCAGTTAGAGAGTTCAGAAGAACATTATTCAAATGAATCTCATTTGTGTCATTAAAAGTGAATTAATTGATACATAGCATTAATTTTCCAACATATACGGTTAGATAATAAAGTCTTACGTAGCGTGTTACAGGGGAGATACCGCATACGTCCTCACTGGACCCCGGATCTGGAACTTCTGGAGTAACTTGAGGTTTTATTTTTGGAGTTTCTTCTTCAGGTTTAGTGCCTGTGAATAATAATAATAATAATAATAATAATAATAATAATAATGCAATGGAAGACTATATTTTCTATTATTTTTGAAATACTGGATATATATATATATATATATATATATATATATACCTTACAACCTTACAAAGGTTCCGCGCGATGATTTCTCACTTCGCGAAGGTCAAGCTTGTCGCCCCTCCTCTCGAGTTGGCCTGGTGAAGTAGTGAGTTGGATTCTTGCGCTCTCCACCTCACATAGCCAGGTACGCCCGGCTCATCGGGGATTGTTCTGAGCCAGGCGTCTAGTCTTCTTTTGAAGATTTCCACTGCAACTCCCTTCGTGTTTCTTAGGTCTTTGGGCAACTGATTAAACAGTTTTGGTCCTCTCACTACAAAACTATTTTCTTTCAGGGTTAAGGAAGTTCCCTGTCTCGCCTTGAATTTGGGAATACGACACAGTCTACCGCTTCTACTTTCCACCGTTGTTTGGGAAGTTATGGAATTCAGAGTAAGATTGGGGACTAGTTTCTCCATTATTTTCCAAGTGTAAATAATGGTGTATCTCTCTCTTCTCCTTTCCAGTGAATATAGGTCTAGTTCTCGCAACCTTTCCCAGTAATTTAGTTCTTTGCACCCATTGATCTTGGCTGTGAAGCCTCTTTGGATCCCCTCCAGCTGTCTAATGTCTTCTTTTTTATATGGGGATGTTAGGACCGAGCAGTATTTCAATTTGGGTATTATCAGGGTTTTCAGTAGAGGAATCATTACATTCCTATCCCTTCGTTTGAAGGTTCTCAATATCTGACCCGTTATTATCTTTGCTCTGTTTACTGCTATCTTATTTTGTGTTTCAAATTTCGCATCATCTGTCATTACAACCCCTAAATATTTTGCTCTGGAATATATATATATATATATATATATATATATATATATATATATATATATATATATATATGTGTGTGTGTGTGTGTGTGTGTGTTGTGTGTGTGTGTGTATGAAACAGTTAACTGAGCATGATCACGCGAGACTTCGTAAGCAAAATGTTATTTATTTTTACTGCCATCCCCCTTCCGCATGGGGTAATTGTAATTGTAACTGATTGTAATTGATTTAACTTTTTCAAGTAGTTGATGTGTAATTATAATTGTAATTACAAGGATTACAAGGAAAAGTAGTACCTCAAAAGGCCTTGCGGCCCATACCGAGGAGGTACCAATGGCAACGGGTGCCACGGAAAAATTCTGTCACCCTCAAATAGTGTGCAAGATTCGGTCTAACCTTTTCTTGAACAGATCCACAGATGGTTCACAATTTCTGAAGGTAGCCTGTTCCACGTGTCACAGATGTTATACGTAAAGTAATTCCCACACACACTAGTCCTAAACCGTTTCAAATCCAACTTCCAACCATCGTTGCGAGTTCGGTTATCATTTAAACTAAACATGCTTCTAAAATCGACATTGTTGAACCCGCGTAAGAACTTGAAAACCTCGATGAGTTGCCCGCGCAGCCTCCGAATTTCCATCGAAAACAAATTCAGGGGACGTAAGCGTCGATTGTAGCCCATATGCCTAACGGAAGGGATTAACTTTGTGGCCCTCGCCTGCACTCGCTCCAGCTTCTCAATATCTTTCCTGATGGTGGGCGACCAGAACTGCACAGCATACTCCAGGTGCGGCCGAACCAGAGAATTGTACAGAGAAAGCACAATCTCCTTGTTCCGAAATCGAAATTGCCTCCTCATATAACCCAACAACTTCTGGGCTTTCTCTTCCACCTCTACGCACTGTTTGGTAAACTTAAGGTCGCTGCTAATTAGCACACCCAAGTCCTTTTCCAAATTAGTCGCCTCGATATTACTCCCCAACATGCAGTAGTCCGACTTGGGATTGGCGTAGCCAATGTACATCACCTTGCATTTACCCAAGTTAAACGGCATTTGCCATTTTTCGGACCACTCTCCTATCCTACGTAGGTCCGCACGCAGTTGCTCTATCGCCTCGGGCGTCCCAACATTGGCCCCAAGCTTTGTGTCATCCGCGAATTTGGCGATCCTACTGACGATGCCACCGTCGATATCGTTTATGTAAATGATAAACAACAGTGGCCTCAAATCAGAACCCTGAGGAACTCCGCTAGTGACCGAGGCCCAACCCGAACTAGCCCCTTTAATTACAACCCTCTGCCGCCTATTCTTCAGCCAGTTTTCAATCCACCTACCTACTTCCCCACCAATACCCAGCGCGCTCACTTTCTCCATTAGCCGGCGGTGAGGTACCTTATCAAAGGCTTTCTGAAAGTCGAGATAAAGTATATCAATCGCCATACTCTTATCATACTCACTCAACATGACGTGGAAAAACTCGAGCAAGTTGGTGAGACACGACCTATCCGTCTAAATCCATGTTGGGAGTCCCCAAGCAGCTTGTAGGAATCCAAATGTCAACGATCCTATCCGCTATTATCCCCTCTAATAATTTACCTACAACCGAAGTGAGACTAATGGGACGATAGTTCCCTGGACTTTCGTGATCACCTTTCTTAAAGATAGGGGTCACGTTGGCTTCCCTCCAGTCACCAGGCACCTGGCCCGTCTCCAACGATTTGTTGAAGACCGTAGCCAGGTGGGAAATTGAAGTCAATTGAAATCAATTACATTCACAGTGACATTGAGATGAACCCTATATGAATATTGAGCAATTCACCTGATATTACATTGACTGCTAATTGAACTGATTTAAATACGTGTTCAAATAGAATAATATTCACACTATGGGTATGGGGTATGGAAATGAAAAGTTAGGGTTGTAAATTATTGGTAGACTTCTTTCCTTTCCTTTCATTTATATTCGGTGTTTTTATGAAAAGTAATTGTAATTGAAATTAATTACTTTTCAATATAATTGTAATTGCAATCAATTACATTTGCCAATTTGCCAGTAATTGTAATTGAGTATATGCAAAGTAATTGTAATTGTAGCCAATTGTTTTTTAACTGTAATTGCCCCATACCTCACATACACACACACACCACACACACACACACACACACACAGAGAGCAGCAGCAGCAGACCCAATGTCGTTTAACTTCGTTGATCTAAGGAGAAGTGGTGTTACGACAATGTCCACGACGCAGCCCACTTAACTTCAGTGTATGGCCAAATTGGCGAGCATGAGGTTGTCTCATGGTGAACGAAAGCAAGCAGACACTTAAGTGGTAATGGAAATTTAATAATGTTTCGGAGTAGAAAATTGCTTGACAATGCGGGTATGGGCCACCACTATCAATCAACCCTCCCCCTCACAATCACAAGAGTGAAAGATAGTTAGAGGCCGAAGACAACGTGCACGCAAGACATCTGTGAAAAGTACTCTGGGAGGATACGCTCTTCAGTGAATGAAGAGAACTTTGCAGCTGTGTTGGCGCGTTCGAATGTTCACTATGTAAATCCATACGAGAGTGTGTTCGTGAAACTGGAACAAGAAGCCCAATGTTCACTGAATCCTTCCGGGTGCAAATTGGAAACTGCATCTACATTTCTCATCGACATTGAATAAAGATGAATCAGAAGGCGACTTCAGTTCTGCGAGTGGTTTTGGAACAAAGTATATTAGAACCAAACACTCATTAACATGATTGTGTGGTCAAACGACGCGTGCTTTAAGTTCACTGAAACTGTGAATCGACATAATTGTGTGTACTGGTCTACTATGAATCCCCATCTTCATATGGGAAAGGTTGTAAACGTCCCAGTGGTCATGGATTGGTGTCTTTCCCTGTAGTTTTATCTGGCTATTTTTCCTTCACTGACACAGTGACAGTCAACCAGCACTTCAATCTCTTGATAAGCACCGTTGTGACCACCGTTCAGTACATGTACGCATTGCAGTGGATAAACATTTTTTCGAGCAAAATGGCGGTACCCCGCATTTTCATCGTTACGTACGAGCATTTTTTGATGAACATTTTCCTGGCAGTGAACGGGCGAAAATGTACCAGTGAAGTATCCATCACGCTTTCCAGCTCTTACGGCCGCAGATTTTATCTTGTAAAATGTGTTCAAGGACACGTCGTACACTACAAAACCAGCGACCATCCAGAAACTTCAGTAGAGAATTACTTACGTTTCCCACCATAACTTAGGGCATGTTAAAATCTACAATATTTCTCAAAATACTGCACTGTCAAGTACCCCTTAAATATTATACTATATATATATGCACGCCTAATAATCATATACAACATCCATGTGCCTATACCTGATGAGACTGTCCCAGCTTCGGGCCACAATCGACCGTGGGTTTCTGAACATGGAATTTGAGAAATGAAGATTTTCCAACTAAGCTTGAACTTCGTGTTGGCGTTTATCTGTACAGTGATGCTGTTGACAGCATTAGAGCTGACATCAACATCATCTGGAAATATAGAAGGAGCCATTACTTGGTTATTATTATTATCATTATTATAAAAATCATTAAAAGTCATTAATGATAAGATAGTGTCATGATTATGCTGTAATAATACTTAGTCGGAAGGGCCAGAAACTGACGTAGCGCTCAGGCCCGAGTAATGCGGGCCATTGAGCTAATTCCTGTATTATTATTACCAGCACGATCGGGAGTCGAACCCCCGACCTCAGTATCTTCACTTCGCTTAATGGGAAACGGTGTTAATCGCTGAGGTACTGTACATTGTTGTCACAGAATCAAGGCTAAATTTTGGCCCTACTTACATGATTCGTCCTTCATTTCTCCACACAAGGGTTTGAGATTCTTTCCATGGATTCCAGTAACACTCAAGGAATGATCTTCGCAGTAGTCAATACTCGCAGGAAGTTTCAATTTAGTGGGAGTAACTCTAACAGGGTGTTATTTAAATTTTAAAATTAGTATGTTTTTCCACTATCTCAAAACTTAGAAAAATTTTGTGTGTGTGTGTTGTGTGTGCATACGAGTAATTTCTTCATTTAACATGAAAGGCTTCTCGTTTAAGATATAAATATAGCAAATACTACCAATATATATATATATATTGGTTGTATTTGCTATATTTATATCTTAAACAAGAAGCCTTTCATGATAAATAAAGAAATTACTCGTACACACACCTTCGTGAAATGAGGAATCATCGCACAGAACATTTGAAAGGTGTGTGTGTGTGTGTATATATATATATATATATATATATATATATATATGTGTGTGTGTGTGTGTATATATATATATATATATATATATATATATATATATATATGGGAATGAACTCAGAATGGTCCCCTGAGTTTTTTATGATACACACAGACCGTGCATGGAACAAGGAACTCTTCTGGGATAATTAAATCCACTATAGTCCGAATAAGTAATGGTAAATGGCAAATACCATAGTTTTTCTTTTTCATGATGCTAGCCCGACGTGGGCAACGGGTCACTCGCAAAGAGGTCCCATAAATATAGCTTCCCTCACCAGCTATCTGCAAAGCAGACAGGACGTGACGTGAAGGCGCGAGTCTTTTGCTTATATTGAGGTTCTAAATGTAGCAGGGCTAGGCTGCTTTAAACCTAGATCCATGTCCCAAAGCTGGATCCTGTCTGCTTTGCGGATAGCTGGTGAGGGAAGCTATATTTATGGGACCTCTTTGCGAGTGACCCGTTGCCCACGTCGGGCTAGCATCATGAAAAAGAAAAACTATGGTATTTGTCATTTACCATTACTTATTCGGACTATAGTGGATTTAATTATCCCAGAAGAGTTCCTTGTTCCATGCACTGTCTGTGTGTATCATATATTATATATATATTATATATATATATATATATAATATATATATAATTATATATATATATATATATTAGTAACTTAAAAAATACTTTAAGACAGCGATTCCCAACCTGTGGTACGTATACCACCGATGCTACGCGGGATTCTTGTAGGTGGTACGCAAGAGGGTTATAAATACATAACTTGCTGATTAATAATTATTTTAATAATAATATTTTCAAAATTAATATTAGGTGTAATTGAATACCCCGCAACTTCTCCGATTGTGGGTATGCATGCCATCTAATTTGTCATCCAGGTAGATTTCAAAGTAATTAGCGATAAAGTACAAAGCCAAAATGAAGATTTTTGATTCAGTACAAATGCCGATTAATATCAACAGAATAATTAAAATATTTGGATCAGGGCCTCCCCCCCAGCCTTCTTTAGTTAGCCTTGTAAGGCTAACTAACGAAAATATCACGACCTAACCTAACCATTCATTAGGTCAACTGTACTCCCTTGACGATTGGTTAGGTTAGGTCGTTATATTTTCGTTAGTTAGCCCTATAAAGCTAACTAAAGAAGACTGGAGGCCCTGATCTTCAGGTGATCCAAATATTTTAGGTAAAGCTGAAAATTTAAAATTGAACATCTATTGTTTTGATTAGGTAGTCCTTCCTTAATAGTGGTACTTAGAAAAGCATGGTGGTAAAAAGTGGTACAGCGATCGAAAAAGTTGGGGACCCCCTGCTTTAAAGTTTTTAATTTTACCCCCAAAAATTGTTCACTTCACAGTAAAAAGGGTCTCTTGCTAGTTCACATCACTTCCATGGTCCTTAGTAGTATAGCCGAAAAAGGGGAGAGTGCAAGAATGTTGCAAGTGATTACGTAATGTTGCAAAGGGGGTGGGGGTGTTGCAAAAAAAAGAAAAAAAAGGAAAAAAAAGGAAAAAAAAGAAAAAAAAGGAAAAACAAGAAAAAAGAAAAAAAAAGAAAAAAAAGAGTACTGGCCTTTGTTGCCAACCGGGGTTGCAAGGGACATGCAACTTGGAGGCGGAGTTCTCCCCCAAGCTATTCCCCCCAAAGGGCCAGAAAGGAGAGAAAGGAGGAGAGAAAGGAGGAGAGGTGTTCACCTGGCAGGAGCCAAGTGCATATTAAGACTTCAGCCGAGTAGGCGTTGTTTTATAGGCTCCTAATCAGCCAGTTGGCTGAGCCAAGGGGGGTAGGGGTACACCTGCAGGAGAGAGAGAGAGAGAGAGAGAGAGTAGTTGCCTTTGATTGCAAGGCATGCAACTTGGAGGCGGAGTTCTCCCCCAAGCTATTTTCGTTTACCTAACCTAAGAGGCCTCTAAGGGGTTTTCCCAAAGGGCCAGAAAGAGAAGGACCAGAGGTCCTTGCTCGGCTGGGAGCCGAGCTTGTAATGACTCCGTCAGTCGTCTCTCGGTCTTTTATAAACCTCTATTCTGGCTGAGTTGCCAGATAGCGCCATGTATTCAGTTGCCAGATAGCGCCATGTATTCAGTTGCCAGATAGCGCCATGTATTTCAGATAGCAAAAACCATATATTAATCATCCATTTAAATAGTGTACCACAATATATTTATATGACGGTAGATGAATCCAATTAAATTCTGTTCATTAAATAAATAATTTTTACACACTTAATTTTTATTATAAATATTTAAGTCACGAATAACGAAACGAAATGAAAATTTATGAAACACACGAGCCTCATTCACCCCCCAATCCCCTGCGAAGAAAATTGAAAAAAACGAAATTTAAAGAAATTAATCAATTGAAATTAGCCAAAACACAATCCGCTATAACGGGGTCGGTTTCGAAGAACACCTGATGGTTAGAGACCTTCCCCCCAATCCCTGATAAGTCTCCCTTCACTCCAAACGAAATGAAAATTTATGAAACACACGATTGTCATTCTCCAAACCCGTATATATATATAATATATATATATATATATATAATATATATATATATATATATATATATAATAAACGAATAAACAACTCGTGCACACGCACACACACACACCACACACACACACACACACACACACGAGGAAAAGGAGACTCTGTGTCAATTCGATTCACCTATTGCCAGAGGCGATTTTTTTTCTGACCATAATTTTTACCTTTCTCCCAGACAGCTTGAACAAATCCTCTCTTCACTCCATTTCTTAGATATACCCACAATTATATATATATATAATATATATATATATATATATATATATTAGGGTGGCCCTTAGTTGCTTCTAGGACAAAATCCCCCCGTGGACAAAATCCCCTCGTGGACAAAATCCCCTCGCGGACAAAATCCCCCCGGACACAACCCCCCCGGACACAATCCCCCCGCGGACAAAATCCCCCTAAGGCTTTATTAAAAAAATAAGAATACGACTGACTTTATTAAAGTTTTAACAAAAATATCACGACTTAACCTAACCAATCGTCAAGGGCGTACAATTACCTAACCGGGCAAACAAATAAGAATACGACTGACTTTATTGAAGAAGAAAATTAAAAACACAAAGTCAAACAAAATTCAAAATTTAAGAAGACAAATTAAAAGCAATTCCCTTAAGAAAATCAAAAATAGACCTGTTGTTATAGTCTTGTACAATTTTCAAAATGCGAGAAGAAGAAGACTTATACTTCTTCCTTTGCGGTTCTGTCGGCAAGCCAGCGATAATTTGAGAAATAAATGCCTGTTGGTAGCTTATTTCTTGCCCTAAAACTTTTAAAAATTTCCATATGTTTGGATGCGAGCATCCTGTTAGAGATGCAAAGCGTCTATGCCAGCCTTCGACAGAGTTATTTGTACGTGGAAGTTCTGTAATTGTTCTTGAGTACATATTCCAAATAGAAATGCTAAAAGTGGGTTCTCTTCGTCATCGTCGGCATGGCCTTCCAATATAATTATCTTCAAAATAATCGAGATTGGCAAACCTTCCACTGGTATAAATCGTATAATTGTTCAAAAGCATCAACAACTTTTTCTGGAGGCACAAAAGCTAGAGCAGGTATCATTCGAATTTTTAAGGCAAAATCATTGTCATCTTGATATTTTTTTCAGTAATCCGTGTTTCTGTAATCCGTTTCTGTAAGCCTCTTTCTTATTCTTATTCTTATTCTTATTGTGTTTTTAATTTTTCTTCTTTAATAAAGTCAGTCGTATTCTTCTTTTTTTAATAAAGCCTTAGGGGGATTTTGTCCGCGGGGGGATTGTGTCCGGGGGGGGTTGTGTCCGGGGGGATTTTGTCCATGGGGGATTTTGTCCGCGAGGGGATTTTGTCCACGGGGGGATTTTGTCCTGATACCCCCTTAGTTGTATGTGATTTTCTGAAATGAAATATTTGTCATCTCCCAACCTCCAAAGTTGTTCTAATCCATGGAAAAATGCTCTGTGTAAATTGTCAGCTCAATCAGACAATATTAAGATGGCCCCCAAAGGCCTTAAAGTTTCAGATTTTAACAATATTGATATTTTTTCATATAAAACCGTTTTTATCTTCTTTACAGTGTTTTATTCGAAAGAAATATAGAATATGATCGAAAGAGAATTCAATTTACAATAAATTTAGTTATAACCATTATTTACTTAAAACCAAAATTGGACGAGATATTCACGGAAATTGAAAAGTATCATAAGTGCGTAAAAAACCCGCTTCTGGAAGGTTCTAGAAAGTTCTGCGCCTGCGGCCTATATAAGCGGCGTAATTATTTGTTGTAAATAAAATTCACTTTCGATTATGCTTGTTGATTATTTTCCCAAACAAAGTTTGCAAATGAATTATAAAGGTTTATATTAGAAATACCAATTATCGGTGAATTTTGAAACTTTAGGGCGTTTGGGGGCCAACTTAATATAGCCCAATTGAGCTGCAATTTTGCACAGAGCACATTTTTATATATTGGAAGAAGATTAGGGGTTGGGAGCAAGTAATTTCAAAAGTTGAAAAATAAGGGCCACCCTAATATATATATATATATATATATACAGGGCGTCCCAAAAAAATGTATACACACTTTAAATACTTATAAAGGCAGTGTTTATTAAAATACATTTCATTTTCAAAATGTAATAGAATCTACAGACATTATTTAATTGTTTTGTCAACGCCTGTTTTCAAACTGACGTCCGTTCTGGTCCAGGCACTGCTGATAACGCGAAGCAATGGAATCGCAAACATCACGAAACATTTCGTTTGGTATTTGTGTGCATTCTCGTTCAATGGCTGCTCTCAATTCAGCGACTGTTGCAGGTTTTATAGCGTAGACTTTGTCTTTTAAGTATCCCCATAAAAAAAGTCTAGTGGTGTGAGGTCTGGTGAACGCGGAGGGTATTCTACGAAACCCCTTCGTCCAATCCACATCCACATCGTGCCAAGTACCACTCGCAATACTCCACTCTTCGGTCCGGATCATCATCATCTTCATTAATAGCATGGACTAATCTTGGAATGTAACTTTTCCATTGACAGCGCTTCAAAATGCGTTGGACAGACGATTCTGAAATTCCTACCTCACGACTCGCTTGCCGCACAGATTTTCTTGGACTTTGGTGATACGTTTTCCAGTACTCTTTCTTGCTTTGTGGGGCTTGTCGATGTCCGTAGTCTTCCGGAACGCTTCTTGTGGACATTCTGAACAGTTCCATCGGCTTCAAACTTATCTCTAATTCGAGTGATGGTAAGTCGCGTTGGCGGATCTGTTTGAAACTCCCTCCTAAACTGTCTTTGCATTTCAACTGCGTTTTCACACTTCCAGTAGCATTTAGAATGAATTTCCTTTGTTCAAAGCTTAGTCTGACTGCCATTATTAATTCTAATGGGTTTAACTTGGAAAGAAAGACACATCAATTGAGCTATCAGCTGTTAAAGTGTGTATACATTTTTTTGGGACGCCCTGTATATATATATATAATATATATATATATATATATATATATATATATATATATATATATATATATATATAGAGAGAGAGAGAGAGAGAGGAGAGAGAGAGAGAGAGAGTTTTGTTCAAATAAAGGAATATGCTTGTACCTTTTGCCAGCAAGTTCCATTCACGTAACCTAGAATTTTTCTATCACCCATAGTTTTCGAGAAAATAATATTTCCATTTACTCAGTTTTCCCAAAAATTATTTAAAATTAAGTGTACTAATTTAAATTTACTTTCTTTTTTCCAGGTTAACTATACCCACAATTATAATAAATAATAATAATCGAATTACGGACGATTGTTTCGAACACAATTGTTCGAACACAATTGTTCGAAAACCATAGTTCGAAAAACAGTTGTTCGAAGCAACAATTATTCGACGTTATAATTGTTCGAATGAACAACCAACTAAATAAAATCTTAGTTGCCAAGACGCAAATACGAAGACGTAAATAAGAAGGTTAGCCTCTTCATTTAAACTATAACATTTATAGTGCTGCAGTTAAACCACCCTTAAAATGGCAAAGTTTGTTTCTAGTGAGAAAGGAAAGCCAATGCTCTTAGTGAATGGGTTTTTATATGTAAGAGACCTAACCTAACCTAACCTAACTATATTTGCAACTATAGTTTACCTTGACTTTCATATGCTTCTATCCTGTTTTATTAATAAAGATTTTTAACTTTGAATAACGTATGAATAAAGATTTTTAACTTTTAATGTTTTTTAATACTTTTTGTTTTTCGAACTATGGTTTTCGAGCAATTGTGTTCAAACAATTGTGTACAGGACCTGCATTGTCTATAAGGGGAAACTCTGAGTAAATGGAAATATTATTTTCTCGAAAACTATGGGTGATAGAAAAATTCTGAAACCATATTTGGAATCAGTATCAAAAGTTCTATAAGAATCACCAAATAATTTTCCAGAAATGTTGTACCCTAGCGTAATTTCTCGCCGAATTGGAAAGGTTTTCACTCCACCTCAGACCCACAGTTTAACGTTGAAACCGAATGCTCTTTTAAAAATATAATTAGGATATATTTCTTTATATCCTTTCGATTTACATTAGTGACTAATGATGCGGGAAACTCTGAGTAAATGGAAATATTATTTTCTCGAAAACTATGGGTGATAGAAAAATTCTGAAACCATATTTGGAATCAGTATCAAAAGTTCTATAGAAATCACCAAATAATTTTCCAGAAATGTTGTCCCTAGCGTAATTTCTCGCCGAATTGGAAAGGTTTTCACTCCACCTCAGACCCACAGTTTAACGTTGAAACCGAATGCTCTTTTAAAAATATAATTAGGATATATTTTTTATATCCTCTCGATTACATTAGTGACTAATGATGCGGGAAACTCTGAGTAAATGGAAATATTATTTTCTCGAAAACTATGGGTGATAGAAAAATTCTGAAACCATATTTGGAATCAGTATCAAAATTTCTATAAGAACACCAATATTTTCCAGAAATGTTGTACCCTAGCGTAATTTCTCGCCGAATTGGAAAGGTTTTCACTCCACCTCAGACCCACAGTTTAACGTTGAAACCGAATGCTCTTTTAAAAATATAATTAGGATATATTTTTTATATCCTCTCGATTACATTAGTGACTAATGATGCGGGAAACTCTGAGTAAATGGAAATATTATTTTCTCGAAAACTATGGGTGATAGAAAAATTCTGAAACCATATTTGGAATCAGTATCAAAAGTTCTATAAGAATCACCAAATAATTTTCAAAGGAGTAATACGAGCATTAAATCTATTAGTGAAAATATAAAGATGCAATTACTCGTCCGGACCCGTTATAGCGGATTGGTACACATCATAGCTCCACCCAGCTACACCGGCAGCCAATCACGACGAACATCTGGTCTTTTGGGGCGGAGCTTGGCGATTGTGCATATAAAAGGGGATATTTTTCAGTTTGGAGTAACAGTAGCTATTTTCGCGTCAGTGAATAATCATTCCCTCCACCATGGACCTGTACGTATCCCCAGATTTGTATGAAGAAAGTGACACTGCAGCATTAACGACAATTAGTCTTTTTAACGCGATTGACCGTGATGAATTATTTCCAACGCAAACCGTTGAAGATATTTGCAGTGACGCTCCTTACAATCCGACGCAAGGGACTACCATAGAAATGTAAGTGTATATAATTCGATTTATATATATGGATGATATATGGATGGGTTGTTGTAGTCTCGTCAAATATTTCATTTATATACTCGCCAAAAATCGAAATTTTTTTTATGTCAATCAATGTTATTTGGTCTTACCTCTTATCCCCATTATGCTAAAATCGAAATTTTTTATGGCAATCAATGTTATTCCTCTTAAATGAACCAAAGATATCTTCACATAATGGGGATCTGTCTGTATACTCTGTATATGTTTTAAAAGAATGAACATTATTCCTTTAAGGTCCGATGAGGATTTGACACGTGTTATACAATCTTTTGAAGAATCTCGTGTCATGAATACGGAGGATATACTGATCAGTCAGCAATGTCACACATCCTCCACCATGGACCTGTACGTCTCCCCGGATTTGTATGAAGAAAGTGACACTGCAGCATTAACTGCAATTAGTCTTTTTAACGCGATTGACCGTGATGAATTATTTCCAACGCAAACCGTTGAAGATATTTGCAGTGACGCTCCTTACAATCCGACGCAAGGGACTACCATAGAAATGTAAGTGTCTATAATTCGATTTTATATATATGGAGGGTTGTTGTATCGTCAAATATTTCATTTAGATACTCGCCAAAAATCGAAATTTTTTATGGCAATCAATGTTATTTGGTCTTACCTCTTATCCCCATTACGCTAAAATCGAAATTTTTATGGCAATCAATGTTATTTGGTCTTACCTCTTATCCCCATTATGCTAAAATCGAAATTTTTTATGGCAATCAATGTTATTCCTCTTAAATGAACCAAAGATATCTTCACATAATGGGGATCTGTCTGTATACTCTGTATATGTTTTAAAAGAATGAACATTATTCCTTTAAGGTCCGATGAGGATTTGACACGTGTTATACAATCTTTTGAAGAATCTCGTGTCATGAATACGGAGCATATACTGATCAGTCAGCAATGTCACACCGAAATAATGTAAGTGTTTTTCGATCTTTTTGGGTAAGAAGACAATATATTTTCATAAATTTATTAAATGAAAGAAATCAGTACAATAACCAACTACAGAATATCGTTACAAATATGAACAAAAACATTATACTATACAACGAGTACGTACAATTGGAAAACGGATTTTTATCTGTCTGCATACCATTTCATCGTTTCGGCGAGTGTGACACGGGTCAAATAAATTTAAAAATTTATAAATTCTTTATCACATGACATATGCGTGAGAAATGAGACGCAGTACATTCCGCAAACATTACTAAAATATCCTTGTATACGAAATGGGTTCCATACAACTTCGGGAATATGTAACTGAGCGAGAAATTTTACAATAATAGGGTCACTCCAGGGTTGAGTACCGAGTGAATCAAAATAGTACAGGCGCTGTCTATTTTTAAAATAGACAGCGATCCAGTGAATCCCTTCATTACCGATGACATCTGTGTTCACAATAAGACTACCGCATTCTCGCGTACTTGGCAAACTCAATGTTTCATTCTTCGCAAACACCGATAAATTTGGAACGTGTGACTCGTTCCATTACTTTCTGAAGTGTATTAGCATCCATTTTAAAAGTCAGTGATAACGCTCCTAAATCTATCTACTTCTATTAGGGCTTGCGATTCGAGATATACTAGTACACTAATAGGAGCGTCTATAGGCTTGGCGAATTCCAGCCGCACTGAGATGTTTCCGCTCTGCTGTGGGGTTAAATGGGTATTTACGCTAGCAGATAAGTCAGGTGTAATGTCAAACGGATAAAGGTTAAATTGATCAATGAATTCTTCCTGCGTTACCCCATTACCAAGCTCATCACAATCACCTGCAATATGGGTCAGATTACTATAGGCTCTGGCACAAAGAGGTAACACAGCGTCTGATGAATAGTCCGTACCCATTGTTCCACCCAAAGCAGTGCCATTAACGTATAGAGTTATATTTTTAAGTCCGAAATTCTCGAATTTAAAGGCACTCTTTTTATATTTTCCATTCACCGAAGCATGGTCCTGCATACCGATTAATATCCTTTTAGGAAGATTTCCCAGGGCAATGTTTTCTATCTGCTTCGATGCCAACCCTGCAGGAACCGTATATAGTTTGATTTGCACTCTGTTAATAGGATATTTCACTGTAGCGTTTAGTAAATTTTTCTCAATTTCTAGTTGTTTTGGTGAACTTAATTTCACTCGCCGTACGCGGAGGTATGTGTCCATAATGTGAACCACAACGGGCTTTGCACCCTCCTCTTGATCAGCATCCAGATTTAAGCAGATCTCAGGACTCGTGCGGGTGAGCTTTATTTTCATATCCACCCCGTTGACAAGCAACTTCTCCTGGAAAGTGAAATCTGTGTGCAACCGTCCAAAACACTCGTATATTTTCTTTTTAGAATTTTTAAATTTGTCCTTTATACTACTTTCATCTTTAGTTTGATAATATCCCTCGGCACTTAAAAAGGTAGCCTTCGCTTCTTTGGAAAAGTTGAGGACATTTTCCAGATAGGCTCGTAGATGATAGTACCCCGTGCCTGCCGATATGTTGGTCTGATTTAAATATACGTCACACTGGTTGAATATGGAGTGCAGAAAGTTTGTTTCAGGGTATACAGCATATTTGTCATCGCAGACCGTTCCATCAGAATGGGCTATACGTAGCTTAGCGTACATGTGCACACAGCTTGGATCAAAAAAGTAAGGGCCTGAGCTGGGTATCACGAATTCTATAGGTGCACTCGGGGAACTAATTGTGTTTAAAGGGTTAATTGTAATAAAGTCACTGTGCTCAATAGAAACTTGGGTTGGAGGCAGCTCAAAAAGGGACAGCTCCGATTTACAGCATTGTGAACTACATGGGTGGATGAAGCGTGCCATGGCGAAATAGTGACTCCTCTCTCGACAAGTGGTAAACAAACTATGATTCATGAGATCAATGTCCTTAGCTTATATCAGTCAAAAAAGTGGTCAACCATAGGTTTCATTCGCTTACAGCACTTCTTTTTTGATAGCCTTTTACGTTTAATACCACGTGACCCCTTCTTCTTCCGGGCAGCCCCTTCTTCTTCTTCCCGCCACCACGCATTTTTCTCTTTGCATCTTTGATGATTTCGTCCCGTGTACGCTTTAAATGTTTTTTTAGAGCTTCTTTAGGTTTAGCCCCGGCCAATATGTCTTCTGCAGTGTTAATACCTGATTGTAGCGCTTTCCTTCCAAGGTATCTGGCCCCCTCTTCAGCAAAGGAACAGCCGTACGTAGTATGGATGAAAAAATGGACCCAAGTCCACTACCGCGCTGGTATCTCACCCCTCGATAGACGGTGAAAGGCTTTCTATCCATTATAACTCAGTGCGTCGAAAGTGTAGCTTCACTGTTAAGCTCCCGTTACCGAATGGGAAGTTTTCACCCTCAATCGTTCTTATATATATTGAGATATTGGTTATTAAATTAGTTGCGACATTCACATAATGGGGTCTGTCATATGTAATACTCAAACTCCTTCCTCTATGGTTGGGGATGTGAGCAATGCGCAGCAGGCGTGCCTGGGTATCCCCAACAAACTGGTGCTCCACTATATTACTGTAAATATAGCACATGTCTGGGGACCTTTCAGCCAATTTCTCCATCTTCAATTGATACATTAATCTGGACAAGTCATGCTGTGTCTCGTGAAATGTGTCTCTTTGGAAGGCTGCGCTATATCGGCCATTGGTTAGAATTTGGAACTTTCTATGGTCTTTAATACGTCTGTTAGTCTTTGATTTTAGGATTAGTGTATGTGCAGGGTTGTTTACGATTTCGTATACTAAATCATTCGTAAGGTTTGAGTTTCTTAAACTTACGTTTAAGCCTCTCACAACATCCTCGGCCGAACCATATTGACCCGGTCCTAGTCTTACTTCTGTACTGTAATACCGTGCAACCTTAGTCCGAGCGATACGCATAGTTTCATCCATAGCTACCCCAGCTTTTTCACACTCGTCAATGTCTCTAAGAATCGTAAAAACGGTTTCTTTATGTTCAATATTTAAAAAGATGGTGTCCAGCTGAATTTCGCATATCCCCACCTCATACGAATCACGACCCAATTCAATGTGCTTGTGGAGCTCTGTTACAAAGTTGGCTAGTGTGTTGTTAGGGTGTACAGACAGGGACGAGGAGGACGGGAGTGTGACGTAGAAATGGTTAGGAGCCATGTTGCATACTATTTAAGCTTCATTATTGCATCAGCTTTTATATAGGTGTTGAAGCTTTCTGGGTACCCTAGCCATTTCACCAGGTACATTTTTCTCTTTCCTGAACCTTTGCTTCCTAAAATTTTCTCAATTTTAAACACATTTTTTTCTAAATTAAACGCAACTTTCTGCAATTCCTCGCGGTAAAAACCTCCTGAGATTTCTTCCCCATTCAAATCTTCAATGTAATACATCATTATCTCACCTTTAGGTCTCATAGCCCTAACTTTAAAAATCTCGCGTGTCCATCCTTGCTCAAAACCCTTTGCGAATTTATTCCCCGAACGCGACAGCCTTACATAATCATTGATTTTGAAGCGCGCGAGTGTGTGGTGGTGGTGGTGATCCATCTCTTCTCGGGAGCGTACCTCTTTCTAAAACTTCGTTAGGTGTTGTCCCAATCGTGCGATGGTGTGAGCGGTTGTAGGATGATGCCAATGATTCCAGAATGTCTAGAAATCTGTATGTGTTTTTATGTGTAAAATAACGGTGCATGCGTTCCTTTATGGTGCGCTGAACTCTTTCAGCTAAAGAAGCCTTATGTATAGAATTGGTTGTGTAATAGCTGATATTAAACTCTGTCAACATGTTCTGAAAAGCACGGCCTATAAATTCCTTCCCCATATCCGTACAAAAATAGCCAGGAACCCTGTTTTCTTTTAACATTAGCGTTTTGGTGGCTTTAGCAACTGTTTCAGGTGATTTATTTTTCAGAGGAACTAGCCACAGATATCTAGAGAATACGTCTATTATGAATAGAATGTAGCGGTAACCATCGTTATACACAGAATATCTTTGCATGTCTGTTAAATCTGCTTGCCAAATAGAATCAATCGAGGAAGCCGTTGTCTTGGCTGTTTTAAACCTTTTTCTCACAGGCTTATGAAGCGTATAAGCGTCCTGCTCCCTCAAAAATCTTTCAACATCTTTTTTTCCTACTCCGTAAACACTTCTGTACAGTCTATCTACGCCGCCGTAAGAGGATGGGTTAGAAACGTCATAATAGCGTTTAGTTAATACGTTAGCCATTTGCGTATTTTAGAGGCACGTGGGTAGGGTTGGTTTAACCTCTTCTTTCTCCTCTTCAAAGGTGTTACCGCCGGGGGTGACGGCGTCTTCAATTGTGTCACATGCGTTGCATGTTCCAAGTCTTTTAACCTGTTCAGATTTCCTATCAACGTTTTAGGGACATTTATTTGTTGTAGTCTTGCTTTAATATGCTTCCATCCTGATGGTGATGGCCTATCCCACTTTCTCACCAGATCATGGACAATGTCTACGATATTCGATCCCTGTACCTTTGATCCTTCCACAATGAGCTCGCCTGTATCGGTCCATTGTATGGCTGGATCCTCATTCAATAGATTATAAAGACTTAAGCCTTTACTCATCAATGTATGTGGGAGGGTGCTTTTTAATACATGTTCGATATGTTGTGTGGCTAATCTTTTTGGTTGGTCAGCTGTATCGTCGGGCTCAGATCCTATGTCGCCATGTCCATCGTCCCCCGTGCTGTGCCTAATAACCACAGGAATCTCTGTAGGGCTCTTATAATTTTCGTACTCGTGAAGAAATTTCTGCAGAGCTTCTTGGTATAAGATTCTTTTCTCATCAGGTGTTTTTTCACTGTTTAATAGGGCTAGCAATTCGCTTTCCATTCTTTTAAGTCTGCTTTTACGGGGATCTAGATCCGTGTCTGGATTCCTTTGCAGTGAAGCGTACACCTCGTGGGAATCACTACCACTTTCTTCATTATATTTTTAGAAAAAAAACTGAAAATAAGATGGGAAGAACCCTTTGTAAGATGGTGGGAGAATACTGTAAATGTCTCGGCAAACGTTTTATCCATCTCCAACATGAGATCGTCAATTACAATGATTGTATGTTCATTTCCCTTTAACGAATTAACGTCATATACGCCTTTGTGGAACAAAATATCATCTTGGTACTCGTTGAACACTGATTGATACGTCGAATAGCACCATATAACTTTATGCACAAATTTCGAGAACATCTCTCCCTTTTCTTTAATGATTTTAAGCATAAACACAGTTTTACCACATCCTGTAGGTCCAGATATAATACATGTGGATGGCTCGTGAATCTGAATTTTTCTACAGAGTCCATTTCTAACACGTCACACTCCTAAGTGGGTCATTTACAAAATATTACAAATTTTGAGTGCTGTTCCTTATATTTTGCTTTCTTCTCCCACAGAACCGTGAATGACGATGAGGTAGAGCACCCCATCATTGACATTACGGATGACCTCGACGACAGTGTAGTTGTGATCTCCTCCCCTGCCAACGAACCCTCACCAGCGATACCAGTAGCACGTCCAAAGCGGAGGTGTGAGAACCCCACGTCAGGTATAAAGCGCCCGAAATACGCGCCTGTTGCAGCGGTAATAGATCCCCAACCCTCAACCTCTTACGCAACAAGCCCCCCAGCAGCACCTCCCGCTAATATATCCCCTTATTCATCCGCCGCCCCCCGTTCTGTTAAGTCTACAATAATAGATCCCCAACCATCAACCTCCTACGCAACAGGCCCCCCAGCAGCACCTTCCGCTAATATACCCCCTAATTCATCGCCACAGTTGCCCCCCGTTCTGTTGAGGATGCTATAACGCTCGAATTGGTGCGATCCGCAGCCCCCACCCCAGCCTTGACTAGAAATCGGTATAGAGTCAGGGTCGACCCTAGAGCCATGTATAGCAATGGAATTGAGCGCGGGCTACGCCTGGTTATACAGCATATAGAGTTTGCTCTTCAGAACCGCGACGAGCGTGAAGTCAGGACGAGTTGTCCTTTGGATTCGGGTCAGATGACGGTGATGTAGACGATTATTGGGTGATAGTGCCATTTAGACGTTTGGCGGCTGAAGATGTAGAATATATATTAGGACGTATAATGCAAGCCGCCCAAAGTAGTATAGCCTTAATATGGACAACTTCACGGTAAATATTGACCGTGTATTCCGTGTTGCGGGTCATAGTGCCATACCGTATATCTTAACTTCAATTCTCCGATTATTTACCGAAAGCATATAAACGTCGATCGTGGTTGCGGCTTTATAGCAGTACTCTTAGCACGTATGTTTACTGTACAAAATACACGGACCAAAAAATTTGGTTGCCTACGGTCGTGGAGCGTGCCCGAAACTAGCTGTAGACTGTGAACTTGAATTTGACTGTAATATGGGTCCTGAAGAGTTGAGAAGGGTAGAACAGGAAATGAATGTCCGCATAGTTGTATTTGGGCTGGATGATCGTCGTAGGACTGTGTATGTTTTTAAAAGCTGTGTGAGAGATCGTACAAGACCCCTACTTATTTTAGGATTGTCAGGGACAACGTATCTCCCCATCCGTAATATAAGGTGGCTTTACGCGAGTTATGACAAAAGTCGAAAATATGGGAGACATCATGATTTGTGTAAGGGGTGCCTCGAGTTTGCGGATGATAGTGAGACATTGTAAAGAATGTCACATGGTATGTGAGCAGTGTAAAAGCACCAAATGTGAAAGCCGTGTAGTTGAGCTGAGAAGAGAGACTGTGATGTGTGTAGACGCACATTTTCAATAATAGCTGTTTTTGATTTCCATAAATCAATTGGCACGTGCAGGAAAATGAGAATCTTGAATGTGGTATGTTTCACACAATGGATAATTGGGGGAAATTAAGCACAAGTGTGACGTAATTCACTGTCCTACATGCCAGGAGGAATATAAGGCGGATGGAGTAAAGTATGTATGTTATATGAAAGATGCTAAGCCTAAACATAACCCTTGTATAACTGTATACTACGATATAGAAACATATACGAACGCTGAAACCAAAGAGGTAATTCCACATTTACTTGTGAGCCAGTTCCTTTATAAGGAGTTGCTTGAACACGAATCCTTTGAGATATTTACAGGTGATCCATTGAAAAGAGGCAACAAATTAATACAGATGCAGATAAGAGGCAATGTACAATTTAAAGATACTTTATTATTCACACCTTGTAAATTAGCAAAGCTACCCAAGGTGATGGAAGTAGCAGCTGAAGTTTCCAAAGGATACTTCCCTTACACTTTCCTCACCAGCGAGACTTTAAACTACGTAGGCCCACCACCCCCAAACATTATTTTGACTGTATGGATGAACGTGAAGACTTTGATCGATACTACGACAGTTTTAATGAAAGTAACCCTTATAATATAGCTGATGAATGTGAGCGTTATTGCGTGAATGATGTGCGCGTGCTTAGAGTATGTTTCCAGGCCTTTAGAAGGATGTACATAGCCCGTTTCAAATGCGATCCACTGCAAGTCGCAACCACCATCGCATCATTATGTTTTACGGTGTTCAAGAATAACTTCATGCCTAAAGACACCTTAGCCATTATTCACCGAAACAACCCCCGCAGTTACGGGCACAAGGCTATTTACTGGCTCATACACCTACAGCAACAGACAGGTGTATACATAAAGCACGCCCGCAACACGGGTGAAGTACCCATTAAGATTAATGGACGTGTTTTTTGGGTTGATGGGTTAAGTGAAAACCGTGTCACTGGTGTGAAGACTGTGTACTCCTTTAACGGTTGCTGGTGGCATGGATGCCCCCGTCCTGAGTGCGGAATCACCGGAGATATCCACGGTAGGTCTCCTGCCGACTGTCTTGCATCGACCCGCACCCGCGATCAACTTATAGGATCACAGTTCACTCACAAAGTCTTGTGGGAGCATGAATATGATGCACGGATGGAGACAGACGAGGTGTACCGTGAGGAAATAAACACGATCAAGCGTTCAATGGTGCTGGATCCTCTCAAATGTGGTGATAGCTTGTTTGGAGGACGTACAAATCCTTTCAGACTATACTTTCCACCTACGGAGGGCGTGAAGCTCCATTACTACGATTTCTGTTCTTTATACCCATACGTGATGAAGAGCAATCCGTACCCCGTGGGCGCTCCTGAGAAACTGGTGGGACCTAGCCTACCCTCCATCAATGAATTTTCAAAAAATTTGAATGATCGTTACTTTGGGCTCTCTTTCGTAGACGTACTCCCCCCACGCAATTTATGGATGCCGATCTTACCTGTCGTTATCGACGACAAGCTCATGTTTCCCCTGTGCGTGAAGTGCGCGGAAGAGGATAACGGCGAATGTAACCATATACCCCACCAGCGTAAGATCAGAGGCGTATATACAAGTCCTGAGCTGGCCCTAGCCGTACGCCATGGTTATAGAATACTGAAGATACATGAGGTGTGGAGGTTTCAGAAGCTACCCAACCTTTTCACACCATATATAAACGCCTTTTTGAAGGATAAGGTTGAGGCATCAGGGTATCCGCGAGGAGTTGATACCGAAGATGAAAAGTCTGCCTATATTCAACGTTACCGCGACCGCGAAGGTATACAACTTGATCGTGTCCAAATTGTAAAGAATCCTGGCAAGCGCTTTAGTGCAAAGTTGTGTCTAAACAGTCTATGGGGAAAATTTGCGCAGAATACCGGCAGAGGGAGCATTCATTTGGCACAAAGTTATAGCGATGTCTGGGATTATGCCAATGCTCCCGATAAAGAGGTCATGGAGATCGTGAATGTAGGTAATACTTACATAATAAAGTACAACAACTTTGGGGTCTATTGCATTCTCTTGGGCGGAGAGTATTGTATGCCGATACAGATAGCGTGATATTCACAGAGAGGGAGGGTGAATACATGCCCGCTATTGGGGAGTTCCTCGGCGAGCTCACTGATGAGATCAAGGACGAGTATGGGGACAACGCTTACGCCGACTCTTTTGTCTCAACAGGACCTAAGACTTATGGGGTACGGGTCAGGGTGGGGGAGGAAATGAAATATATCGTGAAGGCAAAGGGTATTACGCTCAACCATGCGAATCGGCGGGTTGTTAACTTTGAATCGTTGAAGGATCTAGTATGTTTGGACGATGATGAGGGCGAACAACCTCCCCAACTAATTGTAGGCACCCACAATTTTCGGGCGCAGAAGCTGGGGGGCGTGAAGGAACTTAGGGGTACGAAGGTGTGCCGTAACACCTATAGGAAACGTTACCAGTTACCTGGTACCTATGATACCGTACCCTTTGGATACCATAACGTTTGATGCTTCTATTGTTAACTCACACGTATTTGTCTTGTATATAATCGTATCTATTGATTTATTACACGTATTTGTAAATATATATATAACTTGAATATCTCGTTTATTAAATCGTATTTGTAAAGTATCTATTGATTTATTACACGTATTTGTAATATATATATAACTTGAATATCTCGTTTATTAAATCGTATTTGTAAATATATATAACTTGAATATCTCGTTTATTAAATAAATCATGTTTCAATTAGCGTTTCACTTTCTCCTTTGTGTGTGTGTGTGTGCGCAGGTGAAAGTTCTAAGCTCCGCCCACTGTAAGACCGTGAGTCATGCTACTATCTGGGAGTCCCTGCGTGGTCAGTCGACTGCAGTAAGCCCGAGAGATCAGACGTGTATTCAGATCAGACGTGTATTCAAATGGCTACCTTTAATATTGCTTGTACAACGTTTATGAAATGGTATTCAGCAAAGTGTCAGGATGTGGTGGATACCGAAAAACTTCCTATTCCTCCCTCCTATACCTCTTTTAAAAACACATTGGATTGTGCGAAGTTCCAAGATGTACAAATACTCTACGGATGTTCTGGTGAGACCGTTGAAGGCTTTCGTTGCACAGACGATGTGCTGAAATATACTGCAGAGCTAAACTTTATAAAGTCTCACATACACCGTGAAGTAAAAGAACAACGCGTGCAGAAGAGAAGCAGCAGGTAGGATAATGAGTCTTGCGGATGGGTGGTGTGACAAGCGGTATTACGTCATGCTATACCATGTCGATTACTCATACCCTACGACTAAAAATGTGAATCTCGTGATCATGGACAATCTTAAGTATTTTTATCACTATATTAACGTATATCATGATGAGGTTCGTAGTGAGGTTGTGGCGGGTGCCCTGCGTCAGTTTTTAACAGACTTTAGAGAACGAGTATCGTTTGAGGGCAGAAAGGAAAAATATGAGCATATGTTCCTCTCAAATAGTGCGCCGGAGTGTGAAGATGGTTAGTAAAACATAAAATGTTCCTAGTTCTTATCCTGAGGTAAAATGTCTGGTGCGTAGGCTGGTAGTGATGAATTAATTCCTGTACCGGAAAAACAAATATGTACAACAATTCGGTACGACTCGCGGATCATAACGAACAAGCCCATTCACGTATCATCGAGTCAGCCGCCGTCGAACCGTTCCTGCCTACCTGCGTGGCCTCACACGGCTCATAGTTATCTCAGAGCTTGAACCGAGTGGACGTGCGCTCCTCGAATACGATGGAACTTCCTTTGAGCAGCATTCTCAACGCCTCGTACGATGTGTCCGTGACGAAATCGTTGCGCGTGTTCAGGCGTAATTCCGGTACCATTAGCTATGTACTGGAAACGGAATGTAGACAAACAAACAAACGGGTTTATTTAAGTGTCGAGGAGATGAATAGAATCTTCGTGATAGTTGAGAAGTGGAGTGAAGATCGTTATAAATACCTGCTAACGAGGTACAAGAAGAGAGCAGATTAGTGACGCACCCTCATACGCCGTTGTATGTACGTTGTGTATAAAAAACGATCGGCCGTGCATTGATATACGGCTGATGTGGAAGAATGCTTCTGATAATAACGCTCTTGTTCCTACGCGAAACCGTTTCATCCTCGACAGAATGTTTGAAATCGTCGATTCCGCAAGCTGAAACCTATATTAGACGCGCGTGTTACGGACATGCTTTATTTTGATACAGTACTTGAATACGCATACACCGCTCTGCTCGATGGGTTTACCAAGTGTAGGGCTGGTGAGAATGGTCTAGTGCTGGACGTTTATTAAAAAGTTTAGACTCTTTGAAATACCATGAACTTTGGTACAAAGCAATTGAGCGGTACAAGGCTGAGCTCACCTCACCGTTCACCCTGAAGAACTATTTCTTTATATAACGCGCAGTTGTCTTAACGATTTAGAAGATTATTTCAATTGCCGCTATGTTGAGTGAGTTCACGATTGAAAAGCCCGAGTCGTAGAAATAAACTCTCGATTGGAAAAGCGTGTTTATAAACTTGTGTTTAATATGTAGCTAACGATGAATCTTTGTGCGTGCTTTTGATTGTATTCTAGACGTATTTAAAGATGACTTACCAACCGGTTGTAAAGTGGGAACAAAAATAGTACTGAACGATATGAAAGCCCTTCATATCGAATACAGGTTTCCCTTTACTTTAAGCGGTGAAATATTATTAAGCCGCATATACTGCGTAATGCAGAGCAATAATGATGTAATTGTAAACTCGATTAAGACCGAGTTTAGTATTTTGAAAAAAAAGTGAAATGTATTTATATATTTTGCGTGATATTTCCCCTGTACTGTTATGATTATATGCATATTTCTATTATTATTGAAATGTATATTTATTTCTATTGAAATGTATATTTATTTTATATATATATCTCCATAATTTGTGTGTATATATTTCCTGTACTGTTATGATTATATGCATATTCCTCAATTATTATTGAAATGTATATTTTTTTTCTATATATTTATAATAAACAGAATGATGCAATGTTGTTTACTTAATTATATCATGTTACGCCTTCTAAACCTACTACCGGTATTCTAAACCAACTTTTAAGAAATATAATAATGTATACAATGGTATCTCTAAAAAGTGGTATCTGGCAACTCAAGCCATTTACGCCTTCTAAGCCAACTGGCTGATTAGGAGTCTATAATAATGTATACAATGGTATCGCTAAAAAGTGGTATCTGGCAACTCAGTCTTCGATTAGAATTAAATATATAGCGAATACATGGCGTTATCTGGCAACTCAAGCCATTTACGCCTTCTAAGCCAACTGGCTGATTAGGAGCCTATAAAACAACGCCTACTCGGCTGAAGTCTTAATATGCACTTGGCTCCTGCCAGGTGAACACCTCTCCTCCTTTCTCTCCTTTCTGGCCCTTTGGGGGGAATAGCTTGGGGGAGAACTCCGCCTCCAAGTTGCATGCCCCTTGCAACCCCGGTTGGCAACAAAGGCCAGTACTCTTTTTTTCTTTTTCTTTCCTTTTTTTCCCTTTTTTTGCAACACCCCCACCCCCTTTGCAACATTACGTAATCACTTGCAACATTCTTGCACTCTCCCCTTTTGCGGCTATACTACTGTCCTTTACCGTTCAGAAAGTGAGAATTCCTAATTCAACCAAACGTGACATAGCAAAACCCCAACCAACCCAACTTAATTTAAACTAGCTTTAATCTATCTAGTATAATCTAACCTATCCAAAATCACTCGACCTAACCTAACAGAACCTAACCTAACCCAATTTTATTTAAACTAGCCTTACCTATAGCTAACCTTACCTAACCCATCCAAACCTAATCTAACCTAATCCCTAACTTAGCATTAACATGAACTCTTCTTAACCTAACCTAATCTAACTTAACCTTACTTAACCTATATAACTTTAGCTAACCCATGGCTGAAATGGGAAATCCAGAGATGAGAAATGGAATGGCCTGACTTGAGAACAGACCAAAAAACATGTTCTAAACACGTTCTAAACATGTTCATACCATATTTACATGTCCATAAATTGAGAAATAAATATAATGTCTGTTCAGAGTGAAAGTCAATATAATTATATGCCTTTTAAACCGCTCTCTGTTTACATTAATGAATTAGAGTTTATTGGAAATTAAAGCAATATTGCGGCTTTCGTCTGTTTACAAATAATGAATTTAAGTTTAATGGAAATTGAAGCATGTATATGTTAGTGGCAGTAAGCGAGATCCGGCATTAAGCTTAATGCCTAGGTCCTAGGCAATAAGCTGAAAGCTAATAATACATATAATCATAAGTATAATGCTTATTTAAATATCTATAATAATAATAATAATAAATATAACCTCACCTAACCTAGGTATATGCTATATGCATTCTTAGCTTCCAGCTTATCATCTAGGCATTATCTTAATGCTTGATTTCGCTTATTGCCGCTAACATATATATTTATTTATCACAAACGTACGGTATAACTAACTATGATGATCACATAAAAAAATGTTTTAAATCCCATTTATTTTACTTTCGTTACTCCAAAATTATCATTATATCTCCGTTTTCTATAATTAAAAATACTGACCTCATATAGCACATTCCTTTCTTCTTCTTGACTGTAATTCCACAAGTGCCAGAGAATGTGTCTTTCAAGGGGTACCTTTCATTTCGGAAGTAAACAGCTTCTTCTTTAGTCGTACTTCCGCATTTCAAATTGACTGAAAAAATATTGGAACGTAAATTTTTTTTTCTTTATTATCTGAATTTCGTCACTCCCAAATTCCGAATGTAATTTGTGATTCAGTTAGGTTGGCCGTACACAGAATCGTCTTGGACTGACGACTGACGACTCGGGTCTTAACGACTCAAGTCACGTGTGATTTTACATTGACACAATGGGAACCCCGCACACTGCAAGGACTACGACGCGATTCTGGGGAATCGCGTCGCGGTCGCTGCAGCAAATGGTAAATGTATGAAAACTTTTGCATTTTAACTTTTTTTTAAGTTTCTTCAAATTCTTTGACGTTTTACAACATATGTTGGATTTAAACTAATTTTTTCATTTGTTAAATTTTCCCAAACGAACGTTAAACTTTTCACAACTATCCTGTACATGGTGCAAAAGATAAAGACGAATATAACTGAAATATTTTTCTGTACGAATACTTATGAGCGCCACTACATATATATATATATATATATATATAAGAGAGAGAGAGAGAGAGAGAGAGAGAGAGAGAGAGAGAGATATTAACATCACCTAGACACCTAAAAACACAAAACTATAACAACTTACAGATGCAGCAAAATTTGGAAAAATCTTTGCAATAGAGAGTTGCCCTTCCTTCATTCTGAAGGCATTCCTTCGCAGGACTACAAACTCCTTCATCATTGAAAAATCTACATCTGTTTTCCATCAAAGATACGGATTGAGTGGCAAAAAATTGCCCATGTCTGGTTTGTTCTGGGTCCACTATACCAGGAATCTCTGGCTGGGTGCCTGGAACTCCCGGATAGCCGGTCTGTCCTGGGTGAGCTAAGCAGAAGAAATAAGTATTGATAAAATTTTTTAAATTTAATGGAGTTCCACTTTCAGTAAACGAGATTACGACTGACCGATTTGACATTCTATTGACAAGTATATTGTGGGTTAGCTTAAGTTAGGTTAGTTTAGTATATGTTAGGTTAGGTTAGAAGTTAGGTTAAATTAGGTTTTCATTGTTGATGTTAGGATCTCGATTAGATTGGTTTACATCTTTAGTAAACTATAAAATTTTGTGCACTTTTTTTACTTAAGAAAATATTTGATTACGACAACCAAATATTCGGTTGGTTAACTATTAACCAACCAAAAAATCAACCACACTGTGCTTGCGCAAACTATTTAAGGTTGCTACCAGAAAATAAACATGGCTAATAAAATTTATGTTGGGATGAATTAGCTATTTAATTTGGTTGGTAAACCAAACCAAGTATTGGTTATTATAACCAATATATATATATATATATATATATATATATTGACACAAAGTTCAATAAAACTCTATTTTGGGAGATTTTCACTTCAATAATAATGAAACTAAAATATGGCGCAAATTCGTGATAAACCAATTTACGTCATATTTGATCGTTTTAATAAAATTCACAATAAAACTTAATTTTTTTCCAGAGAGAACCACAACATCAATCAACCACTGTTAAAGTTTAACCTTCATGCGGTATGGATTAAAGTAATCAATTAGCTAAAGTCGAACCCGCGACCTCAGTGATAGGGGAAGCTGTACTACCCATTGAGCTGCGGGTTTTGGCTATTATGATTAATTATTAACATAAAAAGATTAACCGAAAAATATGTCCGATGTGACGTAGAAACACAATTGAAGTTATCAAAAATGTCTTAAATCATTTCGTTAGAAGCTTTTGTTTGGCGTATTTTGTTTTCCAATTTTTGCTCATGATTTTTAGAACGAATTAAAAGTGTATTTATTTTATTATTTTTTCTGGGTTCTTTAACCCTGAGGGGGATCTATAGTTTTACATGGGATCCGAAACGCGGGCCACTACGCTATATATTTTGAACGCGGAGGACAGTCTTCCATCCAACTAGGCAACTACCACCCAGACTCCAAAGTCGTTTAACTTCTCGCTGATCAACGGGAAGTGGTGTTATGACGTTGGCTACGGCGTATCCAACGTACATAGTGACTACATAGGCAGCAGACAGACAGTACATACATCATATGGTTTAATTTCCTTTACTTTATAGATCCTATAACTTCATTATCTCTCGGTAGTTAGCATACTCCCAATGTCTGGTTTACAAAAGGCTAATATTGAATCAGTATAATTATACAGTGTGTCTGAAAAGTCTTTACCCGATAGAAAATACATCGAAACTCTTTATTTATGGAATCACAACAGAAATATTGAAAATGTGTTTCATTCATTTCAAAGGACATTAAAGTGATCAATTGCTGTTATTAACTAATTTCTTATGATAGAGACTTTTCGAACGCACTGTATTACTCACCCGGCTGAATGTTTGTCCCTCCCGCAGGTACAAATATACTTCCAAAGTATGGGTATAGTGGATGATATGGTGCTTTTGAGGAGGAAGGATGAGATAAAGGTGGATGGGCTATAATCCTGGTTGGGTATTGGCCATCTTTCCCAGGGTAAATACGAACTTCATGGTGGTACCCCGATTGAATGTGGTGGATGAAAGGATTATTGACTTCAGTTTGAATAGAGGTATCTGCTGGTGAGTGACGCGTAGGGGGACCTTGGTAATGATGACGTGTAGGCGGTCTCACAGCAAAAGGGAAAACTATTCTCAAAGGTTGTTGTGCTTCTCCGAGAACGTCATTGCTCCCACTGAAAGTATAATTTAAAATATAAGCCTTTAGAAGAAATGTGTGATATTAAATTCTAAATTATACAAATTTTTAACCTAAAAAAAAAAAAATAATAATAATAATAATAATAATAATAATAATTTCGAACGAAAAAAATTCGCCAAAGAATTGTATAAAATTATTTTTCTTTAAGAAATAAATAATTTTTTTTTGGATTTATTACAAATTTATCACAGTTCCCCTTCTTCTTCACCCCTTTTGTCTGTCCCTAACTTACGGCCCCCCCCCACCCTAAAATGATAAAATAGCAAAATTGATGCTTTTAAGCAATATGTTATCAGCTCAGTGGAATAATAAGAATTATCCATTAGAAGTTAGGGCTAAATTTTTTTTTTTAACCATTCGTTTCATACCTCATGGATATAATGTTTCTGTTCGATTCCCGATGGTGCTGGTAATAATAATAATAATAATAATAATAATAATAATAATTCAGGAATTAGCGCAATGGGCCGCATTGTTGGCCTGAGTGTTGTGCCAGTTTTTGGCACTTCTTACTGATTATATATTCTATAACGTTTCCCATTTTCAACACGTACGACTAGATTACACACTGAATATCATGTCTAAAACTTTGGACCTTGCTTTCGGGAGGGGGAGGGGGCGTTTTATGCGGAAGTTCGCCCTTGGCCCCTCCTTTCTGCATAAAATAAAAAATGCTGGACAAGTAAATAATGACTATCGACCTTGGTTCAGTGGGTAACACTGTTTCCCTGTAAGCGAAGTAAACATAGTGAGGTCGGGGGTTCGATTCGCGATGGTGCTGATTAATAATAATACCGTATTCGTCTGGCCTGAGTGTTGAATTATTATCATTATTATTAAATAAATAATGGCATTTGAAATTATTATCTTAATTAATTACAGTAAGTTTACAAAATAATTAATTGGCTCAATAATTTAACGAAACCAAATTAATTATAATTTTTTTATAATTTATATAATTATTTTATACGGTTAATTAACAGCGTAAATAATTTTTTATAATTAATTTAATAAATGAAAATTATTAAATTTAGTTCTAAATTGCTTGTCAGATGTACAAGTCACGTTATCAACACTAATCGAATGGAAATATCGAAAGAATTAGTTTATTACTTTCATTGAAAAAATAATATTTAATATCATATTACTTCTTACTGTTCTTTCAAAAAAACGCAGGTTGTTCATCGCCTAAAGTGCTTCGTATATCAGTTATTCTCTTTACAGTTAATATTAAATTTCGCGGAAACTAGATTATGCTAGGTTAGGTCAGGTCATTTTAGATTAATTAGTTATTTCCCACTTGACTAATTTCATCCAGTCGGGATCTTTGTAACAAATTTCGACTTCGTCAGAAAACTGGTTACTGCAAAACTTAATATTTAGCCTCTTTTCATATAAACAATATCAGGGCTTATACCAATCCCTTTAGAATGGTGTCAACTTTTGTCTATTGACTTTTACTATTTTTTGCTTCCTATTCGTTCAACTTTATTTTAAGATAATTTTTTAAGAGAGCTTTTGGAGTTTGGACTAAACCAACAAAGTATAAATGTAGTAATTCTATTAGAGTAATATAATAATCAGTCAGGAGGGCCAGAAACTGGCACAGCGGCCAGGCTAGCCAATGCGGCCCACTGTACTAACTCCAGGATTATTATTACTAGCATCATCAGGGTCCAAACGGCCGACTTCCATGTTTGTACTGGGCATCGGAGTAACCGACCGCAGTGGATGCACGTCGTATCAGGGTCGAACCACTGACCTCAGTATCTTCACTTTACTTATAGGGAAACTGTGTTACCTACTGAGCCACGAACGCTGGTACGGGAGTAATATATTTGGGGATATTAAATTTAATTTCGTTACCCCAAATTTTAAAATACTTTAGCATGCTTATTGAATGTACATTTTCTTTTGAATGACATTGGTAACTAATGTAAAAGTAAAATATTACCTAATAAAATGATATTTTAAAAATTGTTTTACTCCGAAACATAAAGTTAAAAATTATATAAGCATATGAGTTTCGTAAAGACAAGGCATGTATTTGATACTAATCTTAAAACTTAATTTAGTGGAGTTACTCTTCCCAGCAGGGAGTAGGGAATAACATACATTAAATTTAGTTAAACGATCCAGTTGCTTTCAAAAGATAAAATGTTATGACGTTTTGATTTCGGTGGTTTGTGTAGTGGATTTCAAACCTCTTAAACATATTTATTCGGATTTACATATAAGCATATGAGTTTCGTAAAGACAAGGCATGTATTTGATACTAATCTTAAAACTTAATTTAGTGGAGTTACTCTTCCCAGCAGGGAGTAGGGAATAACATACATTAAATTTAGTTAAACGATCCAGTTGCTTTCAAAAGATAAAATGTTATGACGTTTTGATTTCGGTGGTTTGTGTAGTGTATTTCAAACCTCTTAAACATATTTATTCGGATTTACATATATACATTTAACTTTCAGAATATATATATATATATATACCTTGTACCGTTCAACCTTGTCGTTCGCGCGACAGTGTATATATATATATGTATATATATATATATGTGTGTGTGTGTGTGTGTGTTCTCTGAAATCTTTAACAATGAAAATGGGAATTCAAGTTTTATATCTTTAATTAACTTATGGATTTGGCTTAGATTGAATAAAAACAAGACGTTATACAAATTCTACTCTCTTATACCTTCTACCTTCTTCTCTTATACCGAGAGAGAGAGAGAGAGAGAGAGAGAGAGGAGAGATACAAGCAGTTTGTAACTTTTTACGTGTGACGCAACTTTAGAAGCTCAAAGACTGATATTGTTGAAGAAATGATATAATTATTTTAATTAAGAAATTATATACAAAACTATCATTTATCTACTCCTAAATTTAAGAATTAATTATTCATAAAAATAAATAAATAAAAAATAAATAATAATTTGCTACATTATTAATTTCATAGTTATTTGTTTTGTAGACTCGTGCAGCAGCGTTCATGACAGATATTTCATTATAATGAGAAGTTTCTTGACTGGCCTCTCATGACTTTTAAGTTTTGCTTGATGGCACACATAATATGTATATCCAAACCCGTATACAGATTATGTACGTCTGTGTACACTGTTGTACACGTATTGAGAAGAACAAAAAAAAAAGAAGAAAAAAAATAGCTACCATAAATAAATTTATTTTTAAGAGTTTACCCTCTTGGCTTGAAAGAACGAAGGAAAAAGCACTACAGGAATTACATGGAATATGTCGTTGTTACTCTATTTTGTTTACATTAAATTTTTTAAAAGTTAATTAAAAAAGAAGATAAATTTTAATGAAAATAATTAATTTAATTAAGAATTTAAGGTTAATATTATTAACATACAAGATATTATTAATATCATCCAATGTATTCTCTTCGTTTTCTTCAAGCGAAAACTCTTAAAATAAATAAATAAACAAAAATAATAAAATAATAATAATATATAATAATAATAATAATAATATGCCAAGGATGTAAAATATGCAAGAGAGAAAATAATTAAGCTTTGCTGAAAAAAAGTGTAGGTTCTTCACTGGAAGAGGAATTTCTAATCACTGTGCGGTCTATTCCAGTCGACTTACGAAGGCCATTGAACTTTGGCACTTTGGTCACCTCTGCTAATCTCTCTCTCTCTCTCTCTCTCTCTCTCTCTCTCTGCTCCTTAATATGTTAATAAGACTAGGAGTCGCTAAGTACGAACAAGTGGAATTATTTGAAATAAATTTAAAAATGGTTTAAGATTTCCGGTGTAGGAAGACATGAACCAAAAAAGTTGCTGGAATTCCATTTGTACTTCGCGGTGTTTCAAGGACAAGTACATTACATTACAGATGGTTATTAATTTAAGTGTGCTTCCTGGGCATATTATGTTTTCACCGTAACGCATTTGATATATATATATATATATATATATGTTCGGTGTGTGTGTATATATATATATATATATATATATATGTGTGTGTGTGTGTGTGTGTGTATGTGTGTATGTGTGTGGTATTTCCATTTTTACGATTCT
>JAJOZX010003063.1:42500-202500 GCA_023014485.1 Bathynomus jamesi | reverse complement strand
TGGCTAATATGGAATTGAGTCACACACTACTGAGGAAAAGGCAGAGACCTTGGAGGCCTTTTCCTCACGAGTGTAAATCAGTTCCATATATATATATAAGTGAAAATCCGAATATTGGATTATAATAAAATTATCACAAAATAGTCTTAAAAACTAGAATTTTTATGAAATATTAACACAAAACTTTAATAAACTATCATTAAACTATTTAATGAACTAGTTTCTAAATTTTACTAGACTATTTTATACTTACGTTTCGGCTAAAATGATGAAGACGACTGTAAAAATGTTCAATCGACTCGTGATTTTGGCCCAAATCATTTTTATGAATGAGTCCTATACATCAAAGGATTAGATTCTAAAGAAAAATTGACCAGGATTAATTAACTAATATGTTAATATTTAGCTAATGAAGTTAACAACCTAACGGTTTAACTAACAATAAATGCATACACAGAATTGCCAGATATATATATATATTATATATATATATATATATATGGCGTTCTATTTACTTCAAACTCTCACGAAGGAATGAGAGCGGTAAGGCTGAAGGATAATTGAAAGACTCGATCAAAACTAATCCAGAACTTGCTCATACGAGCGAAAGATTAGAACGACGTGGAGCCCCGGCTAGTCCGCGTATGGCAGAATTAAGTTTTATCTTCGGTCTTCAAGGCTCGGTCCTCTACTCCTTTATCCCCCACCCCTAAACTTTGGGTTTTAGGGTGCCGGAGCGATGAGTCGTGAACTGGTTATCAGCATCGCAGATCCTGGGGAGTTTGACTCCACGTAAGGATCATTTTTGAAACTTCTCGTGGATTTTATTTGCCGCCTTGGCTTCAAGGTCCTGTATAGTAATTGTAGGGCGCCATTACTCGCGGTTGACTGCTTCATCTTGAATTCTAAGAGAATTCAGGTCTTGGCATCGCGTAAATATTTTTGTCGTTCAATGAACTTTGAGGAAATTGTTGTTTGGCATTTCGTAACATTTTGAAATTTTTAGTTCAAGTACGTGTACGAGAGAGAGAGAGAGAGAGAGAGGAGAGAGAGAGAGAGAGAGAGAGAGAGAGAGAATATAGCAAAAGTATTTTATATAACAGCTGCATGTTCAAAGGAGGATATAGGTCTAATTAAGTGAAAATATGCCCTCAGCATGCCCTTAATCATTCAATGGAGCTGGAATATATTTTAAATAAGGATAACTTTTGTATTAAAAATGCTCAAATACTCATTTGAAGAATTTTGTTTAGCGAACATGTTTGTTTAACAAATTCTTGATTTAGAATATGTCGAATTTATAAGAATTCTTTAATGATATCATTCTCATACATAACGAGAGGAATGTATCTAAGATTCATGATCCTAAAAAAATATTTATTCCTAATATATATATATATATTGTCACCACTAAAGACTTCAATTCATGTGTTTTGGTCAAAACTTTATCCTTTTATAATTCTATTTTATAATTAACTTTATAAAGACGACAAAATAACGTCTATTTTACAGCAATTGCAGGGTGGAGGACCCAGAAGAGGGAATAGGGTTCATGACTTCCAGGATTTATGAGTAAGAAAGATTATTTTCTTGGAAAAGTTAGGTGGCTAAAGTCTAAATAATGTAACTCCTCGAAATATTGACAGTCATTTTCAACACTGTTCAAAATTGTTTGCTTGGGTTATTTTATATATCTTAAGATATATATATATATATATATATATATATATATATATATACACACACACACAGCTTCGTTAACCTTGGTTTTGCTTCCGCCCGAATTGTTCATTCTGAAGAAGGTCAAGCTTATCACTCCACCTTAGACCTACAGTTTAACGTGGAATCCGAACCACATCCTACCACGAGCGGTCAGAAATTACAAAGTCCTCGCCCGGACTCGATCTCACGACCTCCCAATCAGCAGCCCAGCGTCCTAACCACTAGACTACCCAGGGTACCCATTTATCTACCAACCAATTTTTATTGTGTAGAAGGATGAACAGTTGGGTTTTGCTGCGCGCCGCCTGTCGTCACCGGGTCTCGATCCCGGGGCCGATGGATTCGTAGTCAGCGATGTAACCATATATATATATATATATATATATATATATATATATATATATATATCATCGATAGATCTGCTATGTTTTGGTTAAGGTACTTTTTATTTATTTTATCTATTTACCTTTTAGTTTTAACGCTTTTATATATTTTCCTAGCTACAGTACTTTTTATAATTTTAACTTTATTTTAAATTGTTGTTAATTAACTTGCATTTGCAATTTGTACTTTGTATCTATATGTGAAGTGTTTTTATTATTTTAGCCCTGAAGATGGAATTAGTGCATTCCGGAACGTTGATACTGATTAAACCTTGAAGGATGTTTATTTTTTCTCTGGTGTTCCTCTTTATTATTATTATATATATACACAGGGGTTAGACAAAATAATATGAACACCTTGATAAATGGCGGTTTTTATTCTTAGTATGGAGTTGGTCCTCCTTTAGCGGCAATAACAGCTGCAATGCGTCGGGGAATTGATTCATACAGCTTTTGGACAGTGGCTAGAGGAATCCTGAGCCATTCTTCGAGCAAACCCTGCTCCAGTTCCTCCAAAGACGCCGGCGGTGGGAATCGGCTTCTGACCTGCTGCTCCAACTGACACCACAGATGCTCGATAATGTTAAGATCCGGGGATTGTGGAGGCCAATCCAAGCGTTCTACTTCACTAACATGCTCTTCAAACCAGTTTTTAACGACCCCAGCGGTGTGGATTGGTGCATTATCATCCTGGAAGACGGCGCCGCCATTGGAAACAGCGTTTGGACCATGGGATGGACCTGGTCAGCCAATATTGACAGATAGACCTGGGCGTTAACCCTACCATGCAGTACTACAGCTGGGCCAAGAGTATTCCACGATATTGCTGCCCAAACCATCACAGATCCGCCTCCATGCTTAACGGTTGGGGTCAGGCAGTCGGGGTCATAAGCATCTTTAGGCTGTCTCCAGACGTAAACTCGACCGGAACATGGAAATAGCGTAAAGGAGGATTCGTCGGAGTAGACTACATTCTTCCACCGGTCCATTGACCAATTCTTATGGTCATTACACCATTTTCTGCGCCGCTCAATGTTGATGTGCGAAAGGAAGGGTTTGGCAATTGCAGCCCTCCCATGGTATCCAGCTCCATGGAGCTCGCGACGTACAGTTCTGGTCGATACCGGGCTTGCAAGATGCTGATTAAGCTCTGCAGTCACTTTTGGAGCTGTGTTCTTATGGTTCTTTGTCACAATGCGCTTTAGCACCCGGCGGTCTCGATCACACAGCTTCTTCTTGCGTCCACTATTGCATTTGTCGGTGCTCGTCTTTCCATGGTTTTGGTATGCAGACATGACCATAGAGACAGTTCCTCTGGATACATTGAACATCTGAGCGGTTTTCGTCACCGATGCACCAGCCATCCGCGCTCCGACAATTTGCCCTCTTTGGAAGTCTGACAGGTCTTTCATAACTGCTAATTCATAATTCACTCAGATTTGTAAAAACACGTGAGGGTTATAACATGACGTATACACTCTCTGTTACGCATTTAAATAGGTTTGCCAGTCATTTTACCGTTTACTTTGTCTCTGAGCAGTCCGTAAAGATAACCGGTGAAATCGGCGGGTGTTCATATTATTTTGTCTAACCTCTGTATATATATATATATATATATATATATATATATAATATATATATATATATATATATATATATATATATATATATATATATATATATATATATATATACCCTTAGATATATCAAATAATCCAAGTAAATAGCTTTTATATATATATACACACACTGTGTGTATATATATATTAACAATTCAACGAACTATAACGCGCTACTTGTTTGACGCCTTTAGCGAATTACGCAAGAGAATAGATTAAAGATATAATAACACAAAGACATTACCTGAATACAGAGTTCCTGCATAACTGTTGTGGCCTGTCCTGGCCTTTTTAAGGGCCAGGCCGATCGTATGTATGTGCCTCCTTCTCTATTAACAGTTAACTACTATCATTATTACTTATGATAAAATAAACAAATGTACTCAGGGTCAGAATTGACCCAACGATAGTAATTAAGGGTTAAGATTCATGACGTTTTAGATTCAAAGTCAAAGAGCTGCAGTAAACTATTTCCTCAATTTCTACCTGCTGTTAATTATTCCAACCTACCTGGGAGTGTCAGTTTCTATGAAAAAACCTTATAGAACAGGTGAAATATTAAGAGAAACTTTTATGCATTTTATACACTACGTGTATTGTATATAAGGTGGAGCAACACGCTTGACCTACGTCAGAATGAACAATTCGGGTTGAAGCAAAACCAAGGTTTAACCTGCATTAATTTTAGAGCATCAAAGAGTTTGGAAAAAAAACAACCCATTACATTAAATCAATGTTAAAAATTACGTTGAACATCCTATGTTAAAAGTATCTTTAACAAAGAGGCGATGTTCTAACTTCTAGCTTCAAATCTTGTTTTTTTTTATCAGTTATAAATAGAATTCAAGCAAGCAAGCAAGACTTAGCTTTTCTCGTATTCTTGATTTTAATTCGTATTCTTCAAAGATTATTACTAACCTTAAGAATTTTTATTCATTGTTAAAACTGTTGGTTTCATGTTATGTCTGAAACATTTTCTTTTATGTTCTCAACATGTTTTTGACATGTGACAACATCCAGCAGCTATAAACATGTAGGACAATATATATATATATATATATATATATATATATATATATATTATATATATATATATATATATATATATATCTGGTTGAAACAGTCAAATTACTTGAAAACCAACATAGAAAGTAAAGACTTCACTCAATCTTCTTTATATAGAAGTATTATCTTCTTTCGCCTCAAATCACTCCAAAAAGAAGTTTTGAGGACCATATCTTCTATCTAAAGAAGTTACGTATCATTAAAAGAAATTATTATACCATCTAACAAGAAACTTTGATACCCAAAAGAAGGAAAAACTTCCTTTAGAATGCCCCTTCAAAAAGAAGTATTACAAGTTCTAAATTTAGGTTTTATTTTGGGTGAAATCAGTGGTGTCTTCAACCATTTATAAGTTTGTTACATAAAGAATTAAGGTTTTAAAGCTGTCATTATGTGGTTGAATTAAGATTTTGGTTGTTCAACTGTTAATTATTGTCTTGTCTTTTTACAAACAGGTTTTTTTTTTCTGTGAGCTGCCTACCTCATTGATATTGGTGTCGGATTGTGGGAAGTGAGGCTCTGGGGTCGTTTTCTGCTGCTGGCTAGCTGGCTATTGGGTTCGGTTTTGCTGGTCACTCACCTTCTTAATACTTAGGTTCAGGTGAGTGACACTTGGTGACACTGTGTATTAGTCCTTGTAAACATGATCTCTGACACTAATATAACCTTGTGCTTAAAAAAAAGATATTCCTATACTCTCAAAGCCGGTACGTTAAAATTAACTAACTTGGGTATGGTCTAAAAAGCTTATATGCAAAGTTTGATTATTTTCAATTTATGTGTGGGTATAATGCCACCATTTAACTTCATATTTGAGTAGATATAAAGTAATTTTTTTAATAGTCGTATAAATTGGAAGTAATCTACCTTACGTACAACCTATTTGGACTACCCGAGTTAATGGGCTGCGTTGTAGGCAATGTTGCAACACTGCTTTCCTTCGGTCATCGAAGTTAAGCAACATTGGGTCTGGATAGTAATTGGATGAGGGACCATATTCTGCGTCCAGTTTAGGTAGATCCGTGGATCGGATCCAACGTAAAGTTGTAGGTCCCCTCCATCATATGTTAAACAACCTCATCAACCAAAAAATACCCAAGTTAGTTAATTTCGAGTCCCCAGTTTTGAAAGTATGGAAAAAACTGGAATTCTTATGGAATCTTATCCGGTCTACAGCATAAATTTAATTCACAAATCAAGTATTCAAAAGCACTCTCCCACGAATCTTGAAGGTGAATTCTGTAACAAGCGTTCAAAATATGTTCAAAAGTGAACAAAACTGGAAAATGAATAGTGTAATTTGAGTAGTGGCAAAGGGCGTATTTCTCTACACTATTTTAATTTCTAAATACAATAATTAAAACTACAAAATTAATTAATTGTTAGACGTGTAAATTAAGTGAAATAAATTTGGTGCTTTGGCTTTAGAAACCACACACACATATATATATATATACACACACACACACACACACACAGTATATATATATATATATATATATATATATATATATATATATATATATATATATATATATATATATATATATATAATAATAAATAATAATAATAAGCTACCTTTTCTTTATTATAGATCTGGCGCTGCACTTGGGAAAGGTCCGGGTTTTTTTTTTTAACTAGAATTCCCTTCTTATTCTATTTTCATCCTTTATCACAGCATCGGGTGGGCAAAAACATTTTTTCTTTTATATAAGTTATGAATTATTGCGGAGAGAGAGAGAGAGAGAGAGAGAGAGAAAAGATAGAGAGAGAGAGAGAGAAGATTAAAAAGTGTTTTTAATATATAAATATAATTAATATATATATATATATATATATATATATATATATATATATTTGTTCCATGCACGGACTGTGTGTATCATATATATATATATATATATTATATATATATATATATATATATATATATATATGGAATATCACACGTCAACAAGCATGCTTTTGCATGAAGCAGAATTAACTTCACCACGATCGAACCGGGAACCTCTTCGAATCCCGGTAGAATTCATGTTTAATTTAATTTATTATATGAGTTAGGTTGAAGTCGACTTAGCTCCGTTCGATTCAGTTGCGGATCGATTTTATTCTATTCTCGCCAAATTCGATCTTATGGCACTTTTATTGAATGCCAGTAAATTCTGTTTAATTGTCAGCGTTCGTATCTCAGTGGATAGCATCGTTTCCTTGTAAGCGACGTGAGGTCCCTGAAGTCGTGGGTTAAAACACTGTAGTATGAACGCAAAAATGCCGAATGGGGAGGGGGAGGGGTGCCAAGTGGGGGAGTACCTGTACCAGAGTGCCAATACCAGTGCCAATGGGGTTGCTCCCCAATAAAAGTGGAAAATTGAATATAGATTAACCTAACCTAATCTCATTTTTCACGCTGCCCCAAGTGTAACCTAATCTAACTTAACCCAACCTTGACTATAGACTAACCTAACCTAACCTAAATCACAAGCATCATCTATTGTTGCTATCCCAAGGCGAGTAACCTAATTTAACTTATTCTCACACATCACCCTCTCCTAATATACTGTATAGTAACCCAACCTAAATCGCAAGCATCGTCTTTTCACGCTACCCCAAGGTGGTCACCATTCAACTCTGTCATCTCTCTTGTCACAGCTGTGTAAATATACTCCATTCTCTGATAAGGAGTCATCAATACACAAAAGAATCACTGAAATATAATGTAATAAATTCTCTCTCCCGTTAAATGTTTTAATCATCAATATATTTTTAGTTTTTATTTATTTTCCCTTATCTTCGGGCGACATCGATCCCAGTCCGTGTTGGACAACATCCTATTAAGATGCATAGATAGACATAATTTGAAAAATAAATGAGGCGTAAATAAAAACACATCTGGAAACAATATTTATTAACATGCCATGAAAGTTTTTTTTTTATTAGTAAACTTACAAATAATGGTGGAAATAGTTAATACACACTTTTCTTTTTAATAATAATAATATATCACATATACATACAATATTTATAAACATGTCAACAAATTATTTTTTATTAGTATAGTAAACTCACAAATACTGTTGAAAATAGTTGCATTCTCATTGCTTTGTATAATACAAGCAATTCTTTTTAGAAATAATGTCACCGTTTAATGTATGAGGTATTCCATACTCGATATACAGAGCTTTAATATCATTTAGGATTATATCTGTTCCTACTTTACACTTGGAAGTAACATTTTCATAATTCTTAATCTTTGAACATATAGCTTCAAAAGCCTGCTCACGTACACGGTCGGATATTACAATATTACGAGTATTATGAAAAGTTATTGTATACACAATACGCTCTAAGCAAGCGTTTATTTTCTTTCCATCTGTTTTTTTCAACTGAGAACTTTCCAGAGTTCATATCGATGTATAATGAAATCCTCTAAATCGTGACGACAGTACTGTAGAGCGTATATAAAGAGCGTATATAATATCACTCTGCTGGATAAACGGTGAAGGCGAGGAAGGGCTTGTAACGCTCTAGACCAGCGTCTCAACCAACATAAAGATTTTCGACATCTCGACAACACTCAAATAAATAACATTACGTTTGGCGACGTCTGTACATTTATAACTTGTCTCGAGCACATAATTAATTGCGTCACTGCTACGTTTAAACACTCTGATTTGGAAAAAGTCATGGCGTATTGAGCGTTAAGGATACTGCTTACCGATAGCGCCATCTTTCTTTGTTACTGTAGGCGCAGGTGTTTCTTGGCGATACTGCTGCTGCGAGGAGGCTTCTGAATAGCATGTCACGACGCTCCAAGCTCAGATGCTGTAGTGAGGCGGAATGATTGCTTCAGTTCGTGACGCTGATCTGGTGGTGAGTCATGCGTCTTAGGATCGAGGCATCTCTTAACCTAACCTAACCTAACCTATCGTACGTCTAATTGCTATAAAAGAGGAACTAACAGGGCATTTACATTGTTTTTGTCTCGCTTTAATACTCTAAGTTCTGTTTGGTTCTGGTTGTTTAAGCTCCTTCGGAACGATATAGGTCATGTGACGGAGGGGACTTACAGCTTTACGTGGGATTCGAACAACGGGTCGTTACATTATCCGGACACAGAAGATGGTCTCCCATTCAACTACTATCCAGACCCAATGTCACTTAACTTTGCTGATCAGTGGGAAGCGGTGTTATGACACTAGTGACGACATAGCTCACATTAATTAACCGGAACATTTTATATTAAAAAAAAATAAAGGTGATTAATACTAATTTTTATCTAAAATTAATACAAAATATTTCTAGAACCCTGTCTTTTGCTGATTGGGGGGGGTACGTAATATTTTTTTCTTATGGTTTCGGCACCTTTTGCGCTACAAATTAAGCACTGATTTTACTTTACGTGTTCGCATTCGCTTGCATGACACTGTCTGGTAGACCTCTCGCAATCTACTAGTAGTAATGACAGATTACTTCAGAAATCCCCATAATCTTGAGATCATCATGCGTGGCAGGTTCACGAGTATGCTTGCCGAAAGCATATGCCTTTTTATCACGCTTTTTATCACATTTTTTAATCACATTTTTTAAATCACATTTTTTATCACATTTTTTATCACATTTTTCTACTCATTTACCTACTCATTCTACTCATTTACCTTTTCTAATTAGCTTAATTTAGAGTGACTGTCAATATTTCAAAATTTTATCGTTTTAATTAATGTAAATTGGTTTTGTTGCGCCAATATTACATGATTCTGGAGTCATTTGTGACGATAACCAAACATTATAGGGCTACGGTACATCGTGGATAGGGTCGTAACACCACTTCCCGTTGATCAGTGACGTTAAGCGACAGTGGATCTGGTGGCAACCCGTAGTTTGGATCCCACGTAAAGCTGTAGGTCCACTTCGGCATATGACCTTTGCCGTTACGAAAGAACTTAAACAAACCCAGAACCAAACAAACCCAAGACCAAACAAACCCAGCACCAAACAAACCCATCATTACAGTTTTGTTTTACCAAACTTTATACAAACTAAAAACGAAAGAATTAAAAAAATTTTTTTTATTATTTTTATACGAAACAAAATCAATTAAAAAATGTAAAAAATATTAAAAAAAAAGAAAAGTGTTATATTATTTAAATTGGCGAAATTTTAACTCGATTAAAATTTTGGGCAAAAGAAACCCGATTATTTTTTTTGTTCTTTTAGTTTTGATGAAGCATTTCTTTTTTTATAATAGTGACAAACTAGGAGCTAGTGGGACTCGAGCCCGCGTCGCGTGGTTTCAAAGTCAGCGGGACTACCGATCACATCATTCAGAACCCCAACCCCCATCCACTATACCAGTGGTACTCATTGCGCGGTTCGCGAGCCAAATGCGCTATATATATTTCGCTCGCGAGCTGCCCAATGAGTACCACTACACACACAACACACACACACACACACACACAAAATGGTTCGTCCAAGGGAGGTCAATATTTTACGCGCTGTTTGACCATGCTCAATTCAACTTCCTCGCATTCATAAAGCGGGTTCGAGTCCCACTAGCTCCTACTTCCCTAATTTATTACTTATTCCCTTTCCATTTTATTAAAGTACGGTTCTTGCACTTAAAACATATTCATATTTTTCTATATTCTTTTCCATTTTTTTTCAGTAAGATAAAAAAGTGTTTAATTGGATACTAATCAATCAAAACGGTCAGAAACAGGCACTGAGCTCAGGCCAACTAATGCGGCCCATGGCACTAACCCCTCTATTATTATTACCTCTATATTACATTATTCGAACCCCCGATCTCAATGTCTTCACTTCACTTATAATAAAAACGGTATTATACCCATTATGATGGCGTTACCCATCATGATGGCGTTACCCATCATGATGGGTATAATGATGGCGTTTAACTGAATATTATTAACATAAAATAAAACACATTGATTTTAACATAATCTTTATTGTAAATTTTAACATAACTAACATTAATTATATTTAATAAATAATAAGCTGTAATAAAATTATTGTTAAAAAGCTTACTTAAAAAACAATGTTTAAATTGCACAGTTCAGATAGAATGAAAATAAAGTAGAATGTTCTCCTAGAATATAACTTACGTCATTCTCTAAACCAGCATTTCTAACCTGGGGGAAATTTCAGGAATCCAGGAGGGATTTACGGTAGAATTTTGTTTGGTGATCATATAATTAGTGTGGATTAAAGTCTGCTAATGTTATTAAATTTTGTTTTCGAGGCTACTTTTTTCCGTATCCTAATGGAGGGGGAAAGCGGGTAGGGCGAACTGGTCGAAGGGGGGAAATGACACGAAAAAGGTTAAGAACCGCTGCTCTAAACTAATTTCACGACGTGAGGACTGTCCCAAGCCAGTCTAATTGAAATGAGGTGACGATCTCGCTGCCCGTAATGGATTTAGTTCGACTCATTTCTTTTAAAGATATTTATTTTTTTGACTGGTGACAGTACCGTCTGTCTCAATGACCCATCGAGGTAAAAGACTGTAAAACAGGGTCACCCTAAAAATGTTGATTTTCCTTCCAGAGTATGTCATAATATCAAAATATTGTTTGTACAAAGACAGAACAGAATCTGTAACTGCCGCTCCATCATTGCTTTAAATTATAATAATAATAATAATAATAATAATAATAATAATATATAATATGCATTTAAAGTATTAATTACAATTTCATTTGAGAAAAAACAAAGTTTCGAACCTTTCCCCATCTTTCGGGTTTAAAATTTTGAATAAAATTTTTTAACAATGTTCGAAGATGGTAAACATAATTTAACATAATTTAAATGTTGATTATAATTTATTATAATTTATTAACAACAAAGAAGGTAGAATGGATGAAATAAATTATATTTGTACTCATATTTTCAATTTAATTGGGTTTTCCTTCAAGTTCAGAAACAAGAGGAGTACCTCAGTAGTTTGCTGTTAATAAATTATTTAGGCAAAAATTAACTTTATGTACTAGCAAAGAATCATCAATACTCTTAATGTTAAATGTAGTTTAAAATCTAAATTTAAATTTTACTGAAGTAGTACCATTTTATGCCCCTTTATTTATGTGTTTAGGGCATACTTAACAAATGTTAACTGTTATATAGTACTAAATCCTAGTCTTATTGTAGTCTTCTTCTCTTGTTAACGTAGTCACACGTTACTGTACTATATTAAATTATTCGTAACCTTAATACAGTGGTTCCCAACCTTTTCTCTTCTCAAGGCACCCCAGTGTCATCTGTTTTTCTTTTGCGGAGTCTCGGAAGAATTTCGTTTCTCATTGTTCAACATCCAGTTCCTTCCCCCCTCCCCCCACCTCAGAACACCACGTAACTTCAAAAGAACACTATACAATTCCCGTATTGACGTAATAAATCGCGCGTGTTTTGTTTCATTTGAAATTTGAATATCTTCATTTGCACTCTTATAAGAGGCACTTGGGCATTTAATGACACTTTCGTATAATGATATATATATATATATATATATATATATATATATATATATATATATAATACCTTAACAAATGCTTAAGCATTCGTTTCATTGGAGCCTATACAACTGAAAGAATGATAGTTCAAAAAGTCCTCATTAACTGGAGAAAAAATTAATCATATACCATTATTATAAGCAATTATATTTAAACAAATAATATGTTATTTGATTTTTAGAGTTTAATTAACAAAAAAACTGTTAAGTATATGTTATCTTGCTAATCTTTATAATCTGTATTATCAGAAATTTGCATAATGACTTTGTTTACAAGTTACAACAGTATTATTTTCTAACCAGAAATCACAGACCTGTTAGAGATATTAAAAATAAAAAAAGTAAGAATGTCGCATACACTTTCGACAAAAAGTTCGCCTAATAAAATAAAATTGCTAAAAAAAACCTAAAAAATGTCAGTAATGATTGGGTTTTCTTCTTGGACATTTTATTATTGTTACCAGAAAGAATAAAATACCCAAAGAATACCACAATATTACCGACGAGTAATTCATTGTAAATTTTGTACAAATTTTATTTTGTAGACGAACTTTTTTCCCAAACTGTACTTCAGGAACTTAATTTATCTCATTCTGAATCCAGGTGACGTAGAAACCTACTTTAGTGTACACACCAGGAAGCCGCTTTTCATCGCAACTCCCAGAACCAAATGAAACAACACCAACTTGAATATATTGTCCAGGATGTTCAGCATTCTCAATAACAGTTGGGCCTCCACTGTCACCCTAAAAGAGAAACATCGTTAAAGAACGAACCCAACGAGACATGGGACGTTTCGTAAACGTCAATTAAACGTTTATGACGTTTCGTAAGTGCCAATAAAACGTTTAGGACGTTTCGTAAACGTCAATCAAACGTTTAGGACGTTTCGTAAACGTCAATAAAATGGTTATGGCATTGCGTAAAGGTCAATAAAACATTTAGGACTCTTCGTAAAAATCAATAAAACGTTTATGGCTTTGTGTAAAAATCAATAAAACGTTTATGGCTTTGCGTAAACGTCAATAAAACGTTTAGGACATTTCGTAAACGTCACTAAAACGTTTAGGACGTTTCTTAAACGTCAATAAAACGTTTATGGCGTTGCGTAAACGTTAATAAAACGTTTAGGACGTTTCGTAAGGGTCCCGTTTCTCGCTGAGAATGGTATCATGCGTATAAGTCAATGCACATAACTCAATAATTAACATCGTTTTTCTACAAAAGACAAAATAAGGTAAAATCATCCACAATCGCGTGTTATTCCATCACCTTTTAACTACTCCCCCCCCACCCCCAAATTTTGCAACGCTGAACGTAGATTATCCTTTGTTTTAAAACGTTTACGTTCAAAGGACGCTCAAAGTCATTCGCCAGAAAGGGTGGCAAAAATTTATTACTCTAAAAATTAAAGTATTTTCTTTCTCTGAAGATCTTTAGAAAAGTGCATATATTTTATATCGTTCCGTTTTGTAAAGTCACGTGACCTTGCTGGAAGGGTATAGTGGTATAGTGGTAGCGTCGCTGACTGCGAATCCATCGGCCCTGGGATCGAGACCCGGTGACGGCGCAGCAAAACCAGGCTGTTCATCCTTCCATACAATAAAAATTGGTTGGTAGATAAAGGGGTACTCTGGGTAACTTAGTGGTTAAGACGCTGGACTGCTGATCGGAAGGTCGTAAGATCGAGTCCGGAGGACTTTGTAATTTCTGACCTCCCGTGGTCGTGCGTGGTTTCGATTCCACGTTAAACTATAGGTCAAAAGTGGAGTGAGAAGCTTGACCTTCGTCAGAATGAACAATTTGGACGGAAGCAAAACCAAAGTTAAGCAAGGTTTTATATATATATATATATATGTGTGGAATTTGTCTCCTGCCAATAAAATAATCATTACCATATATATACTGTATATATACACACACACACACACACACACACAGTATACTGTATGTTTGACTCATCACGAACCATTCCTACTGAAAAGTAATGGATTTGGAGACTGAGGTCAAATTCCCAATGTTAGTTCCTTTATAATAGAAAAAGCGTGTTACTGAGGAGACGTAAAGGAGGGTTGTCTACTTGTAACATTAAAATCATAAATGATGCAATCTCTCTCTCTCTCTCTCTCTTCTCTCTCTCTCTCTCTCTCTCCTCTCTCTCTCTCTCTCTTCATTTACATGCTGTAAAGTAAGAACGTTGTTATTTTTGTTTTCAGAGTTGTGCGCGCACAAAACCTGAGTTATATAAAATTTTGTCAATGGAGACGCGTTTCTGTTTAATAATTGAGTGAAATATTTTGGTGTAAATTTATATTATTAATGGATAATAATAAAATAAGAAATAAATTTAATTAAATGAAATTAATACCCAAATAATTGCCCACAAAATGAAGGCATTCTTACGTTGCAAGAATCTCCATGTTGGGCATCCATGCACAGCATTGAGGATGTGATGAAACCCTTGTGAGCTCCAATCGCTACCCAGCGGTCATCACAAACCTTATTGGACACAATCGCCGCTTGCAGTTTGTGAAGTTTCGAGACGAGTCGTTTTCTTTGGTCCCTGCCCCAGCCTGTCACGTAGGCTAATATTCCACTTGCTTCAAAACCTGTTGGGCATTAATTTTCACTAACCCTTTAAAGCCGACCGTTGCCTTATGGCAACATGAACTTGACAATCGATTTTGAGCATTACGATCTGAATATTAGAAGTTATTTTGGCTTGAACAGGGAAAAAAAATTAAATAAAAATTTCATAATTCAGACATGAAATGTTAAATGTTAAAAATTAATACGTTAAAAAAAATTGAAAAAATTAAATGAAGATAAATTTATGATTTGAAATCATCCTATGACGATGTACAGTACCTGTTTCAGGTAGACATATTGGCCTAATATTTTCTTTGTAAATTATTGGTCTATTCAGTTGCAGGAGGGCTATATCATTCTGCAGAGTGACTCTAGAGTAACGTGGGTGGACTTTTACTTTATGGACAGTATGAGTCACCGCATTTTCCTTCCTTGCATTCCTTAGGTTCCACACTCCAACTAATACCTTAAGGCTGTTTGCTTTGTCCTGGTACCTGTGACCATAAAGTGATGAAATCATAACTATCAGCAAATTAAGCCATAACTGGTCATATAAAGTTTAAAACTATGTCTATATTTTAATTAACCCATAACTACACTTTAATTAACCATAACTACATGTTTAACCATTTTTTTTTATACCTAAACGCCTCTCCCACTGCAGTGAGGTCGCGTCAGGAACAGGCAGGAAGTGCCTCAATTGCTCACATTTACTTCTCAGCTGTCATGACAATAATACACCTGCCTCAGGGCAACATTATCTACAGCCCAGCCCCACAGACTACTCCACGGTTTACCCAGACCGCTTCATACACCCTCAGGCGACACATTGCCAACCCGTCGATCCCCATATACCACTTTTTTTCTATTTAACGCGCGTCTTTCACCCTCCCAGACGTCCAGGCTCCGCTGACCAAAAGCTTCCTTCACCTCCATCTTTCCATCTTCTCCTCGGTTTACTCCTCGACCTTTCCCCTTCTGCCTCCGACACGTAAATTCTCTTTCCCCTCTCCTCATTCATCCTCTTCATCTGCCCAAACCATTTTAACATCCCCTCATCTGCTCTCTCCACAAGACTCCTTCGACTCCCACACCATCTCACGGATAACAGTGTTTCTCAATCCGCTTCACCCAACAGATTGTCCTCAAGCATTTCATTTCTAGTACATCCACCCTTTTCCTCTCCTTCACATTCGCCACCCAAGTCTCACATCCATACAACACTGTTGGCACTACTACAGGGGCGTAACTAGGCATACGCATTATACTCACGTGCGTATATTTTTTTTGCGCACATCGTAATTCCGGAAAGTTTTGAAAGTTTTTTGCAATTGAACAAGATTTCTTTAAAAAAATCTTTTAGGAAAATTGTTTAAAAAGTCATTGATACAAAATATCCCGCAGTAAAATATATTTACGTATATTTAATGAGTGTATTGATGTAAGGAAAATCATACCATAAAATGACATGTCTTGGTAGTTGGTCATTTGGCACTGGAAAAAGTTTTAAAATGATAGTAGATAATCAATTGAAAGCTTAGCATATACTGTAATATATAAATTTGCGCTACCCCAGACTCACTAGCTGGAAAGTTATTGGGAGACGCCTTGCTACGCTCGGCAGGTTTTCCCACAATAACGCGCTTCGCTCGAAGGTAGATCCGCGCCTGCTACCATACCTTCATACATGCCCATCTTCGCACCCATAGACACTGATCTCTCCTTCCAAACACTTTTGCCAAACACCTTTGCCCATTCTTCCACCCTGTGACGCACCTCCGTCTCCATAGTCCCATTCTTCCACCCTGTGACGCACCTCCGTCTCCATAGTCCCATTCTTCCACCCTGTGACGCACCTCCGTCTCCATAGTCCCATTCCTCGCCACATTCCACCCCGAAGTATCTGAAACATGCCACTGCTTCCATTTCCTCACCATACAAACTGACTCATGAACCTCCCCTTTACAGCACCGCATAACCTTACTCTTATTCACATTTACTCTTAGCTCCCTTCTTTCACATACCCTCCCGAACTCATTTACCAGTCTCTATAGCTTTTCTCTGTGCTTTTCTCTGTGCTTAACCATGACTCTGCTTAATCTAAACCATAACTATATTTAATTTAACCACAAGTGTATACTCAACTTTAAATCGCAACTTTACTTAATGTGAACCATAACTATACTCAAGATGACCATTGAGTTAAACCATATAGCTACAAGTTGCTAGGTTGGTTAATTGATGGGGTTGTTTAACCTGCTTCGCAATATCTAAGGTCATATGACATAGGGGACCTACGTCTTTACGCGTGATCCGAACAACGATTCGCTACATAACCTGAACGCAGAGGACGGTCTCCCATCTAACTACTCTCAGACCCGGTGTCGTTTAACTTCGCTGATCGACGAGAAGCGGTGTTACGACATTGGCCACGACGTCACCCTATAAGTTGCTACATTTTTGCATAAGAAGTCACTGTTTTTATACATACGGTATCACGCAGTGAGCAGCCGTCAGAACGAAAAATTCCGAGATAATGGAACCACCACAATGAAAACTATTGCCAGTGAAGAGAGCAATTTGCCAAGGAATTTCTCCTACTTTCGTCTCTTGTCCATATGTGATCCGTTGATCCAAATCAAGGGGTTTTCCAAGGTCTAGAGATGAGAATATCAGAAACATTTGATTAGTTAATATAGTTTGGATTAAGACTAGCTGCTAGCACATTCTTTCCGTATATATATATATATATATATATATATATATATATATATATATATATAATAATATATATATTATATATATATATATATAACCCGCAAGGGGGTTCTAAGCTCGTGCTCTTGAGTGCTCTTTGTGCTCGTTTGTACGTGCTTGTTCCTGGAGGTTTCACGTGCACCCTCCCGGCCCTAGCACCCAAGGATGATGGGGCTCGACCCTGTCCTTGTCATCCTTGGTCTTTTTCCACTTCGACTGTCCCTCCGCCCTTTCTTTTTCCTCTGTCTTTCCTCTCACTTTTTCTTTGTTTTTCCACCGAGATATGCCCTTTTAAATAGAGGTGAATCGGTTCTTCCCGAAGTTAAAAAAAAAAAAAAAAAAAAATATATAATATATATACAGGGTGTCCCGTAAGTCTGGACCCATAGGGAAAAATAATAAAATTACAAAATAGTCCAAAAATTTATTACATAATCTGTTCAAAGTGTCCGCCGTTGTGTCGCACACATAGTTGAAGACGCAATCTCCACTGCGACAGCACTTTCTGAATCACAGTCGCAGAAATTTCTTGACACGCCTCCACAATGCGTGCTTTAAGGTGGAAAATGTTCTGAAGTTTGACCTCGTACACTTTGGCTTTCAAGTGGCCCCACAAATAAAACTCCAGCGGAGTAAGATCATAATAAAAAAATAATAAAAATAATAATAAAAATAATAAAAAAATATATATAAATAATTTTTTTGGACTATTTTGTAATTTTATTATTTTTCCCTATGGGTCCAGACTTACGGGACACCCTGTATATATATATATCAAAATATTCTGTACATACGTACGCTGAAATGAAATAAAAATATTCACATTTGTAAAACAGGGAATCCGTAAGTTGAGGAACTTTCCATTCAAGTCTAGGGGTATTCGTCAGTCCTCCAAAGATTTCTGAAGCTTCATCCAGTGTTTCTTCATTTTCTCCGATGCGATTCCTTGATGACGAAATTGGATTTGACAGTGAATCGAACCCCTACATTGGAACATTGGAGAGAACTTTGTGTTAACATAATTTCAACTTATGTGTAGTACATTTCACTTTTCCTAGAGTTAGTAACTTAGTATACTAGTACAAATAAAAATCTTGGTTAGCTTTACACACAGACATGTCTTCACTCAATTCATTCTGCCATGTATGGAGTATTCCTAGCCTTCATGGTCAATTTCTTAGCTAAATACTATGATTCACATAAATATCTAAAAGATCATTGCTTATATTCCTTTAGTTCTTATAATGTAGAGCAACTCACAGAGGTTGTAGCCGAAGTTTCATTTCTTCGGCTAAAATAACCTTTTATTCCACACTTCGAAAAGTCTTCTGGTTTAGGTGTAGTAGTAGTGGTAGTAGTAGTGGTAGTAGTAGTCGTAGTGACAGCTGGCTTTGGTGTTTCAGCAATTGGAACTAAAATAATCAAAAGCTAAAGGGGTTTATTGCTTATTGGAACGATATTAATTCTTGCTAATCCAACGCGACAAAATAGAATTTAACTCGGAAGCTAAAATTTCATCCTGATATGATATTTTGAAGCTTAATCATTCCCGGTTTTAAATTATCAGAGATAAGAATATAGTTTAAGTTTAGAATAAAATGGATCTCAAATACAAATGTGACGCATTTTGTATACTCTTACGTATAAAGAGAAATGAGAGAGTGGATTTGCTTATGAAGGCTATCTCGAAAAGGTAGGAATGAAACGTGATGCATTGAATCTTGTGTGAATATTCTCAATTACGAGAGTCTGAATCAAAGGAATGAAGTTACTAAAGAAGTGGCTTTATTTCAAACAAAAACTTCCAGCTTATTCTAAGGTCTTCATTAGGTCTGATTGATGATGAAGCTCCTATACACTGAAAAAAACAATTTAGATCACAAGGCTATGTTAACCGGGTCAACGGTCGCATCTAGTTTCAAAACTGAGCTTCTGGGTTATTTGACCTAAAATAATTGTAACTAGTCACTAAACATGAAGTAGTTAATTTGCAGGTAGTCTTGGGACGAACCCCTCCCAATGGCAATGCAAAATAAATTGACTCATTTCATTTTCTTGATGGGTGTCAAATAACTAATTGTTCGTTCTAATTCTAAAACAGTTGACTAATTTTATTTTGTGGTTAATAGACAGTCTAAATTTTGAAAAGCGAAACGAATGGCGCGTTTCATAGTGATGGTGAAACAACCTACCGACTGTCCAGGCTAATTGTCATAATGGTTTTATCGCATAAATATGGTACACCATATCTACACAGTAATACTCATTAATGGTTAATGTATATTTTTAACCAAAATTAACAAATTATTTTAACATGTACAAAACTAACAAAATTGTAAACTTGATTGAAAATGTTTGGAAGAAATGCTTGACTTATTATATAAAATATAATACCTAACTAACATTTCTAGAACGATTAGGAAATTGACTAAAAAAAAATTTCTCTTTGTATAATAGGCCTAAATATTGTGTTTCTAATAAATTCATTTCTTAGTGTGTCTTTATTCCCTTAATGTCGCATTAAAATTGTTTAAAATTTCTAATTTTTTTTTTTTTTTTGCCATTGTTTGGAAAACTGAACAGCAATCATGGCTGAAGTTAAAATAAAAATGATTCCAAAAATCATCTGTTGTTTAATTTTATGACTAGAATAAAATTAAAATAATATTGAATGAGAAGATACCGCTGAAGATTGTGCGTAAAGAATATACGAGGTCTTCCAAGGACGAAGTGGCTAAACGACAAAAGTTAAGAAAACGCCAGACAACACAGTTAAACGTTGTAACAATTTTGAAATTACATAAATTTTGAACTTTTGAGGATATTTCGTCGAAATATCTTCAAACGTTTAAAATTTCTGCCATTTTCAAGTTAGTACAACGTTTAATTGCATTTCCTGGATTTTTTTTTACTTTTGGCGCTTAGCCACTTCTTCCTAGGAGGGTCTCATATAATTTCCCAATTTTTAATATGAATCAACAACAGAAGCGTGAAGTGTTTGTTTACATCTTACCGAGGAAAGGATAAAGCCCGTCTCCTTTGTGCGGCAAAACTTCGTAAGTGAACTCTGAACAAGGGACTTGCCTAACAGTCATACTCCAAGACCCCTTGTACCCAGAGAAAGATTTCACATTTATAGAAAGCTTTTTTGTAGAAGTCACGTTGAAGTAATCTGCGAAAATGTGAAAAATGTTAGAATCTCTGATTATGATTTATCGTTATTTCCGGATTAAATTCACTAGTAACACGTTAACACAGTCTCGTTGTATGACATATATACATTACCGTGTATATACATTACCGTATATACATATATATACATTACCATACATAACAAAATTGTGAATGAATGACTGATACTCCTATGGTGAGTCGTATTCAAAGTTTGAGTGCCTTATTTAACTGAATGAAAATTACAGTTCTTCTAGCGAGTCATACACGAACAGATTGGATGGAAAAGTAAATACAGTATAGCCACATATTCAAGGTAATTCTAAAGAAAAAGGAAAAACAACCGTAATTACAGGTTATTCCGGAAAATTTGCCGCAAATTAGGTTCAGTATTCTTCCTGGAATTCCATTAATCAAGACATAAGTATCCGAGCATGATCCAACTTTTCCAGGAAGGTCAATTTTCTCCAGAGTAATGCTATGGAAATGACATTAGCAAGTAATTAAAAAATATGTAACAACTGAAACGTATGCATTAGCTGAAACGTATGTAACAGTTTACAGTTGAAACGTATGTAACAATTGAAACATACCGTATGTAACAGTAGAGTTAACTATATAAGTCAGATCTAGAACTAGATTCATAGTTATAAATTGCTGTTGTACGGTTTTTAATAGGATTTCCTTAGAGAAGTTCAGCAATTTAACTATTTAACTATAGTTATTAACTGTATCTAACTACATAGCAAAACTATAGTAATTCTTAACCAATGAAATATTGGATGTCACTTAAGTAACTTTGGAAATATCGAGTTTCACGAGGCTACAGTACATGGGAAATTAATTGAGAACTTACATCATTGAAAGGTCTGATTAATTATAATGTACAATCTAAAACCTTTTTATCAATTTAAACCAAAAATTTGTTAGATTAACATAGTACTGTGTTCAAAATTATCATACCGAGTTTTGTTAAAAGTGAACTAAATAAGTGATGTTATTTCCAAATACATTTGTTTAGATTAAACACGTATAATATTATAATATTATAATATTTGCTTGGAATCAATCAAGCCTAATTCTATGTAAATGCAATCTTATATTTGTTTAATCTAAACTAACTTTATTTTTAAATAAAATATTTTATTCAGTTTCACTTTAACAAAACTGGACCTGATAAATTTGAACATAGCACTTGGTTTGTTTATAATAATAATAATAATAATAATAATAATAATAATGAAAACTGTATTATTTAAATGAAATAAAAGGGTAATTTTTTTTACAGTGTGATACTATTTAAAAGAACAAAACGATTTAATTAATTATTTATTATTATATTATTAATAATTAAACAAAAATGATTAATAATTAAACAAAAATGATTAATAATTAAACAAAAATGATTAATAAATAAACAAAAATTATTAATAATTAAACAAAAATTATTAATAATTACAAAAATTATTAATAATTAAAAAAATTATTAATAATTAAACAAGAATTATTAATAAATAAACAAAAATGATTAATAATTAAAAAAAAATTATTAATAATTAAACAAAAATTATTAATAATTAAACAAAAATTATTAATAATTAAATAAAAATTATTAATAACTAAAAAATTATTAATAATTAAATAAAAATTATTAATAATTAAACAAAAATGATTAATAAATAAACAAAAATTATTAATAACTAAAAAATTATTAATAAATAAACAAAAATTATTAATAAATAAACAAAAATTATTAATAATTAAACAAAAATTACTAATAACTAAACAAAAATTATTAATAAATAAACAAAAATTATTAATAAATAAACAAAAATTATTAATAATTAAACAAAAATTATTAATAATTAAACAAAAATTATTAATAAATAAACAAAAATTATTAATAATTACACAAAAATTATTAATAATTAAACAAACATATTATTAATAAATAAACCAAATTTAGTGTTATATACAGACCTCATACCACACATATTTTCATCGTTTTTAGATACATCAAATGAACATGTTTCTCTCAGTCTTTCATCTCTCGGCCAAGCCGCATTTCGAAAATGAGAAACTGTTTGGGATGTCTTACCACCGCAAGTTCTGTAAACTAAAATGTAATTGGTCATTCGACAAATGATGTAACAATAATAAGGGTTTATGTAACTTTTTTATTTTATCAGAAGTACATTTTTGGCAAAAAAAAAAAAAAAATTTAGTAAAAATTGAATTTTGGTTTTTTTAGAAATTTATTTTACGTTTCTAGGCGAACTTTTTTCCCCACAAACTGTACATAATAATCTTTAGCATTAATTTTGTTTATACTAATAATACGAAAATAGTACAGCATTTCGTTGTTAATTTTAACACATTCATTAAATTAAACTATACCATTAACTTAAATTTAACTCGTAAATCACGTTAATTTATCAAATAAACTTACAGATACAACAAATTCCTTGTAGATTGCTGCAAAATCCACCACTTTTCCCGTTCATTCGCTTGCAAATTACTTCGCCATAACAGATACCATCTCTGTTCCGTCCTGAGCACTTTTCGCTATTGAAAACAGACGCAGCTCTTGCGTTTCGTACAGATTCGAAGTTCTGAACTGATGAAGCATGTTTTAAACGTGTTAGTAAGTAAGTTGGTTAGGTAAAATTGGTTCAAAGATAGGACTTTTTTAAACGATGGTACAGCTTTTATTTATACTATAGATCTTATTCAAACTATTAATGAGATAGCTTAAAAACTATTATAATAGTATGGTGTATTAGGTACAAAACTTTCTGTTGATATGTCAACCCAGAGTTATATGACGAAGGGAAGCTACAATTTTACTTGGGACCATCTTATTTACAGGTTCCTACAGCATCTGAACGCAAAGCACGATCACCCTTCCAACTGCTAAACAAGCACCACGTCGCTTAACCTCGTTGATCTAATAGGAAGCGGTGTTGTAGCATGGCTATGACAGAAACCAAACTAAATAAGTGTTATGGTAGTTAGGTACCAAAATTATATTATTATTATTATTATTATTATTATTATTATTATTATTATTATTATAACTACTATAACTAATAAACGGTTCCTAATATTGACCGTATATAGGGTTAAAGGTCAAGGGTCAAAAAGAAAGCCAGTAAGTTCCCTGTTAGTGTCTATGCAGTCCACAGTTTTTAATCTAATTCTAAACGGGGGGGGAGAATCTTTCCTTAACCTATTTTATCATGTCAATACGGAACCAAACGGTTTAAATTTTCCTGTCATACGGACTTCACCGTTTACAGTGTACTTTCATGCAACTTTGCATTATACTACAGACCTTTGCTACTTGGTATTTGTGTTCTACGAATATCATTCTTTAAAAAATAATGAATTTAACGGCCATATTTTTTCTTCAAACACAAAAATAGAATATCAAAGCTAATTTGAGATATAAAGCTAATCCAAAGGCTATTAAACCTATAACGAATGATAAAAATCCGCTAACAGTGAAGACGTTAAATATGTAAAGAAAATATCCGTTATCTTGACGTTATAAAACACGAATATCCTCCCATGCAATCCTTACATAACTCCTCCAAGTTGCATAACCTTTAACTGAAACTGTGTTTGTTTAGTTCTGTTAAAATATAAAATATGAACTATTTTGCTTGGTTCTGCCTACGCATGCGCTGTCCACTAAAATGTAATGATAGCCATCTTGCAGTGATGTAATATTTATAAATGTAAATAAGGATGTAATTTGTTTTCAGTAATAAAACTAATAAAAATTGGTATTTAACAATTACTAGTAATTAACTGTTACATCTATTTATCTATTTATCTATCTGTCTATCTATCTATCTATATACAGTATATATATATAGAAACAAATTACAAACCTTAAAAATACACGTAAATAGTGTCTATTTTTTTTATAAATCTTCAGACAATGTTGTTCACAAAAGACTTACCAAATTTGGAAACAAAAGACTGTCGATCCAAAACTGAAATTTCTTCATTCTTTCCCAAAACAAGAAAACAACTGAAATTATGATAAAAAGTCATAAATATTAGGCAATATTTCACACTTGATAAGAACAGCTATTTCGCTGTCGAAACGTCCAGACAGAATAATGTAAATGAGCTTCGATAGCTTTCGTTGTTTTAGTAACGAGAGTGTTTCCGTAAACTGTAACGTACAAAATTCTATACAGACCCATGAAACGGTAATTTTCAGTACTGTAAATCCTTGTAAACTGCATGTAAACATAATAGATTCAAACACACACACACACACGTATATATATTATATATATATATATATATATATATATCTATATAGATATGATCTCATCAAGTCAGGCAACAACATAAGTTTTGATAAATTATTGTGCTTTTTCCGTGAGAGGTTATTAAAAATAATAAAAGATTTATTTCCCTTCATAATTTTAAAATTTAAAAATATTTTTAAAGTATTACTGCAAAACTGCATTAAAATTGTTGCGAATATATATACATATATGTACGAATTATTTTATATTTATGCTTAATATTTCATTATATTATTATCTAAAATATGACTTCTTAGGTATTTTTCAGATCAGATTGAAACGTGATTTGGAATTGGGAATCTACTTGTGGTTACATGTGGTGTTTCGTGCAGGGAATCGAACAGGTCGTGATGTTGAGGTCTCATTTATCATTAAAGGATGGAGAACCAGTAAATTTTAGGTTTATAACATAGTCGTAATGATAAAGACGGCTACACTTAGTCCATAGGTAGGCTTATTCGTGGTCATGTTGTACTGTTTCCCGTAAGATCGGAGAAGTTCAGAGACGTTGGATCTGGGTAAGTATTGGATGGGTGGTCGTCCTCCGCGTTCAGATGTTGTAGCGACTCATAGTTTAAATTCCACAGTAAGCTGTAAGTCTTCCCTTTCAAATAACCACCTTTGTATGTTAGTATTTACGGAGGACATATCATGGAAGTAACTACAGTACTTCGTGGGTAATTCTTTAGAGGAACATTCACAAGGTACAAGAATATCTAGTTATCTCTGCGTCATCAACGTACAAGTGGGTTGTCTCCCAAAAGTATTTCTTACTTGCAAGCAAGGAACGCTGCTCTTTGGAGACGACACATCGTCATCGTATAAAAAGAGGGCTGGGAAAGTACAATCTTATGTAGAAACTCATGCGAAATGACGTCCAATAAAAGAACAATGTAGGGTTCTTCAAAGTTTTCTGACTAAGTTTTTCACAATGCATCGTTGTTATATTCTCTTTCAAGCGAATAAACTAAGTTCTGAGATCGACACTGAACAGAAGCTAATGGGATTTACTTTCGAAATGAAAAACATCGTTAGTCACGTCCCCCGTGAATTTCGGCATTGTTCTGGACGCAACCGAGGTCATATTATCTCGTGATAATGCCCTTTGCATGCCTGCAAGCACTTACAACACTTCCCTGAATGGACAACAGAAAATGGACAACTCACGAGATCTCACTGCGAAGAAAAACCTGATGAATTCTTGAAAGGTCAAGTTGAAGGAAAGGGTCACGCGAAAATGAAAGAAATAAATTTCCTCAAAACTTCCCTCGCCCTTAAACATGTAACAAACAAACACAGAATACGATACACAGATGGTTAGAAAACAACGCCATGAAATTTAACACCAAAAAAGAGGAACTGAAAAGTATGGCTTACTATACCCCCAAATGGACAGGAAACTCAAAGAAACTCAAAAGCAAAGGACTTAAGAGTGATTATGACAGACGATGCGAAATTTGATAGCATTCGTTAGCTCGACGTTGGTATATACTTATATGGGATATACAAATTACTAACGTCTAGCTAACGGATGCTTACTATCGTAAAAAATGACAATAGATAAAGTCAAAAGAATAACGAACCAAATATTACGAATTTTTAACGGATGGAACCAAAAAAGGTAATGATTCTTTTACACGAAACCGTAATTATACCAAAATTGGAATACTGTTCAGTTCTTATGCCCAGATACCCACCTATAAAAGTAATGACATTATGGAGTTAGAAGAAATACAAAAGAAGTTTATCTGATAAATACTTGTATTAAAAACCCTAAATTAGTGTGAGCAGCTGCGTGAACTATTATCTACACACGGAAAATAATTGAAAAGAATGGTACTAAATTCGAGTCAAAACCTAAATAAAAAAAAAGAAAAGTCAAAATGCGAAAAATTCTCTTATCATGAAAAAGACAAGGAAAGAACGGTTTTAACCCTTCACGAGAATTGGTTTCTATTTAAAGAACCAAAATTATTTAATAAAAAAAAAAAAAAAAAGAGATACGAAATATTAATAATGTAAAAGTGGTTGTTTTTCAAAAAGCAATTAGACACCTGGCTCAGGACAATCCCCGACGACCAGGTTTGCCTGGCTATGTGGGATGGAAAACTCAAGAAAGTGGGTCTCTCCTCTACCAGGCCAACTCTAGAGGCAGGGTCTTGAACTTGCTTGACCTATGTAACCTCTGTGTGATGTGGGATCGTCGCGCGAAACCACATGCAAGGTTGCAAGGTACGTATACATCATATATAAACTCTCTCTCTCTCTCTCTCTCTCTCTCTCTCTCTCTCTCTCTCTCTCTCTCTCTCTCTCTCTCTCTCTCTATATATATATATATATATATATATATATATATATATATATATATATATATATAGAGTTATCTACAAAGTATCATTTTTCTAATATTCGTTATTGACATCAAACAAATGAGTAACGTTAGGCGTTACTTTAAAAATAAATATTTCAATGTTATGAAGTAACGCCTAAACCCAAATTAGAAGTAACTATATATATATATATATATATATATATATATATATATATAATACACACACACGAGTTTCGCAGCTTTGAGAGAGGTAGTTTTGATAGAAATTTAGTTGAGGGTTGTTCACTTACTGTATATATATAATTAATTATCATTAAGGAAACAAAAATTACTTTAATGTCATTAACAAAAAGGATATATGGTCATAGATACCCAGTAATTTGTACTGAGTGATTTCTCTCCCGCCTCCTAATAATGTGAATTATATATATACAGGGCGTCCCAAAAAAATGTATACACACTTTAACAGCTGATAGCTCAATTGATGTTTCTTTCTTTCCAAGTTAAACCCATTAGAATTAATAATGGCAGTCAGACTAAGCTTTGAACAAAGGAAATTCATTCTAAAATGCTACTGGAAGTGTGAAAACGCAGTTGAAGTGCAAAGACAGTTTAGGAGGGAGTTTCAAACAGATCCACCAACGCGACTTACCATCACTCGAATTAGAGATAAGTTTGAAGCCGATGGAACTGTTCAGAATGTCCACAAGAAGCGTTTCGGAAGACCACGGACATCGACAAGCCCCACAAAGCAAGAAAGAGTACTGGAAACGTATCACCAAAGTCCAAGAAAATCTGTGCGGCAAGCGAGTCGTGAGGTAGGAATTTCAGAATCGTCTGTCCAACGCATTTTGAAGCGCTGTCAATGGAAAAGTTACATTCCAAGATTAGTCCATGCTATTAATGAAGATGATCCGGACCGAAGAGTGGAGTATTGCGAGTGGTACTTGGCACGATGTGGATGTGGATTGGACGAAGGGGTTTCGTAGAATACCCTCCGCGTTCACCAGACCTCACACCACTAGACTTTTTTTATGGGGATACTTAAAAGACAAAGTCTACGCTATAAAACCTGCAACAGTCGCTGAATTGAGAGCAGCCATTGAACGAGAATGCACACAAATACCAAACGAAATGTTTCGTGATGTTTGCGATTCCATTGCTTCGCGTTATCAGCAGTGCCTGGACCAGAACGGACGTCACTTTGAAAACAGGCGTTGACAAAACAATTAAATAATGTCTGTAGATTCTATTACATTTTGAAAATGAAATGTATTTTAATAAACACTGCCTTTATAAGTATTTAAAGTGTGTATACATTTTTTTGGGACGCCCTGTATATATATATATATATATATATATATATATATATATATATATATATATATATATATATTATTTTTTGGCTTACTCCGTACATTTCAAAATATGATTTGTTGCATTTTTATGTTAGACCTACTATGGATTTATATTAGGCCTATTATGGACACATAATTCCAGTACATTTTTATATAATGCTTATGGTGACTAAATGACACACATATATATATACACGGTGAACCAAAAGTAGGTGGACAGTAGGTTGAATACGGTTTGTGTTATATTATATTATAACTATGGTGTTCATTATAACTATGGTGTTTGTGTTTTATTATATTAAATATTATAACTAAATTTATTTAAATTTTATTTTGTATTATAGTATACAAAAAAATTAAATATGTATTCTCAAAATAAACGTTATCATTTACTGTCCAACTACATTTGGTTCACCCTATATATATATATATATATATATATATATATATGTTTCCAAAACAACGTTGTTTATGCCCGAGCTGCAATATCAATATCATTGAACAATAGGATATCCAACACCATCCATTCCTATAATAAAATTCCATACTCATCATCCTTACTTCCACTGATTGTTTACATTTGAATAAACTCAAAGAACACTCACCTCCAATGACACCACAATGCCAATACGACCACACTCCCTGTTTTCAGTAACATACCCGACTTTTGACTTTAAGAATCTGGTCTGCCACCTGCTATTAAAGCCAGCCTTCAACTGTTGTCCTTTGCACCAGAACCTCACATTAGGATAAATCCTACATACTCAAATAATTGGAAAAGAATTTCGATAAAGATAAGTAAGAGAAGAAGATGAGAAATACGAAGAGAGAGAGAGAGAGAGAGAGAGAGAGAGAGAGAGATTGGAAAAAAAAAATTAAGGCTCCAAGTTTGTTCAAGTTACGCTGTCATTTTGATAGAAGCAATTCCCGTTTTTTATTTCAATGATTATTGTATTGAGGGTGACTAAACAATTCTTTCGTTATATTTTATGTTATTTTCAGGATGCGTAACTCGCTTCTTGTTTTCGTTTTTGGAGACTATATTTGGAAAGAAAAACATATTTGATTGTTACCTAGATTTTAAAGGCGAGTTATTCTTTTACGTGGAGGAATGCTTGTGTGTGCGTGCCCGCGTATACACACACACACATACATACACGACACATGTACGCATCTCCGCAAAGAGCGAGGTGCTGACTTTTATAAATTCATATATCTAAAAAAACATTTAACCAAACCTAATTTAAGCTAATCTAACCATGGAGTCATCGAACCGAAAAGGGTGTGATACGTGTTTCGGAAGCAATTGAGAGCTCGAATGATCGTTTTTGTTAAGTCATTAAATAGTGAGGTACTGGCTAATCTAGCCTAACCTAACTTATCTAAACCTTGACTAACCTAATCTAACGTAACGTAACCTACTGAGGGCTAACATATCTTTTATTTCCGACAGTAAATATAATTCTAGATTTTTTATATAATTTTTTAGTGTTCCGGGGTACCAAAAGTGTTACCTCACAAAAAAATTACGCCACTACATCTGTCAGTTATTACACACTCGACCTCACTTATGTCCATTTGTCTAGGCGCCCGCGCTCGCGCGCACGCGCGCGCACACACACACACACACACACACACACAGCCTACAGCCTGGAGACTGGAAACTCATTTCCCCATTACGTGGGTGGTGAGAGTGCCTCATGGGTCACCGGAGACCGAGCAATGACAGGGTGAATGGCCGTCCCAACTGAACCCAGGAGTGAACCCAGAGCCTCATTGCCCAGAGTTCGACACTGAGAACACACGCTACCGGGAGACATATATATATATATATATATATATATATATATATATATATATATATATGAAAATTATTTCACGAAAGTAACACGTGAAAAATATTTATGATGAATAAAACCACGAAGGAAAGGAAACACAAAAAGGTGCTCAAGCGCTTTCGTCTAATGACATCCTCAGGAACACTGAAGTACATAAAAGGTTACGGCCTATATATAGGTTACAGAAAGAAAAATAAAAAATAAATAAATAACATACATACACACAAACACACATATATATATATATATATATATACACATATCTACACACACATATATATATATATATATATATATATATATATATATATATATATATATATATATATACACACACATACATATCTACACACATACATATATATATATATATATATGCAATAAACGGAGAAGTAAAAATAAAAATAAAAAATTAAAAATTAGAGGATTAACAAAGAGGCATACAGATTTGTAAGGAAAAATATCGATTTTTAGCACAAGATCAAATGAATTATAAAAATACAAATTTATACTGGAAATCTGCCCGGGTTTTAACACTTTGCCTTTTAGAGTCAAGTTTCGATATATATATAAATAAAATGAAGATTAAAAGTTAATAAAGTAGCATACAAGTTTACCAAAGATTTAGCGTCCTACCATTTTTATCTAAATTTGTTTTGAAGGAATTCAAAACAACAGGATCGAGTTGAAAAAGACCTTTGCTTATGTTGAAGTTATTTGAAAGTTGGATAATGGCAGACTCAAGAATATTTCTATTAACAATGTTGCTAGAATGAAATAAAACTGAAGCATTATTCCAATCAATACAGTGGGATAACTCTGACAAATGGACAAAAAGAGCACTGGACAACTGTCCTGTTCTAACGGAATATTGATGCTGTTTTATACGTGTGTGCAAATCCTTTCCCGTCTGACCTATGTAAAAGGAATCACATTGTTTACACCCAATTTTATAGATAATGCCTGAATTATTGGTAGGGCTATTTTTTACTACGATATTTTTCACAATATTGTTATATGAAAATACTACATTAATATCCAAAAGTTTAAGTACATTAGCAATGCCTAAAAAGCCCGGGAAAAATGGAAGTACTAAAATATTTTTTGACAAAGTACGAGTGTTATTATTGACACGATAGAAAGTTCGTTTTGCCTTGTTGAGACAAGATTCCATAAACGCAGATGGGTAACACAGATCACTTCCAATACCGTTGATTTTTTCCAATTCGGCATCGATGTATTCCGGACTGGCGATCCTAAGGGCGCGGAGAAACATTGATGAAAAAATGGCCTTCTTAGTGGGGGTGTCATGTCCCGAGTAAAAGTGTACGTAGGACAAATTGTTTGTTGTTTTCCGATAGATATTAAACTTAAAACCTGGGCTTTCCCTATGTACACGCACATCCAAAAATGGGATTGAATTGTCTTGTTCCACTTCTAAAGTAAACTTAATGGAGGGGACTTGATCATTTAACTGAAGGAGGAAGTTATCCAGGTCACGATTCATGGGCCAGATACACAAAATATCGTCGACGTACCGCAACCAAGGGATGCCAACCCCGGATTCTCGGAATGTAAGTAATTTCGAAAAACTCCATATAAATATTGGAGAGGAGGGGCGATAAGGGGTTGCCCATGGCCATCCCAAACACTTGTTGATAATACTCGTTATTGAAAGTGAATTTACAGTCTTTGATGCAAAGCTTAATAAGTTCCAAAACAATGTGTGAAGGTAGTGGCAGGTCATACTTATGTAATTCTTGGGAGAGAAAGTCAAGCATATCATCAATCGGCATTTTGTAAACAATGAACAAACGTCAAAACTGATCAATCTATCGTTAGTTTCAGTACGTGCATTATTCAATTTTTCAGTAAGATCCATGGAATTTTTTACATGTGAATCAGAGATAGTTCCGAGAATGGGGGACAAGACTTTGACAAGCCATTTGGAGAGTTTATAAGTAATAGAGCCCACCGAGCTAATAATAGGGCGCATAGGGTTGCCAGGTTTGTGAGTTTTAATAAAACCGTAAAGGTAGGGCAGAGAAGGTGAAGTGGACATGAAAAGCGGAATTAAGTCCTTATGCAAAAAGTGCCCTTGGATATGGTATGTCCTTTTTTATTGTTAAAAAACCTTCGGCTTTACAAATTTGTTACAGTCTCGCGTGTTTTGAAAAACAGTGTAATCTCCCTCAGTATTTGTTTAACATAGTTAAAGGCCACGTTTATAGTGCGGCGAATGGTAATTACGAAGATAACTTTCCTAAACGTTTTCGCGATGGCCTCTCACAATTAAAAAAAGATGGGGAGCTCCATATTACTAAAGCAGACAAGGCTAACACCATAGTTATTATGGAAAAAGTGGACTACATCGGAAAGATGAACGAGCTTCTCCAGGACCCCGCCACATACAGCAAACTTAGGAAGAACCCGCAGGATGACGTCATCAAATCATTTAATAGTGGCTTGAAACGCATTCTCAAAGATCATAAGGACTTAATTCTGCTTTTCATGTCCACTTCACCTTCTCTGCCCTACCTTTACGGTCTTATTAAAACCCACAAACCTGGCAACCCTATGCGCCTTATTATTAGCTCGGTGGGCTCTATTACTTATAAACTCTCCAAATGGCTTGTCAAAGTCTTGTCCCCCATTCTCGGAACTATCTCTGATTCACATGTAAAAAATTCCATGGATCTTACTGAAAAATTGAATAATGCACGTACTGAAACTAACGATAGATTGATCAGTTTTGACGTTTGTTCATTGTTTACAAAAGTGCCGATTGATGATATGCTTGACTTTCTCTCCCAAGAATTACATAAGTATGACCTGCCACTACCTTCATACATTGTTTTGGAACTTATTAAGCTTTGCATCAAAGACTGTAAATTCACTTTCAATAACGAGTATTATCAACAAGTGTTTGGGATGGCCATGGGCAACCCCTTATCGCCCCTCCTCTCCAATATTTATATGGAGTTTTTCGAAATTACTTACATTCCGAGAATCCTGGGGGTTGGCATCCCTTGGTTGCGGTACGTCGACGATATTTTGTGTATCTGGCCCATGAATCGTGACCTGGATAACTTCCTCCTTCAGTTAAATGATCAAGTCCCCTTCATTAAGTTTATTTTAGAAGTGGAACAAGACAATTCAATCCCATTTTTGGATGTGCGTGTACATAGGAAAAGCCCAGGTTTTAAGTTTAGTATCTATCGGAAAACAACAAACAATTTGTCCTACGTACACTTTTACTCGGGACATGACACCCCCACTAAGAAGGCCATTTTTTCATCAATGTTTCTCCGCGCCCTTAGGATCGCCAGTCCGGAATACATCGATGCCGAATTGGAGAAAATCAACGGTATTAGAAGTGATCTGTGTTACCCATCTGCGTTTATGGAATCTTGTCTCAACAAGGCAAAACGAACTTTCTATCGTGTCAATAATAACACTCGTACTTTGTCAAAAAATATTTTAGTACTTCCATTTTTCTCGGGCTTTTTAGGCATTGCTAATGTACTTAAACTTTTGGATATTAATGTAGTATTTTCATATAACAATATTGTGAAAAATATCATAGTAAAAAATAGCCCTACCAATAATTCAGGCATTATCTATAAAATTGGGTGTAAACAATGTGATTCCTTTTACATAGGTCAGACGGGAAAGGATTTGCACACACGTATAAAACAGCATCAATACTCCGTTAGAACAGGACAGTTGTCCAGTGCTCTTTTTGTCCATTTGTCAGAGTTATCCCACTGTATTGATTGGAATAATGCTTCAGTTTTATTTCATTCTAGCAACATTGTTAATAGAAATATTCTTGAGTCTGCCATTATCCAACTTTCAAATAACTTCAACATAAGCAAAGGTCTTTTTCAACTCGATCCTGTTGTTTTGAATTCCTTCAAAACAAATTTAGATAAGAATGGTAGGACGCTAAATCTTTGGTAAACTTGTATGCTACTTTATTAACTTTTAATCTTCATTTTATTTATATATATATCGAAACTTGACTCTAAAAGGCAAAGTGTTAAAACCCGGGCAGATTTCCAGTATAAATTTGTATTTTTATAATTCATTTGATCTTGTGCTAAAAATCGATATTTTTTCCTTACAAATCTGTATGCCTCTTTGTTAATCCTCTAATTTTTAATTTTTTATTTTTATTTTTACTTCTCCGTTTATTGCATATATATATATATATATATATATATATATATTATATATATATATATATGTGTAGATATATATATATATATATATATATATATATATACAGGGTGGGCGGAAAGTAGCTCCCTAATTTAAATTACATATAAATTATGTATAAATTGTGATTGTATTGTTATATTGTTATGGTGTGTTCTCTAAATTGGTACAATTGTAACGGTAATCTTTTTTTCTCTAAAGTGTTCTCTTTGTGTTCTCTAAAGTGGTACAATTGTAACGTTCATTTTTTTTTTTTCATTTCAGATTGAAGGGTAACATGGCTGAGCGTTTAACACTGCAGGAGCGTGCCCAGTTGGGGGCACGGTACGAAGTTTGGCAATCTGTTGTTCGAGTTCAAAGATGGTGGCGGGCCATTCACGGACCACGTGCCCAAGTGGACCCGAAAACAATCAAGAACTGCCACTCGAAGCTCATGACCACGGGGTTTGTGGCAGATGTTCGAAGATGTGGTCGCCCTTCGACATCCAGGGCCCAGGAGACGGTGCAGGCAGTTCAGGAAATGTTCGCACGGAGTCCACGAAAGTCAACTCGCCAGGCAGCTCGGGAAAGTGGACTCTCCCGCTACTCAGTGCGAACTGTGCTGAAGAAGGAGCTGAACTGGCGTGCGTGGAAGCCGCATTACTGCCAATCTCTCTCGGACGAGGACTGCGACATTCGCATGGAGTTCGGGGAAATCATGCTGGCTTGGCATGAAGACTGGCCCCATCTCTTCCGCAACATCCTCTGGAGCGACGAGGCGGTGTTCCACGTCGGAGGCTTTGTCAACCGCCACAATTGCCACTACTGGGCAGGAGAGGATCCCATGGTTACCGCTGAAAAACGGCAGAATCGGTTCAGTGTAACGGTGTGGTGTGGTATGACCTCAGATCAGGTTGTGGGCCCGTTCCTTCTGCGCAACACCATGAATGCTGAGCGGTACCTTGCTGTGTTGCGAAACGAGGTCTGGCCGGTTGTCAGCACATGGGAGAACATCGACGATCTGATATTTATGCAAGATGGCGCCCCTCCGCACTTCGCTCTTGTTGTCCGTGAGTGGCTGGATGCCCACTTCCCTGGGCGTTGGATGGGTCGTCGTGGTCCACATCAATGGCCAGCCAGGAGCCCCGACTTGACACCGTGCGACTTCTTTCTTTGGGGTGGGTAAAGGAAGAAGTCTACCGCACCAAACCGAGGACATTGGAAGAACTGGAGGACCGAATTCGGGAAGTCATGTCCTCCATCCCGCCGGAGTTCCTGCTAAAGTCAGTGGACGCCATTCCTGGGCGGCTCCAGAAGCTGGTGGAAAGAGTTGGAGCCCACATTGAATTTTAGAGAAAACCTACCATGTATGCCTACCTTTTCATATTATTTCTTCTGAAATAAATGGATAATATACGTATTTTTTTACCAATCCAAAATAGGGAGCTACTTTCCGCCCACCCTGTATATATATATATATATATATATATATATATATATGTTTGTGTATGTATGTTATTTATTTATTTTTTTTTCTTTCTGTAACCTATATATAGGCCGTAACCTTTTATGTACTTCAGTGTTCCTGAGGATGTCATTAGACGAAAGCGCTTGAGCACCTTTTTGTGTTTCCTTTCCGTCGTGGTTTTATTCATCATATATATATATGTATACACAAACTTATTTTGGTCTATGGGAGCCGTGGCAGAATTATATTAGTACTAAAACGTCACCAACCAAGAACGGCAACTGTATTAAAGGCATAATGCGTGTTATGGTTAGCCAAGTATGAATCTGTAATAACAGTCCAGAGACAATTCAGAAAAGAGATGGAAAGGATCCGCCATCGAAAATGTCACTAAATAAGTTTGTGGCAAGTTCAAGAAAAGTGGATTACTTCATGATTTAGAGCAACTGGGAAGGCCACGCTTAACTGGAAGACGTCGAACGTGTTCATAATGTTTTGAACGAAGTCCCAGAACATCTGTACGTTGTGTTTCCGTTGAATTTGGGATGTCAAAGTTGGCCGTCCATACTATTCTCTAAGGTAAGTTTCATATACACCTTTACAAAATTACCTTAGTTTATGTACCTTTGGAGGACGATTATGGCAGACGTATTTGCATATGTTCTCAACTTCTAGGTTGTTTTTGTTTCTCAGACGAAACTACTTCCCAAATCAGTGGCAAAGTTAATAAACATTACCAAATTTAGGGGCAAGATAATCCCCATAAAATGAGAGAACACGAGTGAGACTCCCTAAACTTAAAGTTTGGTGTACTCTTACACGGGGAAAAAATATGGCCTATTTTTTCCCGATGACCTATTAGTTACCTCACCTACTGTACCTCATATTTGAAGATGATTCATATTTTCTTCGTTCCAAGTATAAATCTGAACCTTTTGGAAAACTTGATCTTCCATCCAGAAGGACGAAACATTTCTGAAAAAATGGATTGGACGCTGTAGCCACAATTAGGGTAAAAAAAATTTAACTCGTGACATCACAGGTTCTATTACCATCCGTGCGCGCAGCTATTGTATGCGGGGACTTCGTAGCTTTTCGAGAGACATCACGTGACTGCGCCATACGTATGAGTCTGGACTTTAGATACCTTTAGATACACTAAGAAGGTTTCGAAAGATACTTATCGACTTATATTTAATTCTTATCAATACAGTATAATTATTCAGGAGGGTCGGAAACTGGCACAGCGTTCAGGCCAACTAATGTGTCCCATCGCGCCAACTCCCGGATTATTATTATCGGTAGTCGAACTCACGACCTCAGCTTCCGTGTTACCAATTGAGCTACGGGCCCTGGCATGAATGAATTAGTCCCACTTTTCACAGTTTTATTAACAATCTTTCAAAAGTGTTTCAGTGAGACAAAACATTATTTAAAGAATGGTTTTGTTCAGAACTTTGTGCATTTGTGGATTGCGTATTTTTTAGAATATTTTATATTTTTCTTCCGCATTTTGCCTTTTTCGAAATCGGGTTCATTGTCCTTCAATGTAGCACGATTTGTTGCTCTGTGATCATCCGAGAAATCTACTTTTCCTTTTACTTGTTTCGATAAACACTGTTCCCATGTTGCTCCGCGTCCAGTTGATGTAGCGACCCCTGAAATGGTTCGGATCCTACTTAAAGCTGTATGTCCCCTGCGTCATACGACCTTAGGTATTGCGAAGGCGTTTAAACAACTCAATCAGAGAACAGAACAGCTGTTCCGATCGCTTACGTAATTTCGAAACATTTTTAACCCCAATGCGCATGCGTCTACGCGCAAAAGAATAGAAAACTAACTTATTATAAAAACTTAAACAGTTAATTTCTACGCATTTATAGATTTGAAACATTTAAGCACCATTTTCAAATATCTGAAATATCTAGTAAACATTTCAAAATAGCTATATATTATTACTACTACTAGCGGAGCGACCCGGCGTCCCCCGAGTGGAAGTTGAACGCTATATATATATATATACACCCGGTTAGGTTAATTGAATGCCCGGTTAGGTCAACTGAATGCCCGATTAGATTAATTGAAATACCGGTTAGGTTAATTGTACGCCCTTGACGATTGGTTAGGTTAAGTCGTGATATTTTCGTTAGTTTTAACGAAAATATCACGACTTAACCTAACCAATCGTCAAAGGCGTACAGTTGACCTAACCGAGCATTCAATAATTTTACCATAGGTTTCGATATACAGTATATATATATATATATATATATATATATATATATATATATATATATATATATATATATATATATATATGAAAATTATTTCACGAAAGTAACACGTGAAAAATATTTATGATGAATAAAACCACGAAGGAAAGGAAACAGAATGGTGCTCAAGCGTTTTCGTCTAGTGTTCCTGAGGATGTCATTAGACGAAAGCGCTTGAGCACCATTCTGTTTCCTTTCCTTCGTGGTTTTATTCATCATATATATATATATAGGGCGTCCCCAAAAAATGTATACACACTTTAAATAATTATAAAGGCAGTGTTTATTAAAATACATTTCATTTTCAAAATGTAATAGAATCTACAGACATTATTTAATTGTTTTGTCAACGCCTGTTTTCAAACTGACGTCCGTTCTGGTCCAGGCACTGCTGATAACGCGAAGCAATGGAATCGCAAACATCACGAAACATTTCGTTTGGTATTTGTGTGCATTCTCGTTCAATGGCTGCTCTCAATTCAGCGACTGTTGCAGGTTTTATAGCGTAGACTTTGTCTTTTAAGTATCCCCATAAAAAAAAGTCTAGTGGTGTGAGGTCTGGTGAACGCGGAGGGTATTCTACGAAACCCCTTCGTCCAATCCACATCCACATCGTGCCAAGTACCACTCGCAATACTCCACTCTTCGGTCCGGATCATCTTCATTAATAGCATGGACTAATCTTGGAATGTAACTTTTCCATTGACAGCGCTTCAAAATGCGTTGGACAGACGATTCTGAAATTCCTACCTCACGACTCGCTTGCCGCACAGATTTTCTTGGACTTTGGTGATACGTTTCCAGTACTCTTTCTTGCTTTGTGGGGCTTGTCGATGTCCGTGGTCTTCCGGAACGCTTCTTGTGGACATTCTGAACAGTTCCATCGGCTTCAAACTTATCTCTAATTCGAGTGATGGTAAGTCGCGTTGGTGGATCTGTTTGAAACTCCCTCCTAAATTGTCTTTGCACTTCAACTGCGTTTTCACACTTCCAGTAGCATTTTAGAATGAATTTCCTTTGTTCAAAGCTTAGTCTGACTGCCATTATTAATTCTAATGGGTTTAACTTGGAAAGAAAGAAACATCAATTGAGCTATCAGCTGTTAAAGTGTGTATACATTTTTTTGGGACGCCCTGTATATATAGGGTGGGGCACGGGAATCAAGTGTTTTTTGAATAGCTAGTAATCGGCCATTAGGAATGGGAGGGGCGTGCGGTAGGTAGCATTCCAATCCTGGGTTCATAGCATTTAACTTTAACTAACACTCACCTTTATCTTTCAGGTGCCATCATGGAGCAGTGGACGTTAGAACACCGCATGTTCGCGTATGATCATTTTGTTAGGAGTGGCGAGTCAGTGACAGCAGTTCAGCGTGCGTTTCGCCGCAGATTCAACATTCATCGAAATGACTCTGTTCCCGCTCGTGACACAATCTTACGTTGGGTTAACAATCTTCGAACAGGAGGTTACAGTTTGGTGCGCGGTGGGAAAGTTTGGCGTCATCGGTCCCTATTTCTTCGAACAAAATGGGGTTACCGTTACCATAACATCTGGGCGTTACATTGAGATGGTGAACACCTTTTTCATCCCTGAGTTACGAAGAAGGCGTATTGCTCGTCGACATTTGTGGTTTCAGCAAGATGGGGCCACGCCACACACCGCCAGAGCGTCAATGGCTGTTCTTCGCCCCCTGTTTCCCAACCATCTCATTTCGAGATTTGGTGACATTGCATGGCCACCTCGGTCCCCTGACTTGTCCACATGTGACTTCTTTCTATGGGGGTACCTCAAGTCACGTGTCTACGAGGACAAGCCCCGTACATTAGATGCATTGAAGGAAGCGATCCGTCAACAAATCATCCAAATCAACAGAGACCTGCTGGAAGAGTGGAGGCCAATTTTCGTAAACGCCTTCAACAATGCGTCGACGGCCAAGGACATCATATGCCAGATATAATTTTCGGTACATGATTATTATGACATGAAATGCTATGTTCTTACGAATGTTGTTCTACCAATATATTTTCTTTACAAAAATAAATATCATTTTCCTGATTATTCCAAAAACACTTGGTTCCCGTGCCCCACCCTGTATATATATATATATGACCTCGGAGGCCGACGCCACATAGCCTATGTTCTTATTATATATATATATATATATATATACTGTATAGTGTATACGCTAGAGCTCCGCCCATTTTATGTCACTATCTTTTATGACGTGTCTATGATGTCACTAACTTTCAACCAATCCGGAATACAGAGGCCTCCAACGGCCTCAGATGACCTCGGAGGCCGACGCCATATAGCCTATTTTCTTCCCCGGCCTCAGTTACCCCTATCCCCCAAGTCTCATCCAAATCTGGCCAGTGGTTTGGCCGGCCATAAGAAACAAAGAAAGAAAGTTCGCAGGCAGTTCGACCGTCACAATTATTAGTGTATATATATATATATATATATATATATATATATATACACTCGTATATTAGGGATGTAATACATTACATTGCTTTTTAAAAAATAATTTATTGTTAATATTTGTCAAGTTAAAACAAAGATCACTTTGATATATCACAACCACCTTTCACAAATATATCAGTAACAACCTCTAACAACAACAACAACAACAACATTTAAATTACATAAAAAACAACAATTTATGAATGCCAATGAATAACTTAAGAAAAACGTTAACAATTAACATAATAATAATGTTAAAATATAATAAAGGATCTTGCAACCAAATAAACTCCTTTAGTTTAATATTAAAATGATGGCTGAAAATATAATAAATATAAATATAAATATAAATATATTTCTTAAATAAATAGTTAAAGTTGCTGTTGAACTGTAACAATGAACATATTAAAAATTACTGTACGTTACAGTAGTATACAGTAATCCGCATTACTATAGTTATCGTATCACTATTTATCGTTTTACTATAAACTTCAAGTACAGTTTACTGAAATGACGAATATAATATTTCAAATTACTTTAATTACTGTATAAGGGTCTACTGTAAATTGCAAATTACATCTTATTAAAATAATAAACATGTTACAAATTACAGTCCTTTGTATTACACTGTAAACAATAAAGTTCAGTATGACATGGAAATTTTAAACCAGTTGGTTCCGTGTTACGTGTGAAAATAGGTTCAAGAAAGGTTCCCCTCATAATTAGGTTCCAAATTGTGGACTACATAGGCACTAACCGGGAACTTACAAGTTCTCTTTTTCACCCTTGACCTTTGACCCTCTATACCAAAAACGGAACGTTTATGGTCAATGTTAGGAACTCTTTATTACTTTATACTGCTTAGAGTAACAATTAGTATTAGTTTGTACTTTAAATTACATTTTACTGAAATAATTACCATAATTATTATTAGCAATTCGCAGGGCCGCCGAGAGGGCGGGGAAGCTGGGAAAAATCCCCTGGGCCCGGACCTCTAGGGAGCCCGGAAAGAGGGGGGGGGGATAAAATCTAAAAATATTAATAAAACAATTGAATAAATAACAGAGAGGAAATATAATTAATGCACATACATTTTACAGAGATTATCATGGTCAAACTGAAACAGATAAAATATTATTTGCGGTCCACCAATGTCCAAGACCGAGTGACAGATCTGGGAACCATTGTACTTGAAAGCCAGTTAGCCCGTACTTTAAATTTCATCAGAATCATTTACCACTTTGCTAGAGAGAAGGCAAAGAAAGCACATTTCTAATTATGAAAATGTTGCAGTAAACAATTGTCTTGCCTGCATGGACTGGTACTGCATTTGTAAATTGTATGGTGATACAATTAATATAATTGATTCGAAAAATAAAATGGTCATTTTCTTCCGAGTTGTTTATTCATACTGTAGGTTTTGAATAGTGACTTGGACATATAATCAGTTTGCTTGTTATGTACACAAAAAACATTCATAATAAAATACTGAGTAAACAGGGGGGGTCCACATATACCAATCCTTCCCCGGGGCCCATGGCAGCTCTCGGCGGCCTGGCAATTCGTCCTTGGCCCTTCCTTCTTTCATAAAAAATTAATCTACTTTCCATTATTTATGATAATCCGTATTAACCATTAATCCCTACCCATTATAAAAGTTCCGCTAGCAATACCCTAGGTACTGGGGTACAGCAGTACCCCTGGTAGAGTTTAAGGGTTAAATATAATATTACAAGTATCCTGTAAATATAATGTGAGCTGATCTATAGTAAATATATCTATTTTGCTCTCATGAATGGAGGTAATTGGTTCGATTCCCTTTGTCGTTCCAGGACAAGGACACTCTTTTCATGAGGTAATTTTTTTCTCAGCTTTTTTTCGATTTGTAATTTTGCCCAAACATATTTGCAGAAATGTGTTTTTTTTTTAAGAAATTTATTTTAGGGCATGCGCCCGTCATAATAGAACGCAAGTCATACCCTCCTTTCAGTTCTGTCCCACTTCCCCTGTAAAAAGCGTGTGGCCTAATGCTAGAGCTTAAATATAATGAGAATTATTAGCGAACACACTGACTGATCAGTATATTTATCAATACGTGTGTACCAGAAAGACATATATACACACACCTTCGTACAGTACCATGTAAAAGGCATGCGTGTCTCTCAGTGTTTAGAGGGGTTTCATTCCAAAAACTGTAGATGGTGGCACCTTGCAACGAAACAGCATACTGATAACGCCAAATGACACACTATAGTATGTGTTCAAAATGTCCACCATCGGCTTCCACGCAGGCTTTGCAGCGTCTAACAAGAGTTACAAACAGCGGCACATGTTTCCATGGGAACAGCGGTGCAAGCGTAAATAATTCTTTACTGGAGTTCCTGGATGGTCGCGGGTTTTGTGGCGTACGTCGTCTTTCAACACATCTTACGTGAAAATATATGTGGCTGTAAGATTTGGAGAGCGTGGTGAGTACTCCACTAGTACACGTCGACCCGTTCGCTGCCGGTAAAATATTCATCCAAAAATGACTGTACAAAACGATAAAAATACGAGGCAGCGCCATCTTGCTTGAAAAATGCATATCCATTGTCATGTATACATGTTCTGAATGGCAGTTACAACGGTACTTATCAAGAGATTGAAATACTGGTTGCCTGTCACTCTGTCAGTGAAGGAAAATATAGCCAGGTAAGACTACGAAAAATTATACCATTCCACACTGTGACCACTGGAAAGTTTACAACCTTTTCCATATGAAGATGGGAATTCACAGTAGACCAGTACACACAATTATGTCGATTCACAGTTTCACTGAACTTAAAGCACACCTCGTTTGACCACACAATCATGTTAATGAATGTTTGATTCTAATGTACTCTGTTCCAAAACCACTCGCAGAACTGAAGCCGCCTTCTGATTCATCTTTATTCAATGTCTATGAGAAATGTAGATACGGTTTCCAGTTTGCATCCGGAAGGATTGAGTGAACATTGGGCTTTTTGTTCCAGTTTCACGAACATACTCTCGTATGGATTTACATAGTGAACATTCGAACGCACCAACAGAGCTGGAAAGTTCTCTTCACTCATCGAAGAGTGTATCCTCCCAGAGTACTCTTCACAGATGTCGTGCGTGCACCGTTGTGCTCGGGCTTGATGATTGTCTTTCACGTGTGATTGTGAGGTGGATTATTGGTTGGTGGTGATCCATACTTGCATTTCCATGCACGTTGCACCTCTGCGCAGTCACATTTTCCAGTGCCACTTCAGTATCTGCTTGCGTAAGTGGTATGCTGCTGCATTGCGAGTAACCGCCATTTGCGGGCTCTCGTATAAAACGTATTTAAACAATGAGATACAACACACATTCATATAGTACATAGCATACAAAGGTACGTATACATTTCCCTGGGACACACACACACACACACACACATATATATATATATATATATATATATATATAATATATATATATATATACTATCATGTGCCTTAATTATGTGACTATCAAGAACTTAAAGAAAATGAGATTATGTGAAAACGTGTATCGATCAAATACGTAAATAAGCTTCTTTTTTTTCGTAAAATCCTAACTTGTTTATCCATTTTTAAGACATTGTGCTCCAAATCCAGTCCAAGAACTTCGAAACTCGGGTATAAACTCCAGGAAGATTTTTATTGGTACAAGTACCTGACCCAAACGATACGATTCCTACTTGAATTAGTTTACCATTCTCTTCAATCACGGTGGGACCTCCACTGTCACCCTAAAATATATAATATATTATTATTATTCACCTTAAAACTATTGTAGAAAGTTTATAAAAGAGAATATATATATATATATATATATATATATATATATATATATATATATGTGCTCATTTCTTTCTTCCTCCGGGCACTGCGCTTCTCACACTACGAATTTCTAAATGAAGCAATATAGGTATACAGCACAGAAGACACCTTCCTGAGTCTTGCCTACCCGATGCACTTCATAGAAGACGCATTCACTAAGGCCACCAGGAAACATAGATCACCGGGACCCGTAACCCAACACTAATAACGATAACAGAAGAATACGCATCCCACATATATCTACACTCCACAACATCAGTAGTATAGCCGCAAAAGGGGAGAGTGCAAGAATGTTGCAGGTTATTATGTAATGTTGCAAAGGGGGGTGGGGGTTGTTGCAAAATGGGAGAGTGCAAGAATGTTGCAGGTTATTATGCAATGTTGCAAAGGGGGGAAGGGGGTTGCAAAGGGGGGGGTTGTTGCAAAGGGGGTGGGGTTGTTGCAAAGGGGGGTGGGGGAAAACTTGGAGGCGGCGTTATCCCCCAAGAGAAAGGAGGAGGAGGAGAGAAAGGAGGAGAGGTGTTCACCTGGCAGGAGCCAAGTGCACATTAAGACTTCAGCCGAGTTGGCGTTGTTTTATAGGCTCCTAATCAGCCAGTTGGCGTAAATGGCTTGAGTTGCCAGATACCGCGATACCATTGTATACATTATTATAGACTCCTAATCAGCCAGTTGGCTGTAAATGGTTGTCAGATACCTCTTTTTAGCAGTATTATTGCATACATTATTATTATATACGCCTAATCAGCCAGTTGGCTGTAAATGAGTTGCCAGATAGCGCCATGTATTCCGAAGACAGAGTTGCCAGATACCATTGTATACACTATTATAGACTCCTAATCAGCCAGTTGGCTTAAAAGGCTTAAATATTGCCAGATACCGCAATACCGTTGTATACATTATTATATTTCGAATACCGGTAGTAGAAGGCATAACAATAAACAACATTGCATCATTCTTTTTATTATAAATATATAGAAAATAAATATACATTTGAGGAATATGCGTATAACAGAAATATATACACACAATTATGGATATATATATATAAAATAAAATATACATTTCATATACACTTCAATAGAAATATGTACATAACAGTACAGGAGAAATATACACACACACACACACACACAGAATTATGGATATATATATATAAAATAAAATATACATTTCATATACACTTCAATAGAAATATGTACATAACAGTAGAGGAGAAATATCAAGCAAAATATATATATATATATATATATATATATATATATATATATATAAAAACACAAATCAATAGAAATATGCGTATAATCGGGGAAATGTCAAGCAAAATATATATATACACAATTCACTTTTTTTCAAAATACTAAACTCGGTCTTAATCGAGTTTACAATTACATCATTATTGCTCTGCATTACGCAGTATATGCGGCTTAATAATATTTCACCGCTTAAAGTATAGGGAAACCTGTATTCGATATGAATGGCTTTCATATCGTTCAGTACTATTTTTGTTCCCACTTTACAACCGGTTGGTAAGTCATCTTTAAACACGTCTAGAATACAATGAAAAGCACGCACAAAGAGTTCATCGTTAGCTACATTATTAAACACAAGTTTATAAGAACGCTTTTCCAATCGAGGGTTTATTTCTACCGACTCGAGCTTTTCAATCGTGAACTCTTCACTCAACATAGCGGCAATTGAAATAATCTTCTAAATCGTTACGACAACTGCGCGTTATATAAAGAAATAGTTCGGATACCCTGATGCTTCAACCTTATCCTTCAAAAAGGCGTTTATATATGGTGTGAAAAGGTTGGGGAGCTTCTGAAACCTCCACACCTCGTGTATCTTCAGTATTCTATAACCATGGCGTACGGCTAGGGCCAGCTCAGGACTTGTATATACGCCTCTGATCTTACGCTGGTTGGGTATATGGTTACATTCGCCGTTATCCTCTTCCGCGCACTTCACGCACAGGGGAAACATGAGCTTGTCGTCGACAACGACAGGTAAGATCGGCATCCATAAATTGCGTGGGGGGAGTACGTCTACGAAAGAGAGCCCAAAGTAATGATCATTCAAATTTTTTGAAAATTCATTGATGGAGGGTATGCTAGGTCCCACCAGTTTCTCAGGAGCGCCCACGGGGTACGGATGGCTCTTCATCACGTATGGGTATAAAGAACAGAAATCGTAGTAATGGAGCTTCACGCCCACCGTAGGTGGAAAGTATAGTCTGAATGGATTTGTACGTCCTCCAAACAAGCTATCACCACATTTGAGAGGGTCCAGCACCATTGAACGCTTGATCGTTTTTATTTCCTCACGGTATACATCGTCTGTCTCCATCCGTGCATCATATTCATGCTCCCACAAGACTTTGTGAGTGAACTGTGATCCTATAAGTTGATCGCGGGTGCGGGTCCCTGCAAGACAGTCGGCAGGAGATCTACCGTGGATATCTCCGACGATACCGCACTCAGGGCGGGGGCATCCATGCCACCAGCATCCATTAAAGGAATACACAGTCTTCACACCAGTGACACGGTTTTCACTTAACCCATCAACCCAAAAAACACGTCCATTAATCTTAATGGGTACTTCACCCGTGTTGCGGGCGTGCTTTATGTATACACCTGTCTGTTGCTGTAGGTGTATGAGCCAGTAAATAGCCTTGTGTCCGTAACTGCGGGGGTTGTTTCGGTGAATAATGGCTAAGGTGTCTTTAGGCATGAAGTTATTCTTGAACACCGTAAAACATAATGATGCGATGGTGGTTGCGACTTGCAGTGGATCGCATTTGAAACGGGCTATGTACATACTTCTAAAGGCCTGGAAACATACTCTAAGCACGCGCACATCATTCACGCAATAACGCTCACATTCATCAGCTATATTATAAGGGTTACTTTCATTAAAACTGTCGTAGTATCGATCAAAGTCTTCACGTTCATCCATGCAGTCAAAATAATGTTTGGGGGGTGGTGGGCCTACGTAGTTTAAAGTCTCGCTGGTGAGGAAAGTGTATGGGAAGTATCCTTTGGAAACTTCAGCTGCTACTCCCATCACCTTGGGTAGCTTTGCTAATTTACAAGGTGTGAATAATAAAGTATCTTTAAATTGTACATTGCCTCTTATCTGCATCTGTATTAATTTGTTGCCTCTTTCAATGGATCACCTGTAAATATCTCAGAGGATTCGTGTTCAAGCAACTCCTTATAAAGGAACTGCGTGTCAAACTTTGCCCCGTTATGGGCGAGAATATACACAGTCATTTTTTTGAACTTGTCGGCTAACTTGACAATATAGGACACAAATAGTTTCACAGGACTATCGTGACATTCGTTTTAAAAACGTTTGTCCGTTTACCGCATTTGGGGCAATCGTCACATTCGATACCCATACACTCATCACAGATGGTCTGGCTCACAAGTAAATGTGGAATTACCTCTTTGGTTTCAGCGTTCGTATATGTTTCTATATCGTAGTACACAGTTATACAAGGGTTATTTTTAGGCTTAGCATCTTTCATATAACACACATGCTTTACTCCATCCGCCTTATATTCCTCCTGGCATGTAGGACAGTGAATTACGTCGCACTTGTGCTTAAATTTTCCCCAATTATCCATTGTGTGAAACATACCACATTCACAGATTCTCATTTTCCTGCACGTACCAATTGATTTATGGAGATCAAAGCAGCTATTATTGAAAAATGTGCGTCTACACACATCACAGTCTCTCTTCTCAACTACACGGCTTTCACATTTGGTGCTTTTACACTGCTCACATACCATGTGACATTCTTTACAATGTCTCACTTATCATCCGCAAACTCGAGGCACCCCTTACACAAATCATGATGTCTCCCATATTTTCGACTTTTGTCATAACTCGCGTAAAGCCCCCTTATATTACGGATGGGGAGATACGTTGTCCCTGACAATCCTAAAATAAGTAGGGGCCTTGTACGATCTCTCACACAGCTTTTAAAAACATACACAGTCCGGCGGCGATCATCCAAACCAAATATAACTATGCGCACATTCATTTCCTGTTCTACCATTCTCAGCTCTTCAGGACCCATATTACAGTCAAATTCAAGTTCACAGTCTACAGCTAGTTTACGGGCACGCTCAACGATCGTAGGCAGCCAAATTTTTTGAGTCCGTGTATTTTGTACAGTAAACATACGTGCTAAGAGTACTGCTATAAAGCCGCAACCACGATCGACGTTTATATGCCTTCGGTAAATAGTTGGAGAATTGAAGTTAAGAGTGTACGGTATGGCACTATGACCCGCAACACGGAATACACGGTCAATATTTACCGTGAAGTTGTTCATATTGAAGGCTATACTACTTTGGACGGCTTGCATTATACGCCCTAATATATATTCTACATCTTCAGCAGCCAAACGTCTAAACGGTACTATCACCCAATAATCGTCTACATCACCGTCATCTGACCCGAATCCAAAGGACAGACTCGTCCTGACTTCACGCTCGTCGCGATTCTGAAGAGCAAACTCTATAATATGCTCTACAACCCTGCGTATCCCGCGCTCAATACCATTGCTATACATGACTCTAGGGTCGACCCTGACTCTATACCGATTTCTAGTCAAGGCTGGGGTGGGGGCTGCGGATCGCACCAATTCCAGCGTTATACCATCCTCAACAGAACGGGGGGCGGAATTAGTGGATATATTAGGTGCTGCTGATGGGGCCCTGTTGCGTAGGAGGGTTGGGGCTCTATTATTGTAGACTTAACAGAATGGGGGGCGGAATAAGGGGGTATATTAGGTGCTGCTGGGGAGGTTGTTGCGTAAGAGGTTGAGGGTTGGGGGTCTGCTGCAACAGACGCGTATTTCGGTCGCTTTATACCTGATGTGGGGTTCTCATACCTCCGCTTTGGACGTGTTACCGGTATCGCTGGTGAGGGTTCAGGGGAGGAGATCACATCTACACTGTCGTCGAGGTCATCCGTAATGATAGGGTGCTCTACCTCATCGTCGGTTCTGTGGAAAAAGAAATATAAGGATCAGCACTCAAAATTTGTAATATTTTGTAAATGACCAACTTAGGAGTGTGACGTGTTAGAAATGGACTCTGTAGAAAAATTCAGATTCACGAGCCCATCCACATGTATTATATCTGGACCTACAGGATGTGGTAAAACTGTGTTTATGCTTAAAATCATTAAAGAAAAGGGCGAGATGTTCTCGAAATTTGTGCATAAAGTTATATGGTGCTATTCGACGTATCAATCAGTGTTCAACGAGTACCAAGATGATATTTTGTTCCACAAAGGTGTATATGACGTTAATTCGCTAAAGGGAACTGAACATACAATCATTGTAATTGACGATCTCATGTTGGAGATGGATAAAACGTTTGCCGAGACATTTACAGTATACTCCCACCATCTTAACATAAGCGTGTTCTTCATCAATCAGAATCTATTTTTCAAAAATAGATAGATGCGCGATGTGTCGTTAAATACGCAATATCTAGTCTTATTCGCGCAACGTAGAGATGTATCACAAATTGGGGTATTAGCCAATCAAATGTTCCCGAATCAGCGTAAGGAGTTTTTGGAAGTTTATAAAGAAGCTACAAGCACGCGTTACGGATATTTGCTTTGCGACCTTCATCCGCGAAACACGTTTAGAGTGCTTCTGCGAGCGAATATATTTCCAAACGAGCCTGAAACGGTGTATATTCCAGAATGACAAAGAGGCTAAAGAAATACCGTGAATTAATAAAAATCTATCATCGACTGCCTCGGGCAATGCAGCAGATGTTTATTAAAAATATCGATGCCGACTTTTTAAAATGCATCTGTGAAATCTGTCTTAACGTTATAAATTGCAATGTATCAATGAAAACCCATCAGAAGGCTCGCCTACGCCGCTACAAGAACATAATACGTGCACTCGCTCGTAAAAGCCAAACTGTAGCGAAGAAAAAGCGAATTATTGTACAAACAGGAGGGTCATTTCTCCCCATCTTATTTTCAGTTTTGGGCCCTTTACTGACTAGATTAATATAATGAAGAAAGTGGTAGTGATTCCCCACGAGGTGTACGCTTCACTGCAAAGAGACACGGATCTAGATCCCCGTAAAAGCAGACTTAAAAGAATGGAAAGCGAATTGTTAGCCCTATTAAACAGTGAAAAAACACCTGATGAGAAAAGAATCTTATACCAAGAAGCTCTGCAGAAATTTCTTCACGGGTACGAAAATTATAAGAGCCCTACAGAGATTCCTGTGGTTATTAGGCACAGCACGGGGGACGATGGCGACATAGGACCTGTACCCAACGACACAGCTGACCAACCAAAGAGATTAGCCACACAACATATCGAACATGTATTAAAAAATACCCTCCCACTTACATTGAGGAGTAAAGGCTTAAGTCTTTATAATCTATTGAATGAGGATCCCGCCATACAATGGACCGATACAGGGGAGATCATTGTGGAAGGATCAAAGGTACAGGGATCGAATATCGTAGACATTGTCCATGATCTGGTGAGAAAGTGGGATAGGCCATCACCATCAGGATGGAAGCATATTAAAGCAAGACTACAACAAATAAATGTCCCTAAAACGTTGATAGGAAATCTGAACAGGTTAAAAGACTTGGAACATGCAACGCCTGTGACACAATTGAAGGCGCCGTCACCCCCGGCGGTAACACCTTTGAAGAGGAGCAAGAAGAGGTTAAACCAACCCTACCCACGTGCCTCTAAAATACGCAAATGGCTAACGTATTAACTAAACGCTATTATGACATTTCTACCCCATCCTCTTACGGCGGCGTAGATAGACTGTACAGAAGTGTTTACGGAGTAGGAAAAAAAGATGTTGAAAGATTTTTGAGGGAGCAGGACGCTTATACGCTTCATAAGCCTGTGAGAAAAAGGTTTAAAACAGCCAAGACAACGGCTTTCTCGATTGATTCTATTTGGCAAGCAGATTTAACAGACATGCAAAGATATTCTGTGTATAACGATGGTTACCGCTACATTCTATTCATAATAGACGTGTTCTCTAGATATCTGTGGCTAGTTCCTCTGAAAAATAAATCACCTGAAACAGTTGCTAAAGCCACCAAAACGCTAATGTTAAAAGAAAACAGGGTTCCTGGCTATTTTTGTACGGATATGGGAAGGAGTTTATAGGCCGTGCTTTTCAGAATATGTTGACAGAGTTTAATATCAGCTATTACACAACCAATTCTATACATAAGGCTTCTTTAGCTGAAAGAGTTCAGCGCACCATAAAGGAACGCATGCACCGTTATTTTACACATAAAAACACATACAGATTTCTAGACATTCTGGAATCATTGGCATCATCCTACAACCGCTCACACCATCGCACGATTGGGGCAACACCTAACGAAGTTTTAGAAAGAGGTACGCTCCCGAGAAGAGATGGATCACCACCACCACCACCACCACCACACTCTGTGCGCTTCAAAATCAATGATTATGTAAGGCTGTCGCGTTCGGGGAATAAATTCGCAAAGGGTTTTGAGCAAGGATGGACACGCGAGATTTTTAAAGTTAGGGCTGTGAGACCTAAAGGTGTGATAATGATGTATTACATTGAAGATTTGAATGGGGAAGAAATCTCAGGAGGCTTTTACCACGAGGAATTGCAGAAAGTTGCGTTTAATTTAGAAAAAAATGTGTTTAAAATTGAGAAAATTTTAGGAAGCAAAGGTTCAGGAAGGAGAAAAATGTACCTGGTGAAATGGCTAGGGTACCCAGAAAGCTTCAACACCTATATAAAAGCTGATGCAATAATGAAGCTTAAATAGTATGCAACATGGCTCCTAACCATTTCTACGTCACACTCCCGTCCTCCTCGTCCCTGTCTGTACACCCTAACAACACGCTAGCCAACTTTGTAACAGAACTCCATGGGCACATTGAATTGGGTCGTGATTCGTATGAGGTGGGGATATGCGAAATTCAGCTGGACACCGTCTTTTTAAATATTGAACATAAAGAAACCGTTTTTACAATTCTTAGAGACATTGACGAGTGTGAAAAAGCTGGGGTAGCTGTGGATGAAACTATGCGCATCGCTCGGACTAAGATTGCACGGTATTACAGTACAGAAGTAAGACTAGGACCGGGTCAATATGGTTCGGCCGAGGATGTTGTGAGAGGCTTAAACGTAAGGTTAAGAAACTCAAACCTTACGAATGATTTAGTATATGAAATCGTAAACAACCCTGCACATACACTAATCCTAAAATCAAAGACTAACAGATGTCTTAAAGAACATAGAAAGTTCAAAATTCTAACCAACGGCCGATATAGCGCAGCCTTCCAAAGAGACACATTTCACGAGACACAGTATAACTTGTCCAGATTAATGTATCAATTGAAGATGGAGAAATTGGCTGAAAGGTCCCCAGGCATGTGCTATATTTACAGTAATATAGTGGAGCACCAGTTTGTTGGGGATACCCAGGCACGCCTGCTGCGCATTGCTCACATCCCCAACCATAGAGGAAGGAGTTTGAGTATTACATATGACAGACCCCATTATGTGAATGTCGCAACTAATTTAATAACCAATATCACAATATATATAAGAACGATTGAGGGCGAAAACTTCCCATTCGGTAACGGGAGCTTAACAGTGAAGCTACACTTTCGACGCACTGAGTTATAATGGATAGAAAGCCTTTCACCGTCTATCGAGGGATGCGATACCAGCGCGGTAGTGGACTTGGATCCATTTTTTCATCCATACTACGTACGGCTGTTCCTTTGCTGAAGAGGGGTGCCAGATACCTTGGAAGGAAAGCGCTACAATCAGGCCTTAACACTGCAGAAGACATATTGGCCGGGGCTAAACCTAAAGAAGCTCTAAAAAAACATTTAAAGCGTACACGGAACGAAATCATCAAAGATGCAAAGAGAAAAATGCGTGGTGGCGGGAAGAAGAAGAGGGCTCCCCGGAAGAAGAAGAAGGGGTCACGTGGTATTAAACGTAAAAGGCTATCAAAAAAGAAATGCTGTAAGCGAATGAAACCTATGGTTGACCACTTTTTTGACTGATATAAGCTAAGGATATTGATCTCATGAATCATAGTTTGTTTACCACTTGTCGAGAGAGGAGTCACTATTTCGCCATGGCACGCTTCATCCACCCATGTAGTTCACAATGCTGTAATCGGAGCTGTCCTTTTTTGAGCTCCCGCCAACCCAAGTTTCTATTGAGCACAGTGACTTTATTACAATTAACCCTTTAAACACAATTAGTTCCCCGAGTGCACCTATAGAATTCGTGATACCCAGCTCAGGTCCTTACTTTTTTGATCCAAGCTGTGTGCACATGTACGCTAAGCTACGTATAGCCCATTCTGATGGAACGGCCTGCGATGACAAATATGCTGTATACCCTGAAACAAACTTTCTGCACGCCATATTCAACCAGTGTGACGTATATTTAAATCAGACCAACATATCGGCAGGCACGGGGTACTATCATCTACGAGCCTATTTGGAAAATGTCCTCAACTTTTCCAAAGAAGCGAAGGCTACCTTTTTAAGTGCGGAGGGATATTATCAAACTAAAGATGAAAATAGTATAAAGGACAAATTTAAAAATTCTAAAAAGAAAATATACGAGTGTTTTGGACGGTTGCACACAGATTTCACTTTCCAGGAGAAGTTGCTTGTGAACGGGGTGGATATGAAAATAAAGCTCACCCGCACGAGTCCTGAGATCTGCTTAAATCTGGATGCGAATCAAGAAGAGGGTGCAAAGTCCGTTGTGGTTCACATTATGGACACATACCTCCGCGTACGGCGAGTGAAATTAAGTTCACCAAAACAACTAGAAATTGAGAAAAATTTACTAAACGCTACAGTGAAATATCCTATTAACAGAGTGCAGATCAAACTATATACGGTTCCTGCAGGGTTGGCATCGAAGCAGATAGAAAACATTGCCCTGGGAAATCTTCCTAAAAGGATATTAATCGGCATGCAGCAGGACCACGCTTCGGTGAATGGAAAATATAAAAAGAGTGCCTTTAAATTCGAGAATTTCGGACTTAAAAATATAACTCTATACGTTAATGGCACTGCTTTGGGTGGAACAATGGGTACGGACTATTCATCAGACGCTGTGTTACCTCTTTGTGCCAGAGCCTATAGTAATCTGACCCATATTGCAGGTGATTGTGATGAGCTTGGTAATGGGGTAACGCAGGAAGAATTCATTGATCAATTTAACCTTTATCCGTTTGACATTACACCTGACTTATCTGCTAGCGTAAATACCCATTTAACACCACAGCAGAGCGGTAACATCTCAGTGCGGCTGGAATTCGCCAAGCCTATAGACGCTCCTATTAGTGTACTAGTATATCTCGAATCGCAAGCCCTAATAGAAGTAGATAGATTTAGAAGCGTTATCACTGACTTTTAAAATGGATGCTAATACACTTCAGAAAGTAATGGAGCGAGTCACACGTTCCAAATTTATCGGCGTGTTTGCGAAGAATGAAACATTGAGTTTGCCAAGTACGCGAGAATGCGGTAGTCTTATTGTGAACACAGACATCATCGGTAATGAAGGGATTCACTGGATCGCTGTCTATTTTAAAAATAGACAGCGCCTGTACTATTTTGATTCACTCGGTACTCAACCCTGGAGTGACCCTATTATTGTAAAATTTCTCGCTCAGTTACATATTCCCGAAGTTGTATGGAACCCATTTCGTATGCAGGGATATTTTACTAATGTTTGCGGAATGTACTGTGTCTCATTTCTCATGCATATGTCAAATGATAAAGAATTTATAAATTTTTTAAATTTATTTGACCCGTGTCACACTCACCGAAACGATGAAATGGTATGCAGACAGATAAAAAACCGTTTTCCAATTGTACGTACTCGTTGTATATTATAATGTTTTTGTTCGTATATTGTAACGGTATATTCGTTTATTGTACTGATTTCTTTCATTTAATAAATTTATGAAAATATATTGTGTCTTCTTATCCCAAAAAGATCGAAAAACACTTACATTATTTTGTGACATTGTTGACTGATTAGTATACCCTCCCTATTCCGAGATTCTTCAAAAGATTGTATAACTCGTGTCAAATCCTCATCGGACCTTAAAGGAATAATGAAAACATATACAGAGTATACAGACAGACAGATCCCCATTATGTGAAGATATCTTTGGTTCGAGGAGTGAACGCCATAAAAATTTCGATTTTAGCATAATGGGGAAATAACACTGATTGACATTTTTGGCGAGTATCTATTTGACGAGATACTACAACTCTCCATATATATATATAAAATTCTAATTTAGACACTTACATTTCTATGGTAGTCCCTTGCGTCGGGTTGTAAGGAGCGTCACTGCAAATATCTTCTACGGTTTGCGTTGAAAATAGTTCGCCACAATCAGTCGCATTGAAAAGACTAATTGTGGTTAATGCTGCAGTATCACGTTCTTCATACAAGTCTGGGGAGACGTACAGGTCCATGGTGGAGGATGTGTGACACTGCTGACTGATCAGTATATCATCCATATTCCGAGGTTCTTCAAAAGATTGTATAACACGTGTCAAATCCTCATCGGACCTTAAAGGAATAATGAAAACATATACAGAGTATACAGACAGACAGATCTCCATTATGTGAAGATATCTTTGGTTCGATTACCAATTTCGATTTTAGCATGATGGGGAAATAACATTGATTGACATTTTTGACTAGTATCTATTTGACGAAATGCTACAACTCTCCGTATATATATAAAATCGAATTATGGACACTTACATTTCTATGGTAGTCCCTTGCGTCGGATTGTAAGGAGCGTCACTGCAAATATCTTCTACGGTTTGCGTCGAAAATAGTTCGCCACAATCAGCCGCATTGAAAAGACTAATTGTGGTTAATGCTGCAGTATCACGTTCTTCATACAAGTCTGGGGAGACGTACAGGTCCATGGTTGAGGAATGATTATTCACTGATGCGAAAATAGCTACTGTTACTCCCAACTGAAAATATCCCCTTTTATATGCACATTCGCCAAGCTCCGCCCAAAAGACCAGATGTTCGTAGTGATTGGCTGCCGATGTAGCTGGGTGGAGCTATGACGTGTACCAATCCGCTATAACGAGACCGGACGAGTAACATATATATAAAATCGAATTATAGGCACTTACATTTCTATGGTAGTCCCTTATATTATATTTTTTACTTACAAATTATTAGTATTGTTTGTTAACATAATTGTTAACTTATTTTATAATAAAGAAATTATATCCTAATTATATTTTAAAAAGAACATTCGGTTTCAACGTTAAGCTGTGGTCTAAGGCGGCGTGGCATGAATAAATACTAAAATAAAATTAAATGTTAAAAATCTTTATTCATACGTTATTAAAAGTTAAAAATCTTTATTAATAAAACAGGATAGAAGCATATGAAAGTCAAGGTGATTTATCTGATGATCTAACAGAAGTAGCTGAAATATTAAAAGCTCAGTATGAATCATCTTTCAGTATCCCAAAAACTGACAAACTGATATGCGATAGAAACGCGTTCTTTGAAGAAGAACCACAAGGGGAAAGTATAACGGATTTCGACTTTACGACGGAGGATATTGCACAAGTCATAGGGAAACTAAAAACACACTCAGCGGCAGGACCGGATAAATGGAATGCCACACTGATCAAAAACTGCAAGAATGCAATCGCTGAGCCCCTATACTGGATATGGAGACGATCATTAAACACGGGAGAAATACCGGGCATCCTCAAGAGCGCGAACATCGTCCCAATATATAAAGGAGGAGATCGATCCGAGGCCAAAAACTATAGGCCAGTGTCGCTTACATCTCATCTCACCAAAATATTTGAAAGAATTGTTAGACAGAAAATCTATGACTTCTTGGAAACTCAGAAAAAATTCAATGATAACCAACACGGGTTTCGGTCAGGCAGATCATGCCTGTCACAACTAACGGAACACTACAACAACATTATTGATTCACTTGAAAGTAATGAAAACTATGATGTACTATACACAGACTTTGCTAAAGCGTTCGACAAGTGTGACCATGGAATCATAATACATAAACTGAAATATATGGGAATAACAGGAAAAGTAGGGAAATGGATATATAATTTCCTTAGTGAGCGGAGGCAAGTCGTTACAGTACAAGGAGTATCTTCATCAGAATCAGAGGTCCTCAGCTCAGTACCACAAGGAACGGTATTAGCTCCAATACTCTTCATAATCATGCTAACTGACATAGATGAGGACGTTACCAGAGACAGCACAGTAACATCCTTTGCAGATGACACAAAGATCAGTAGAAAAATACGAAAACCAGAAGACATAGGATCTCTACAAACCGACATAAACAAAATTTACAAGTGGACGGAAGACAACAATATGAAGTTTAACACCGAGAAATTTCAGCTATTACGGTACGGAAAAAGAGAAGACCTAAAGTCCATGGAATATTATACCCCAAATGGACAGGAAGTCCAGAGAAATTCCAGAGCAAAAGATTTAGGGGTTGTAATGACAGATGATGCGAAATTTGAAACACAAAATAAGATAGCAGTAAACAGAGCAAAGAGAATAACGGGTCTGATATTGAGAACTTTTAAACGAAGGGATAGGAATGTAATGATCCCCCTACTGAAAACCCTGATAATACCCAAACTGGAATACTGCTCGGTCCTAACATCCCCATATAAAAAAGAAGACATTAGACAGCTGGAGGGGATTCAAAGAAGTTTCACAGACAAGATCAATGGGTGCAAAGAACTAAATTACTGGGAAAGGTTACGAGAACTAAACCTATATTCACTGGAAAGGAGAAGAGAGAGATACACCATTATTTACACTTGGAAAATAATGGAGAAACTAGTCCCTAATCTTACTCTGAATCCCATAACTCCCCAAACAACGGTGGAAGGTAGAAACGGTAGACTGTGTCGTATTCCCAAATTGAAGGCGAGACAGGGAACATCCTTAACCCTGAAAGAAAATAGTTTTGTAGTGAGAGGACCAAAACTATTTAATCAGCTGCCCAAAGACCTAAGAAACACGAAGGGAGTTGCAGTGGAAATCTTCAAAAAAAGACTTGACGCCTGGCTCAGAACAATCCCCGATGAGCCGGGCGTACCTGGCTATGTGAGGTGGAGAGCGCAAGAATCCAACTCACTACTTCACCAGGCCAACTCGAGAGGAGGGGCGACACGCTTGACCTTCGCGAAATGAGAAATCATCACGTGGAACCTTTGTAAGGTTGTAAGGTAAGGTAAACTATAGTTGCAAATTATAGTTAGGTTATACGATGTTTTTCGGGCATACTACTGCCTCGGGTTAAATGATCCTGTTATTTTAAATCACGTATTTGAAAGAGTTAATCATTATTGCTACATAGAAAAAATCGTGCATTACGATGTTTTACGGGTATACTACTGCCTCGGGTCAAATGGTCCTGTTATTTTAAATCACGTATTTGAAAGAGTTAATTATTATTGCTACATAGAAAAAATCGTGTATTACGATGTTTTTCGGGTATACTACTCGTGCATTACGATGTTTTTCGGGTATACTACTGCCTCGGGTCAAATGGTCCTGTTATTTTAAATCACGTATTTAACGACACATCGCGCTCATTTCCATTGCTATATATGGCTCTAGGATCGGCCCCGACGAGATGTATTTCGTAGGTTAGGTTAGGTCTCTTACATATAAAAGTCCATGTGGTGGAGTAAGCAACGAATCCCATCGACGAGATGTATTTCTGAACCCATGTTAAACTGGAGGTCTAATTTACGAGCGAGTGCACGTATTATGTTCTTGCACCGCCGTAGGCGAGAAAGAGTTAATTAGTATTGCTACATAGAAAATCGTGCATTATGATGTTTTTTTCGATTATTATTTATTGAACAAAACTCTCGCTCTCTTTCTATATATATATATATATATATATATATATATATATATATATATATATATAGAAAGAGTGGTCTGGAAGGAAGTTTACCAATGATTAAATTCTCTTTGCGAGTGAGCCGTTGCCCGCGTCGGGCTAACCTTTGGTTAGCTTCCGCCCGAATTGTTCATTCTGACGAAGGTCAAGCTTTTCACTCCACCTTAGACCTACAGTTTAACGTGGATTCCGAACCACGACCCATCAGCAGCCCAGCGTCTTGACCACTAGGCCTCCTAGGGTACCCATTTATCTACCAACCACTTTCTTTTATTATGTGGAAGGATGAACAGCTGGGCTTTGCTGCGCGCCGGCTGCCGTCGGGTATCGAACCCGGGTCCGATGGATTCGTAATCAGCGACGCTAACCACTACACCACCGAGGCGCCATATATATATATATATATATATATGTAACGAATTATTTATTGGGTAACTTTTGGAAATTGCCAAAACGTAGTGTAAAATGAGGGAGGCTGAGGGTCGAGGATATAAAGAAATATAACCGAATTATATTTTAAAAAAGCATCTCATCATTATATTTCTATATGACACCATACAAAATACGCGTAAATATTTGTAGAAGTAATAACAATGATAAAATTAATATCTGGAGTCTGTGGTGGTTTCTGCTCGAACAGCTTAAACCATCGACCCGAAAAAGGTCTCTAGGGACACGATTCGAACGAAAAAGGTCTCTAGGGACACGATTCGGACTGATTTAGTTTCTGCCTTTCATCGTGTGTGTGTGTGTGTTTGTGTGTGTGTGTGTGTGTGTGTGTGTGTGTGCATGAGTTGTTTATTATATATATATATATATATTATATATATATATATATATATATATATATATCAAGAGTGGTCTGGAAGGAGATGTTTCATAATTTTCTTTTCCGGACGTTTTTCCCACTGTTATTCGTGACTTAAATATTTATAATAAAAATCAAGTGTCTAAAAAGTTATTTAATAAGCAGAAATAAGATGTTTAAAAGAACAGATATTCTCCGACCCCGCTATAGTGGCTTGGGCAATTCCAAATGAATAATTTCTTTATTTTTCATCATTTTTTCATTTTTTCGTCGCAGGAATGAGGCTATATGTTTCATAAGTTTTCATCTCGTTTGGTGGAATTGTATCGTAAATTATTTAAATGAAGTTTCATAATTATTTAATAAATTAATTGGTTTTACTGTTATTTAGGAAAATTTATATTGGGAGCAAACGTTACAATAATAAGCTTATGTCGATATAGTTACCCATAAAAGTTTTAATTCGGTGATGCTCTCATAATTCGTTGGGTAACCCTTATAAAAATTCGTTTTCTGTCTAACGAAATAGGGTAACTTTGTTAATTCTATTAAAGCGTAATGAAAGAGGCGCTTGTGTTATTTTATACGGTTGAATCTTCAGACTGAATAACCATATAAATATATATTGTGGTATTTTATATGGTTCATTAGTTTATTATATATACAAGTACATTTGGAATAACAGCCGTCATATATGTGTTACACGATTAATGGGACACATGGCGCTATCTGGCAATGAATACCTTGCGCTATCTGGCAACTCAGCCAGAATAGAGGATTATAAAAGATCGCGAAGCTGGTGAAGAACCATTCCCCCTCGGCTCCAGCCGAGTAAGGAGCTCTGCTCCTTCTATTTCTGGCCCTTTGGTAAACCCCTTAGTGGCCTCTTAGGTTAGGGAAACGAAAATAAATTGGGGGAGAACTCCACTCTGTCCTTCAGGTGTCTCTCTCCCTCCTTCAGGTGTCTCTCTCTCTCTCTCTCTCTCTCTCTCTCCTGCATGTATCTTCCTCCTTCAGGTGTCTCTCTCTCCTGCATGTTTGCCTCCAGCATGTGTACTGCATGTGTACATCCAGCATGTGTACTCCTGCATGTGTGCGTATGTGTGTACCTCCAGCATGTGTACCTACTGCATGTGTACCTCTCCCCCCTTGGCTGATTAGGCGTATATAATAATAATGTATGCAATAATACTGCTAAAAAGAGGTATCTGACAACCATTTACAGCCAACTGGCTGATTAGGAGTCTATAATAATGTATACAATGGTATCGCGGTATCTGGCAACTCAAGCCATTTACGCCAACTGGCTGATTAGGAGCCTATAAAACAACGCCAACTCGGCTGAAGTCTTAATGTGCACTTGGTCCTGCCAGGTGAACACCTCTCCTCCTTTCTCTCCTCCTCCTCCTTTCTCTTGGGGGATAACGCCGCCTCCAAGTTTTCCCCCACCCCCTTTGCAACAACCCCTCCCCCCTTTGCAACAACCCCCACCCCCTTTGCAACAACCCCATTTGCAACACCCCCCACCCCCCTTTGCAACATTACATAATAACCTGCAACATTCTTGCACTCTCCCCTTTTGCGGCTATACTACTAACATCAATGACACACTCCTTAAACAACTCACCGCAGCTTTCAGTACCAACTCCACCATAAAAAACAAAACAGTACACAACACGCCCCAACAGAAGAAAGGACTGGTCTACGCCATCCCCTGCTTAGTGATGCATCGGAGGCAGATTTTGGCCGGAGGCCGGAGGGCCAGAATCTCCGGCTTAGTGTTTTTTCCGGAGGTTCCGGCCAATTGAGTTATTTCAGTATTTATATGTGTGTGTGTGTGTGTGTGTGTGTGTGTGTGTGTGTGGTCCATCGTCTCATCTATTTAGGGTTTATATATTATAGTCCTGCTATTTTAAATTATTAAGTCTTTAATAACTTAAACTTTATAAAAGTCGACTTTCTATGCTTTGAGTGTGCTAATTTCTCTAAAAATTCCCATTGAACAGAATATCCTCAGGTTATGAAACTTATGATATCTTGCTGAATGTTGAGTAAAGTAGCCTATATCAAATCAATTATTAATACAATATCACTGATCACTCATAAAATAAATTATTATTACAGTCACTGAGAACTGAAATATTAATACAATCACTGATCACTCATAAAATAAATTATTATTACAGTCACCTGAGAACTGAAATATTCGGATAGGTGCAGAAATGAGGTTTTATAGTTTTATAGAATTAAAACTAAAAGTTGTCAGAACTGAGTTTGGTGTACTTGGCACCTCCGGCCAGAGGCCGGAGTTTAGTGAGACCTCCGGCCGGAGCAGGAGGTTTTCTAAAATGGCCGGAACTCCTGCTTGGCCGGAGCCGGAGCTCCGGTGCATCACTTCCCCTGCTACGACTGTGAAAACTGCTACATCGGAGACAAAGTCACATACCTGAAAGGACTCACGCAAGAAAAAAGAACAGACTTCGCATGCCTCTCGGAAACCCATCTAGAGGACTGCCAGACAAACTGTGAAAACTGTGAGTTTTGTATTGACAAAAAAAAGGAAATACAAATTGGCAACTATAACATACTTCGAGCCGACAGGACAATAAGGCGTAAATGAAGATGTGCTATTTATACACGCAAAAAACATGTGCCAGAAATGGCTCAGATACCATTACAGAGGTCAGGAACTGGGTGAAAGATCTACACTCCCCAACCCCAAATATTGTTCTCTGTGGTGATTTTAATTTCCCATTTGTGAAATATAATATATATATATATATATATATATATATATATATATATATATATATATATATATTATATATATAAGGAAGAAATAGAGGGGCACACGGGAAGACCAGAAGCAGGCAAAAATGTTGCTAGCTCTAGCCGATGAATTTAGGTTAACGCAAGAAATAAAGGAAAATACCAGAAAAAACAACTATCTAGATTTGGTATTCACAAACAACAAGAACTTAATTGATAACAGAAATATCCCCAACTGTAATATCAGATCACAACAATATTGAAATAACTAATATAAAAGCAACAGGAAAGAACATATACTATAAGGCGAAGCAAATTCGAAATTTTTAATTTTCACTCCAAAGCTATAAACTGGGAAGGTGTTGCATCCAGCATGGGAGCAATAGACTGGAAAACCATCTTTAAACTTTTCAGGACCAAGGGACATATTTGTCTCAACGGAAATAATAATAATATAAATTGTAAAATGATGCAACCTTTCTACAAATATGTTTACATGTTTATATAGGTATCGTTTAGTTGTCGGAAAAGGAACCCAAACTGGGTCATTTAAGTGGCTATAGTTACTAATATATCTAATTTTGAATAACAATAAAATTTACAATTTTTAGTTCAAAGAAACATATACCGGTCGTCAAAGGGTCAAGGGCAAAACAACGGAAGAGATGCTAATAACCTTAAAGGAGAAGATGCTGTAAATTGTGGAAAGACATTTTCCAAAAAGGTAACAAAGAGGAACGAGAAGCAGGTTTGAGGGACAAAAGAGGTCAATGTTCCGCAAGAGAAAAAGAGTGACTGTAAAACTAAGAAACTACAAAGACAACATCAGAAAAATATTAAACGATAAACTTGAGAGTACAGATTGGGACATACAGGGTCTAATTGAGAAACATACAGAAAAAGAAGACGCTATAGAAGCCATTGTAGTGAATACTCTTATTTTAGTTTCAAGATAAATGTTAATTTTACCGTCTTGAATTTCGGAATAGTATAAATTCATTTTAAATTAGTTACCCCATTATAATTCAATTGTGAACCACATTAATACTAATTTTATGTATACTATATTATTTATTGTATGTAAACATAATTAATTATATATCACAATTGTCAGTTAATTATTTATATTCAAATATTTATTTTAATCTAATACCATGTCCATTTTACAAATAAATAATAGAAAACCAAAGGTTATATTTTCCACCTTTGGTACTGTCGCAGTTTCGCCTAACGGACTCAATACGGCTAGTGAGATAATCACTGGTTGGCACTTAACTAGCGGCAGTGCTTATGGCTACATCATCCAGGTTAACCTATACCGGATAGATGCGCTACGGTCCCAAGCCGTAGCTTGCCTAGGCCAACGACGACGACGTAAACCAACAATTGGTGACCCCGGAGCTGGATTACCCCTTTTACCCGAACGACTAGGATTAGACTGTAACGTCGTTCGTGCCCATCACCCCCTTCACCCGAACGACTAGGACTAGACTGTAATGTCGTTCGTGCCCATCACCCCTTCACCCGAGCGACTAGGACTAGACTGTAACGTCGTTCGTGCCCATCACCCCCTTCACCCGAGCGACTAGGACCAGACTGTAATGTCGCTCGTGCCCTCTGCCCCTCACCCCTGCCCGTGCGCTCTGTGCCTGCGCTCGTCTCAACCTCCACTCCTTCGTTGGGAACTTGTCGTCTTGCTTGTACGTCAGCAAGCATAGGAGAAGATGCCTGACGACGCTGGTGCTTTTGTCCTCTCTACCAGCGAGCATCATCTCTGAAGTCCGTGACGTCATCGTATCTACTTCCACGAGTGAGGACCCGTACACCGATCTGAAGTCTGCCATCCTGTGCCGCACCACTGTCTCCGAGCGTGAGAAACTACATCAGTTAATCTCAAAAGAAGAACTTGGAGACCGTAAGCCCACTCAAATGCTGAGGGCTATGCAGTGCGCTCTAGGCGAACGCGCACAAACCTTCGATAAGGACATCTTTAGACAGTTGTTCTTGCAGAAACTTCCTCCATCAGCTCAGCGTGTCTTGGCCACTATGGATCCTGCTACTCCAGTTGATAAACTAGCAGAAACTGCCGACAAAGTAGTGGAGATTGACACAGCTCCGGTCAACAACGTGAACACACAATCGGAACTGGAGTTGAAAGTGAAAGAGTTAAGTCAACAACTCAACCACGTTTGTTCTGCTACAAAATCAACGGCAAAGAAGCCATTCTCGGTCAAGATTTACGAAGAGGCATCGTTCGAGTTCCGGGAAGATCTGCTTCTACCACTCGAAATTTGGAAAGAAGGCTAGGAAGTGCATCTCCCCTTGCAATTTTTCGTCGGAAAACCCAGCAGCGAGTCCTAATGGCGTCTAGTACTCGCACTGCCAACCTGTTATTCATAAAGGACAGGAACTCTGGTGTCAATTTCTTGGTCGATACCGGAGCGTCAGTCAGTGTATTCCCTCAAAAATCTGGTCATACGCACTCGGAATCTCCGCCTCTATACGCTGCTAACGGTTCACGCATACCCACGTACGGTACTCAGTCGCGTGAACTAAACTTGGGCCTTCACCGATCCTTCAAGTGGATTTTCATCTGTGCTCAAGTGCGGCATCCCATAATCGGCGCTGACTTCCTCCAGCATTTCAAACTCCTGGTGGATCTTGACAAGCGACGCTTATGCGACCAGGCCACACTGCTTTCTGTTCTTGCCAAACAGGTTGCCCTTCCGGACGCCTCGAACTCTGCACTTTCCCTCGTTCCCCCTAATTCCATGTACCAGTGCCTTTTCCAGCGATATCCAGGAATTCTTCAACCGATGCAGATGGGTGATACCATTAAGCACACCATTACCCATCACATTACAACAAAAGGTCCCCCTGTGTTGCAAAACCCAGACGTCTTGCCCCGGACAAACTGAAAGCTGCCAAATCGGAATTCCAGCTTATGATGGATCTTGGTATAATAAGACCTTCCAAAAGCAGTTGGTCCTCTCCCCTACACCTGGTCCAGAAGAAGTCAGGAGACTGGAGACCATGTGGGGATTACCGGTTTTTGAATTCGACAACCATCCCGGACCGATATCCGGTACCAAATGTCCAAGACTTTACTTCTCTTCTCCACGGCAAATCTATCTTCAGTAAAATAGATCTCGTTAAGGCTTTCCACCACATTCCCGTAGAGCCTTCGGATATTCCCAAGACTGCAGTTTGTACACCATTTGGGTTATTCGAATTTGTGAAGATGCCGTTCGGGCTACGGAATGCTGCGCAAACCTTTCAGAGGTTTATAGATGAGGTCACCAGAGGCTTAGACTTTGTTTATGCCTACATCGATGATTTGCTTGTGGCCAGCTCAACGGAAGAGGAACATAAGGAACATCTTTCACTCCTTTTTCAACGCTTAGAACAATACGGTGTTACTATTAATGCATCTAAGTGTGTGTTTGCACAGCCAACCTTGGAATCTTGGTCACACGATTTCGCAGCACGGAATTACCCCCCTTCAGGACAAGTGTGAAGTGATAAAAAATTACCCTATGCCAAGTAATCAGCGTGAGTTACGGCGGTTTCTAGGTTTGGTAAATTATTACCACAAGTTCATTAAAAACTGTGCCAGTGTTCTTGCTCCTCTACACGCTATGATCACACACAAACGCAAGGTAACGAAATTGGTATGGTGTAGCGATAGTTTACAGGCGTTCGACAATGCCAAAAATGCTATCAATAGTGCATTGTCTCTGTCATTCCTATCAGTGATGCCCCCCTAACTCTGACGGTCGATGCCTCAGATGTTGCGATCGGTGGAGTGTTGGAACAAACCATTAACGGTCAACAAGCACCCATCGCGTTTTACTCGAAAAAGCTGCAGCCAGCCCAAACGCGTTATAGTGCTTTCGGACGTGAACTTCTTGCTATTTACTTAAACGTGAAGCATTTTCAACATTTCCTTGAAGGCCGAGAGTTTTGTGTTTTTACCGACCACAAACCTTTGGTCACTGTCTTCAATAAAAACAGCTGTAACCACTCTCCCAGAGTCATCAGGCAACTCGATTATATCTCGCAATTTACCACAGATATCCGCCACATCAAAGGTGTCTTGAACACTCCAGCGGATGCACTTTCAAGAATAGAGATTACTTCTGTTACCCTCAGCTCTACACTGTGGAATGCTATTGCACAGGATCAAGATAAGGATACGGAACTACAAGAACTGCTCAGAGAAGACTCCACTCACTCACTTTCCTCAAGAAAATGAGTATGCCAGGATTGTCTGTGCCCCTCTATTGCGACGTATCAACAGCTGCTATTCGCCCTTATGTCCCTCCATGTCACAGAAAAGCAGTCTTCACGGATCTTCATAAGCCCTCCCATCCTGGTATCCGTGCTTCGCAACACCTGGTTACCTCTCGCTTTGTTTGGCCCTCGATGCGGAAGGATGTCAAACATTGGACCAAAACGTGCCTTGCCTGCCAGCGTGCCAAAGTCCAAAGGCACACCAGGTCCCCCTTTGACGCATTTCCGCCCCCATCCCAGCGATTTGAAGTAATTCATGTAGACATTGTTGGCCCTCTTCCAGTGATTCAAGGCCAACGTTATCTGCTCACCTGTCTCGACCGCTTTTCCAGATGGCCTGAAGCCATTCCACTTCCTGATATCCAAGCGGAAACTGTTGCAAGAGCCTTTCTTCATGGATGGGTATCAAGATTTGGATTGCCGACAAAAGTCATCACTGACCAAGGTCGCCAATTTGAGTCTTCGCTTTGGAAGAAGTTTACCAGCTTGTTGGGTACAGTACATGCGCATACCTGTGCGTATCATCCGCAAGCTAACGGCCTCGTCGAACGTTTCCATCGCCAGCTGAAGTCATCCCTTATGTGTCACGAAGACTCCCATTGGATGGATAAGCTTCCACTCGTTTTGCTTGGTATTCGCTCTGCATTTAAGAGTGATCTGAAGACTACAGCGGCTGAACTAGTCTATGGAACAACACTGCGGCTACCAGGTGGCTACTTCACTGCAGGGGATAAGTCATGTGATCCTACGGAATTCGCTCAAACACTTTCCTCTCACATGCAGTCCCTTCAGCCTGTTCCCCCTCGATTGACTAGCCAGCAGAACATCTTTGTTTCCCCAGCCCTCCAGTCTTGCACCCACGTTTTCGTTCGTGTACCTGTCCCAAAACGGCCTCTCCAATGTCCATATGACGGACCCTATGAAGTTCTCCGACGTACGCGCAAATCATTTCTCATCCAGCGCGGTTCCAAGGTCGACAAGGTTTCTATCGATCGTCTTAAGCCTGCGTTTTTGGAATCAACCTTAAGTGAGGTACATGTAGCTACCAAAAGGTTCAGCGGAAATCTGTGTCGTTCGGAACTCTTTGAACTTCCTCTCTGGTGGGGGAGTGTGTAGTGAATACTCTTATTTTAGTTTCAAGATAAATGTTAATTTTACCGTCTTGAATTTCGGAATAGTATAAATTCATTTTAAATTAGTTACCCCATTATAATTCAATTGTGAACCACATTAATACTAATTTTATGTATACTATATTATTTTATTGTATGTAAACATAATTAATTATATATCACAATTGTCAGTTAATTATTTATATTCAAATATTTATTTTAATCTAATACCATGTCCATTTTACAAATAAATAATAGAAAACCAAAGGTTATATTTTCCACCTTTGGTACTGTCGCAGTTTCGCCTAACGGACTCAATACGGCTAGTGAGATAATCACTGGTTGGCACTTAACTAGCGGCAGTGCTTATGGCTACATCATCCAGGTTAACCTATACCGGATAGATGCGCTACGGTCCCAAGCCGTAGCTTGCCTAGGCCAACGACGACGACGTAAACCAACACCATAAAGGTTAACTCAAGGTACTTCTATAATTTTGCAAAAAGGAAGTCGAAAAATTAGGCGAGTATCGGACCTTTGAAAAATGAAAAAAGTGTTTTATCCGATGATCTAAAAGAAGTATCTGAAATATTAACAGCTCAGTATGAATCATCTTTCAGTATCCCCAAAGCTGATAAACTAACATGCTATAGAAACGCATTCTTTGAAGAAGAACTACAAGAGGAAAGCATAACGGACTCCGATTTTACAACAGATAATATTACACAAGCTATAAGGAAACTAAAACCACAAGCGGCAGCAGGACCGGACAAATGGAATGCCACACTGATCAAAAACTGCAAGAATGAAATCGCCAAGCCACTATACTGGATGGAGACGATCACAAGACAAGGGAGAAATACCTAGCTATCTTAAAGAGAGCGAACATAGTTCCAATACATAAAGGAGAAGATCGAAACGAGGCCAAACACTATAGACCAGTGTCGTTTACATCTCAACTCACCAAATTATTTGAAAGAATAGTTAGAGGAAAAATTTATAACTTTTTGGGGACTCGGAGAAAAATTAAATGATAACTGACATGAATTCCGGTCAGGAAGATCATGCCTATCACAACTAATGGAACACTATAACAACATTATTAATGCACTTGAAAGTAATGGAAACTATGATGTAATATGCACAGACTTTGCCAAGGCGTTCGACGAGTGTGACCATGGAATCATAATACATAAACTGAAATATATATGGGAATAACAGGGAAAGTAAGAAAGTGGGTACAGTATATAATTTCCTTAGTGAGCGGCAGCAAGTCGTTACAATTGAAGGAATATCTTCATCAGAGTCAAAGATCCTTAGCTCAGTACCACAAGGAACAGTATTAGTTCCATTACTCTTCATAATCATGCTAACGGATATAGATGAGGAAGTTACCAGTGACAGCACAGTAACATCCTTTGCCGATGACACAAAAATTAATAGAAAAATAAGAAACCCAGAGGATATAGAATCTCTACAAACAGACAAGAACAGAATCTACAATTGTTCTGAAGGCAATAACATCAAATTTAACACTGAAAAATGTCAACTATTAAGGTACGGAAGAAGGGAGGACCTAAAATCCATGGAATACTATACTCCAAATGGACATAAAATTCAGGGAAATTCTAAAGCAAAAGATTTAGGTGTTGTAAAGACTGATGAGGCGAAATTTAAAACACAAACTAAGATAGCAGTAAACAGAGCAAAAAGAATAACTAGACAGATGCTGAGGACCTTTAAACGAAGGAATAGGAATATAATGCTTCCTCTTTTCAAAACACTGATCATACCCAAGTTGAAATACTGCTACGTCTTAACATCCTCGTATAAAAAAGAAGACATTAGTCAACTAGAAGGGAATCAGAGAAGCTTCACAGCCAAGCTCAATGGATGCAAAGAACTAAATTACCGGGAAAGGTTACGTGAATTAAACTTGTATTCACTGGAAAGAAAAAGAGAGAGGTACATCATTATTTACATTTGGAAAATAATGGAAGAACTAGTCCCTAATCTTACTTTGGACCCTATAACTACTCAAACATCAGTGGAAAGTAGAAAAGGAAGAATGTGTCGTGTTCCCAAATTAAAGCCTAGACAGGAAACATCCTCAACTCTGAAGGAAAATAGTTTTGTTGTGGGAGGACCAAGACTGTTCAATCAGCTGCCCAAGAGACTAAGGAACACGAGTGGTGTTGTGGTGGATATCTTCAAAAGAAGAATAGACGCCTGACTCAGAACAATTCTAGATGAACCGGGTGTACCTGGCTATGTGAGGTGGAGAGCGCAAGAAACCAACTCTTTACTTCACCAGGCCAACTCAAGAGGAGGGGCAACAAGCTTAACCTACGTGAAATATGGAATCATCGCACGGAACATTTGAAAGGTATATATATATATATACACACACACACACACACATATATATATATACACAGTATATCGACTCCAGGAAAGGTTTTCTACCCTATTAGACCATTAAGGATTAAAAATGAGCTAATACAGAGTTTTTTACTTCAACTACCATCTGCAATTACTTAGACCAGTCGTTCTTAACCTCTGGGTCGCCAAGCCATTTTGAATGGGTTATTAAATTGTCATTTATAATTTATTTATGTTATCCCTTATCATTTTAACATTCATTATTTATTTTATCATCTATTACGAGTGAACTGTTTGAAGAAATGGATCGCCGAGCTAGCCCCGCGACGAGAATGTGGGTCGCAGCCTAAAAAGAACCACTGACTTAGACATTAACGGAATAGGTACACATATTCTCGTTTTATTCCAGTTGGTTCAATTAATTTCTTTAAATTTCCAGACAACTTTGGTGGTCATTTATATTGTGGTGGTTCTCGTATGTAAAATCATCCATTTTTTTTTGTTTTAAGTTCTGAATCAAATCACGTTAAAACAGTGAAATAAAAATTATTTTAGTGATTCCGAGTCAGTTTACATTATCCAGTTTTGTTTCCTTAATCGAATTTACCTCACAAAAAAACATTTTTAGTTCTGAATCAATTTGGTGGGTTTTTTCGGTTTGGCGGACTAGGTTAGGTTAGGTTTAGTTAAGTTACGTTAGGAATTAGACATTTCCTTAGGATAAAATTTGTAAATAATAATTGATTTGCCGAGTTTCGTAAAAATCTGTAGCAGTCCTCCAAACCGAAAAGATCCAGTTTGGTTTATGAGAAAACTTAAGTAGCAAAGAGGTTAATCTTGATTCTCAAAATCAGTTTGTGTCACAAGGAAAACTAGTTTTTATTCTTAAACAATTTGCATTAAAAGAAGACTTTAATGTTTAAATTTTTAAACCAGTTTCTCTTAAAAGAAGAAGACCTCACGAGAAAGCAAAATTTCAATTTTGATTCATTTCACCTTACAACAATATCTAATTTTAGTTTTGAATGAATTTACCTCCAAAGAGAACCTAATTTCACTTTTACAATTATCTCACCTTACACGCGTCCCCGGATTGTGCATCCATACAACCATTGTATCTTTGATATAGGAACCAGACCATCTGTCTGCACACACACGATTCGATATTATGACAGCTGTTAGTTCCTGCAACGTAGACATAAGTTTTCCTTCGTGATTTCTGCCCCAACCAGTAACTGTTGCTCGTTTACCATTTAACGGTATGTCTACAAATAAACAAAACAAAATTTGAAATTCACATGGAAACCAAATCCTTCGCTATAATAATTAAATATATGGTCAACTATTCACAAACTATATCAAATAATTAATCCCACTATACTAAGGTTACACACTCAACTCCTCTGTGGTTGTATTAACTATTGAAGCTTTTATCAGAACAATACACGTGGTTTGTGAAACTATAGCACAGTTGGATTAAATATATGGTACAGTATAGTTGGATTAACTAATATGGTACAGTGTGCATATATATATATATATATATATATATATATATATTAGGGTGAGCGAAAAGTCCCTGTGCACCTGCAAGAAGTGTTGTGAACCTGTACCTGCGGTGTGTTGGAAGTGGACAGGTGCCAGGGACTTTTCGCTCACCCTGTCTAACACGGAATTTTGACTGGAATGACATAAAAAAAATTTATAAACGCAAATAAATGTTGAAGATTATATACCTCTGGTGGGCAAGCAGACAGGTCTTACGCCGTTTCGAAAAATTATCCTTTTATTAACTTTCACCACAGCTAAGTCATTTTGGAGATTTGCGCGTGAGTATCTTGGATGAACATTGATTTTCTCGGCTAAAACTTCTTGATAAACAGTGTCTGATGAACTATTCAAGTCCCAGTCTCCTACACGAAACTTGACAGCGCCAGGATTGTTGACCTGACTATTAAATGATAATGAATGTTTCCTTATCTTTTGCTACAACATCCATTACAAATTTGTTTGAAAGTTTATATATATATATATATATATATATATATATATATATATATATGATGGTGTAGTGGTTAGCGTCCCTGACTACGAATCATCGACCCCGGGATCGAGACCCGGTGATGGCAGCCGGCGCGCAGCAAAACCCAGCTGTTCATCTTTCTACACAATAAAGAAAGTGGTTGGTAAATAAATGGTACCCTGGGTGGCCTAGTGGTTAAGACACTGGGCTGCTGGTGGGGCGTGGTTCGGATTCCACGTTAAACTGTAGGTCTAAGGTGGACTGAAAAGCTTGACCTTCGTCAGAATGAACAATTCGGGCGGAAGCTAACCAAAGGTTAAACTTTTATATATCGGGTGTCCCAAAAAAAACTATATACTCTTTATAGCATCATATATTTTATAATTTAAAAAAACCCAAACAATATATTGTTATAGCAATTGCCAATGAAAGGTAAATTAGTAATCTAAGTGATCAAAATGTTATAGCGAGTTGTTTGCATATAAAATTTAATTAACTACGCCAAGTGCTCAAAATGTTCTCCGGCGGCATGAATGCACTTTTGAATGCGTCGACTAGCTGATTCGCAGACATGGACTAATGTGGATGCTGTGATGGTCCCGCACTTTTCCCTAATTGCATCCTTAAGGTGTTCGAGTGTTGCGGGTCTTGTGCCATAAACTGCATCCTTCAGGTAGCCCCACAACTAAAAATCAAGTGGAGTCAAGTCCGGTGAACGTGGAGGATACTCAACGCTTCCTCTTCGTCCTATCCAACGGTTAGGCAACGTTTCATCGAGGTACCTTCTGACATCACAATGATGATCACATCTTGTTGAAAGTAAAAGTCGTCGTTTCCAAACAACTTCCGAACTGCAGGTATAATTTCTGTCCGCAGCATGTCGAGATATGCGGCACCGGTAACTCTCCCATTTAAGAAAAATGGTCCATCCAAACCCCTGGATGATAAACCACACCATGCTGTTAATCCTGGTAAATTAACATGTTTATCCACATAAACGTGTGATTGTCAAGTGACCAGTACCTGCAGTTGTGTCGATCTACTGTGCCATTCAGCTTGAAGGTAGCTTCATCAGACCACACGATTTTGTTGTATTGAAAGTGCATTCATGCCGCCGGAGAACATTTTGAGCACTTGGCGTAGTTAATTAAATTTTATATGCAAACAACTTGCTATAACATTTTGATCACATAGATTACTAATTTACCTTTCATTGGCAATTGCTATAACAATATATTGTTTTTTTTTTTTAAATTATAAAATATATGCCATAAAGAGTATATAGTTTTTTTTGGGACACCCTGGTATATGTAGAGGCCGACCGGAAATCCTTTCCTTGCCGTTCTCAATCAGTCATGGAGTCAAAACAAAGGCTATACACGTGGGCATGAAACAGACCCACAGAGGAAACACAGATTTTGTGGTATTTCCCGAAACGATGTCAACAAGGCCTATAAAATGCAGGTTCTTTCTCAAATCACTCTCACTTGCCATTTTCTCGTATTGGTCGTCACGTCTTACTCTCAGCACCGTCATCAGTAGCACCACTCGTCACGCCACCCGCTGTTCGTTCAAGGCTCCGGTCGAGCATACACGAAGTCTATCATCAAGTAAGGCCCTCTACAATTTCATCCTGCAAGAAGCAACATCACTGCTGCAGGAGTTTCCGTTGGCCCCCTTTTCAACAAGTCTCTACCGGCTTTCAACATTCATCCTCTCGCCGGCAAGGCCAGTCTGCCTGCAGAAGCAGTCCTTCGAAGCCCAAGTCCTAAACCTTCTAGGAGGCTACAAGCCACAAACCTCACTTTGCTTTTCACTCATCCTTCACCACAATTCGATCGGTGCCCGTTCAACAAGTATCTCAACAAGCCCTCAGCACATCCTCCTTCACGTAGGCCCTCTACAGTCTCCAGTCATCTACGGTGAAACGCGATACGGTCAAACCTTCACGTAGCTTTCTTCAATCTCCAGAGTTATCGAGCGTCGCGGTAAGCCTCTTCGGCACTCACTCGGCCTATAGTGGTTTTGTTACGTCGTGCTTCCACAAGCTCTGCCTAATCGCATAGGCCCTAAAAGTGTCTTCATTACCGCTTCAAACTAACTCTCTCCTTAAGACCCCAGTAGGCCTATTCAAGTGTTGTACCAATACCGTTGTTTTGTATCACTCTGTTATTGTGTTCATTCTTAACGACCTAATCCATTTACTGTACCAACCGTACTTGCATTATTTCAGTTATCAATAGGCCTCATTACTTATTCAGTGTTTACCTCTGCATATCTCATTGGCCTACCTGAATTAGTGTACTTATTTACTTAACAATTAGACTGTATAACCATTCCTTATTGCTAAGAATCAGTCATCTTTAGCATAGTATAAATGCCGTTATATAATTGTTAATCACTATAAATACCGTTATTGAATTGTTAATCACTGTGAACAAATAATTGATTTATTTTCCTAATTAAACACAAAACAACAGAGTAATTTCTCTCTCCTTATTAAATATTGTTTGTTTGGGCTGTAGGCCCAAGCTGGTGACCCCTAATTATTCATTTCAGTTTAATTCATAAATTATAGTAAGCCTACTTTCTTGGCCACATCCAACTGGTGATCCGTAGGCCACTCTCTCTCTCTCTCTCTCTCTCTCTCTCTCTCTCTCTCTCTCTCTCTCTCTCTCTCTATATATATATATATATATATATATATATATATATATACTGGAAAGTTTCCATAAACATTTTCTAAAAACGAAAATTACACATATTAAATGTCTGAACGTGTTTCCGCCATTTCGCAGTCAGAGTTTTGGTTAACTGACAGCTCATTTTGAACAGCGTATAATGAACTCGTGTAAGAGCATCGCCTTGCGGTTTCGTTGATCCCATTTCGGAGGCGTGGCAAGAAAATTCACCGACCAAGCAACTCGCAAAAATTGTGACAAAAATTTTTAAGTTTTCCAGATCATGTTGATGGTTGGTTAGGATCAATAATGACTAGTTTCTCGAACCGAAAATGAAAATTAATGCAGGTAGCTACTGCAGCGAAACTCGTGTTTTCTTCAGGATAACATCATCCTAAGAGCGGCATTCAAAGCAATGTAAGTTATCACCAGTTTTTAATGGATAACTGTCAACCACCACTCATACAGTTTGGACCTAGCGCCGTTAGACTTTGAAGAACAAATTTTTGTTTTTGTTCTCTGGAATTAGTCATTTGAAAGTAATTTTTCAGCAGTTAGCTCATAAAGAAACCCAAAAACCTTCATGGCACCAACTACATCAAAGAAACATTTGATATATGCAAGTTAGTTAAACTGTCTAACCATTGATAGTAAGAATTTAAAAAGTGATTGGCAAAGATATTAATGGTATTACTGCAAATCACAATAGTTTAATTAAAAAGTATCTTGGTCCTTCCTTGAATAATCAAAATAAAGATAAAAAGTAGGGGTTACATTGTCTCCTTGTAGGAACTGCTCCGATAAATATTTGGAGAAACTAACAATTTTCAGAGTAGATTGTACGTAAATACAGCATAAGATGTGGGAAGATAATAACGCTATAACTGAGTCTTTTTTATTAAACAATATTAATCATTTTAATCAGAATGATGATGATTCCTATCCACTTAATATACAAATAAGAATGTTAACAAGTTCAAGAATGTTCTGGGTTCGGTGGGCATCGAGTAAACACTAGTTTGTTCTGCGGATGTTTTGTGGTGTTTTGAGTTGGATCAAACTGACGTCATTATTTCTCGCCAAACTCAGTCACAGCTTAGGAGCTGACGAAGAAACTCGAAGCTTCGAAAGTAATGCTTCCTTTTAATTTATAAATTTAACCTTTCAGTTTTCTAAAATTCGGAATCCGAATCACACCTATGAACTACGAAAGAAAATCCAGCAAGCAGACTCAAATACAGACTTAAAATTTCAGTGGTATACAAATCTCGGACAGAATCTTTAACTCGCAACTTCTAGACAGCGAAGTTACAACATTTTCCATTATAGGTTATTGTATCAACAGCAAAAAGTACCTGATAACGCAGTGAGCTGCTGTAAGAATAAAATAGTCGGCGATAATCGACGCTCCACATGTAAATTTTCTTCCAATAAACATTGCCACTTGCCAAGGATACTCCGCGGGTTCAGTCGTTTTACCATACGTTATACGCGTTTGAAACACACTCGGACTTCCCATGACTAAAATGGTGGATGAAAATTAATCATTTATGGGTTAAATACTTCAATCTATGAATAAAGAAGTTAAAAAGCAATAGTGTGGCCATGCTGGTAAACGCACTTTCTCAATACCAAGTTGAAATTCCAAAATTTTACTTGGTATCGTTAAATTAAATGTTTAACTCCACCCCCTCCATGAAGGAAAATATTAATAATGTTAATATATACAACACAAAACCGGAGCTATTGAAGAATAGGGACCCCAGCCTTCTTTAGTTAGCTTTATAAGGCTAACTAACGAAAATATCATGACCTAACCTAACCAATCGTCAAGGGCGTACAGTCAACCTAACGATTGGTTAGGTTAGGTCGTGATATTTTCGTTAGTTAGCCTTATAAGCCTAACTAAAGAAGGCTGGGGTCCCTATTCTTCAATAGCTCCATAAAACCTTTATAGTTAGCATACATCTATTACAGAACATTCATATTCTGTAATTCTTACATTTTTAAAAGGTGACTGACAAATAATGACAATCCTACAGTAATGAAATATGGGTGTGACCACTTAAAAACTGTCCGCTCTCTGTACTTTAGAAGGAAGAGTAAAAATAGGACTAAATGTGCTCTGAAAAAATAGAGTACTTCAAAAGTAGAGTGAGAGTAGATAGAAAGTGGATAGAGAGTAGATGAAGCAATTTTCTTCTTGACAAGGTAGATTCTTTGAAACTAAATGAAAATACAAAAGTACACTTCTAGGGATTGACGAAAAACTTTTCACTTTACCCTCAACGTACCCTCGGCCTAGCAAGTATACTCTAACTTCATAGTCAGAGTACATTTAATCCTTTTTCTACTCTTAGTTCTAAAGATAATGAACAGTTCTTCAGAGAGTATCTTCATTCTAAAAGGTGCTATACTATTGTCAATCTCAAGACCTGAAAATATTTATTATAGCTAACAACCTCGTCCTCCTTAAATCAAAATGAATGAAAAATACTTCCATATCGTACAATGATGAAACAGGGATTCATCATTGGTAGGTACCCCCCATTCTATATTTCTTCCCCTGTTATCTTGAGGTGCTGGAGGTCCTACAGGATAGTCTTCACGCGTTTCATTAGAGTGTAAAGCCTCCTGTAAACTCTAGATTTAAAAAAATACAGTTAGAATACAGTTGACAACAGTTGAAACGTGTGAAAATTACAAAGTGTATCATAAAATCGTCCTCATAAAACTGCTTAAAATTTTTTAAAAATTGTTCATAATTGTTTACAACTTTAAGAAACTTGAATTATATAATTATAATTTTAAGTTGATCCTTACTTCATAATACTGCGCAAAATTGTAAAACATGAGGAGTAAAGAACCATATTTTAAGAACTATGAACACTCTAAGAAAAAAAAAATATAAAGGTGAGTTATAAACCTTATGAACCTAGTACAAAAAGTTATTAGAAATGCCCATCGAATAAGGAGAAATAATAATGACGGTGTCGAGAGAATTATAAAATTCAGATTAAGTGAACGACTTTGAAAGTCAGAAATAAGAAGTGCAATGATCCACATGAAAATACTTTTTGTAAATACACTTTTTGTGAATATACAAAAGACTTTTTTGATAAATTATAAACACTCAAAAAAAATTATTTATTCCTGTAATGTACGAGATGGTATAGTACCAGTATATGCCAGTAAGTCGCAAGAGTGTTGATTCGTAGTCACTCTGATTTTGGTAACTACTGTACATATAGAAGTGCCATCAGGCTCAGCTTAACTCATCTGCTAGGTAACCTTATTATTCCTTCTACAAATAATAATTACGGAATAAAACAATAATTTTATAAACTTAAACTGTTTTGTACATATTGCTGACAATATGTACAAAGTTATCAATAAAAGTCAACATACCCTACCCATTCAAAGAACAATTACCCAGCATCAAACGTGTCATCATTATAAAACACTAAACATCCCAGAGATGTTATACACACACCAAATTATACAATGGAAACTGCCGGAAACGCACTTTCTTTCAAATGAGAAGATATATGGAATGTAATTTCCGTAAATATCAGATAGCTTCATCATTAGACATTAATTGTATTTAGCAAATCAGTAAAGAATTAGTTAATTTTTTTTTTAGGCAGGAAGCAGGTGCTCAGGGCAAATGCCCGCAATAGCGCCTTACCCCCTCAAGCTACTACTGACGTAAAAGTTCATTACTGCCATTATTATTACAACTAGGCCGGGTACCCGGCGTTGCCCGGGTTAAGGTTAGCTACCCTCCGGGTACCTAAACCCCCTTTTATTCAACTTAGGAACTAACCCCGTCCCCCATTACCCCCACCCCTCCCCATTACCCCCACCCTTTTACCATTACTTCCCGGGCTAAATTTCACAAACAGACAAACAGACAGGCTAAACTACAGAAAAGAACGCAGCCGTGAAAATTTTGAGCTTCACATTGTGTCAAGATTTCTGAATCTGATTAGATATCCCCCAAAACTCCCCTGACCAAATAATTGAACTCCCAATTACTGTCGGTTCAATTATTTGGTCAATAAAACTATAGAAAAGAACACAATCATGAAAATCTTGAGCTTCACATTGCCGCCCGTAATTTCTGAAAGTGTGACGGACGGACAGACGGACAGACAGACTGACAGACAGACAGACGGACGGACGGACAGCTCTCTTATTATAGTATAGATTAATTAAGTTCTTACTTTATAATTAGGTACCTAAAATAGGGTTCCCACAATCATACCTGATCTCATTCAGCTGTTTTTCCCCTCGCAAAGGTAAGTCCTTTTAATGATTTCCTTTACAAAATTTATTGGTTTTAATTGTATTAATTGTATTTAATTGTATTGTTTTTAATTGTATTACTTAATTTTACAATATAATTTTATGACTGTTTTAATTTTTAATTTTTAATTTGTAGTCTTTGTAATTTGGCAATATTTAAAAGTGTTTAACTTCGTACTTGGTTCTTAATTATATGTATATATGATATTTCTCATTTTAGCAGTGAAAATGACATTAGAATGTGTCAAAAGCTTTGAATATTAAATGTTTGCATACGGACTACGAGAAGTCTGGTTGGTCATTATTATTATTATTATTATTATTATTATTATTATTATTATTATTATTTACTATTTCACTTCCCTCCTGTAATAAATTTACTGAATCCCATCAATTATGCTTAAAAAGCTTCCAAGCTTCGTAACGGCATATTCAGATTAGACTACTTTTAACTATATTAATGACATATCAGATATATGAATATCTGAAAATATGGTAAAACTTTCTATAAGTTGTATTCTTTTTCTGAATAAAGTCTTTTGAAACTTGAATTGTTTAAATTTGACCTCTTTTCAACCTTTGCATAACACTCACTTTAATGTATTTGTGGTTACGATACCCCTCTATTTACCTTTACTTTCAAATTGTAAACTTTCACTTTTTTGAAGTGGTGTAAATTAAAAATAACCAACAATGGAAGCTCTTTGGATTACAGACTTTGGCTAATTTTAATTTACTTCTTTTGAGGGTATAAAGAGAGCTATTTTTTAGATAAATGTTCTTATTATTTAGCTGTATATGACTTATGCATGTAAGTAATGGTATAAAGAACATCATGACCTCGGTGACGGTGAGTTGAATCCAAGACCTTCACAATCAGAGTTCAATTTCCAACAAATCGAGCTTGCGTGGGTAATCAGATAATGCTATGTAAACTTAAAATCTACGTTGAAACGCATCCGTTATACGGAGACAAACGTACAAAATTATCAGTAGGTCAGTGGGCAAAGCCATTTTCCTATAAGCAAAGTGACGACACTAAGGTTGCGGTTTCGAATCCCAATGATGCTGGTAGTAATAAGACAGGAGTCAGAGTAATGGTCCGCATTAGTTGGCCTGAGAGCTGCGCGAGTTTCTGGTCCTACTGAGTGATTATTATATGGAGACAACGGAGGAATTCTTGTGAGGGCGCAAGAAATCCAATTTACCAATCATAAAAGAATGTCTTTAACGTCTATACGTTAAGTCTGACTCATTTGTTAATTTGAGGAAATACTGCACTTTCCAAACCTCCATCATTTCAGTCAGCTCTCCTCTTCCTCTGTGGAGAGTCCCCTTGATGCCACATCGGGAATAAATGGGCAGAGGAGGACCAGCTGTGACTGTAACGGACGTTGGCGGGGCGGGTGGAGAGGGAGGTTTTACAACAGGTTTGGTAGTAGGTGGTGCTGGAGGTTTTACAACAGGTTTGTCAGTAGGTGGTGCTGGAGGCTTAACAACAGTACTTCCTTCTGTAGTACTTCCACCCGCTCCTCCATCTGTTACTCCACCAGTTCCTTCAGTGGTAGTCCCAAATCCAGAAATTCCTTTGAAGAATAAAGAAAGATTACTCGATCGATTACACCAAGTCATAAGTTTTCAGTGCCAAGAAAAGTGATACCACAGCTGACAAACACTGAAAATAAACTTTAAGTTTTGTACCTTGAACTGATTGAATGCCACATTAAAGAGTGTTACTCTGTTTATTCAAATTCTATCTCTAATACAAACCAACCGTAGCGCTACAGGGAAACAGTTAACGTATGTATGAAACTGTAAGTGGTTTTCTACCTGCAGGTGAACCAGTAAGATCTTCTCCAGTAAATTCATTACACCTCAGTTGGATAATTTTGACGTCAACTGGTGATTCTCTTTTGCCATGTGATTCCAGAGTTAATCTAACATGATCACTCGCGTTCATGTTCATATCGTCTGCGGGAGTAAAAAAACACTTTTAATCAGATATTATTGGTAATATTAAAATGATATTATTATTATTATTATTATTATTATTATTATTATTATTATCAATATAGTTACGCAAGATACCGAAAGTTTCATTAATGCACGAAATACGACAACAATTTTCTTAATTCATTGACTATCATATCTTTTTTGAAAGAAAGCTTAAAACATTCTTTTGACACGTACAAAAAAAAAGATAGAAATATCACGTTCAGATGTTATTATTTACATGCAAAGTATTTTTAACAGCTATAATGATAAAAAAATTAACAAAAAGTGTTTGTGAAACATTTCACTTCAATCTCGTTTTTTGACGTGAATCGAAGCTACAAGGGTCTTTTGGTTGCAGTTAAAGTGTCAGTGTACCATCTAAGTTCTATCACTGTCGGGCGAAGGGGGCAAGAAGGTACCAAACTTATAAAAGAGCAAACCAAAGAATTGTTTGTCGTAGATTTTGAAACATAACTCTAATACAGTTTTTACAGGTTAACATCATCGGTTGATACTGAGTTATATGATCACTTCGCTAAGTGTTCAGCCAAATATTGTCCTTCGTAAGAGCTAAATAGAACATCGCAACTGGAAAGCTGGAGTGATCCATCTGCAAAACCATTAAAATTCTTGCTTCTTCTGAAGGTGATCTGTGTACGTCGGTTATTTTTGTAACGCGGTGTGAGCGAGTAGTTACGCCTTAGTAACATTTCAGGCATAATAATATGCTCACTCAACGAGCTACAATGATCTATGCGCACATAAATCACCCGCGGAAAGAAGAAAAAAATGTTTTGCAGACAGATCACTCTAGCGTTCCACCGTCCAATTTTTAACCCTGAAAACTTTTGAATTCCTAAAGTCCTTCAGAATAAACACCAAAACTTACAGCTTCTAATATCTACAGAATCTCTTCGAGAGCATAGAGACAATTCCAAACGTGCGCCCAATCCCAAAACCGAAAGCTTCGAGTCCAAACAAGGTTCTGTGTTAACTTTATCTTTGTCGCCGAGAGATGACACATCTGAATTTGATTTGTGAAGAATGTGTGGTTGCAACCTGAAAATGTAAATTTCAGGTAAAAGAAGCGTGTTTACTGTCTTAATCCTGAGAGTTCTCAAAGGCTGAACCTATTGTTCCATGGCGGCCTTCCCCTAAAATTGGATAAAAATGTCTGGCATGAGCCATCCAAAATAAAATCAGTAAAGTGAACGCTAAACATTAAGGGTAAATTCGATGTTTCTCAAATTGTGAGACGCGATGCTTCTGGAAAAAATGAAAATAAAAAGCTGAAACGACAACAACAACAAAAGAAAAGGTGGGCTCGCGAGTAAATGAATCAAGCTTCAGGAGGAGGAGGAGGAGGAGGAGGATTAATATGTCTCTTACAATTTTCTATTCTGGTCTTCGTTAATCTCCTTTGTCAATCCCTTTCCTAATTTCTCCCCTTCCTTACCCTCGGTCTCACTTTCTTTACATACATATATATATATACATATTGGCATGCCTCACTACCCTTCTCAGTCGCACGTGATGAAGACCTTAGTATAAGTCAAAAGCTTGTGCTCTAATAAATCCATTTTTCACTATGGCTTCGTCCAACTTCTCGTAGTTGAGAATACTCATTTAACACGAAGGAAAATAATTTTGGAGGTGATAACCCAGAAAATAAAAAAATAAGTTCTCTTATAATCAATTTACTTTATATTAATTGTAAGAATTCTTTATTAATAACAACGCCAAACTTTGCATGTACAGTAAACGAAGGTTTTGGTAAAGACCTTTAAGATTTATAATATATGTAATGTATAGAGATATTAGACATCTGAATATGAATTATTAAAAGAATGATTATCTATATGCAGTAGTTCAATTATTATTAAGTATTATTAATTATTAATTATCATTAATTAATTATTAATTATTAAATAAATACATCTTCTTTTAAATATTTTAAACTAATGAGAAAAATTCTTTTTGCATCCGAGAATTTATTCGACATTAACAATACAGAGGAAAATAAAATATAAAATATTAACATTTTTAACCTATTTATCAAGAAACTTGCTAATCATTTCACTGAATGATCGGGTGATAGGTTGCTTAGTTAATCGGTTGATTACTTGATTAGCTGCTCGGTTAATTGAATGATCAGTTGATCGATTGTTTGGATAATCAATTGACTGGCCGTATTTATGATCTAGTGAATACATTATTTGTAGAATCATTTCGCTGTTTTTAACCACCATATGTATAACCTTTGGTTAGCTTCCGCCCGAATTGTTCATTCTGACGAAGGTCAAGCTTTTCACTCCACCTTAGACCTACAGTTTAACGTGGAATCCGAACCACGCCCCATCAGCAGCCCAGCGTCTTAACCACTAGGCCACTTAGGGTACCCATTTATCTACCAACTGAATTGAATGAGGCGATTCCACCCGGTCAAGTAGGGCTGTGTGAGTTGAGCCAACCCACACATGAGAAGCGTACTCCATACAGGGGCGAACAAGACCTTTGTATAGAGACAGTAACTGAGTGGGAATGAAGAAACTGTGGAGCCAGTACAGCACACCTAACCTCTTCGAAGCTGTTTCAGAAAGAGAGCAGATGAGATCTTTCCAGAAAAGATCACGCGAAAAGGAAACGCCAAGAATGTTAAGAGAAGAGGAAGGATTGAGTTGTGTGTTGTTGAAGGTAAGGAGATAGTCGTGTGCAAGATTGTGACGAGTAGACAGACAGATGGAGGAACTAAGTTTTTGAGACATTGAAAGCTACAAGGTTTTCTCTACCCACTCAAAGATGACAGAAAGATCAGAGGTCAGCTGTACAATAGCCGTCCTACACGAATCAATCATAGGGACGCTTTGGGAAGCGGGTGGAAGCAGTAATCATTCCATGTGAAATCAGAGAAGTACCGCCAAAGGGCATCACAATCAGCGGCGCCAAAAGCCGAATTGGAGCGATAAGACAGGAAACAGATATAAGATTGTGGTCGGGGGAGCTCAATAGAGGAAAAAGTTCGACAGAGTAAGAAGAAGGATGAGAGGTAAAAAATATATCCAGAATGTTGGAACTATCTTCAAAGTGATCGAGGATACGAGTAGGGTACTGTACAATCTGCTCTAGGTCATTTAGATCATTCAGGATAGAAAAGTTCTAAGCTAGTTCACAGGGCCGTTTCTAGCCATTAGGGGGTCCTAAGCAGTATACCCATTTGAGGCCCCACCCTTCCATCCACCAACTCACGCCTTACTACATCACCTCAGCACACACATACAAAAAATGGCTGTGTTGATAAAAAATAATTATGAAACAATTTTAATGAAACATTTATGTCCAAAACAACAAATATGTACTTTCAGAAGACAAACATAAAAAATACTCTTCATGAAATTCCTGAAAATTAGCTTATACATTATTTAGAATAAATGACAGAACTATGTATAAAAAAATAATGCAATTATCAACTACCAAACAATTACTAACTCAACGATACAATCGTGTAACAGCTAACAGTTATACAGAACAGTTTGTATCTTCAAAATTTTTGCCTCCTAGATTTTTTCTGGGCGAAATCATCAATAACATCATCATATGAAATCTCCCTGCCAACGTCCTGGTTGATGCTTATGATGCCAAGGCCACTGAGGCGATCCTGCCCCATTGGTGATCTGAGGTAGTTCTTGATTAGCTTCATCTTAGAGAAGCTCCTCTCGGCTGACGCTACTGTCACAGGTAGAGTGCGGGCAATTCTTAGTGCAACCCAGGGATTGGTATAGTTCCTCCAGTTGCTTCTTATGAATGAAGGAGAGAAGCTCCAATGCAGTCATGCTGTGTGAAGGTAAAGTCGGCAAGTTCTTAATTTCGAGGGCCAGTTCTCTTCCATCAATGTCAGAGTCAGCTCCAGAGCTCAGTATCTTAGAGAGCTTTTCACACTTGCAGGACAAGTCTTCCTTGTTCATTGTGGTGAAGATTAGGAGAACCCCAAATATGTCCCTCACATCATCTAATGTTTTGAATCTCTCATTTATTGACCCGATGGCACAATCCACCACCACATTGAAAAATTTGACTTCCAGCCTCTTTAAGGCTTCTGTAAATGGTTCGTCAGGAGCTTCGTAAGCAAAGTGCTTTTTTGTGGATCTGAGCCTCTTCTCCTTCAGCACAGCCTCCACATTCATTTCCTCACATATGTTCCTAGCTACGACTTGTGCTGCAACAAAACCTGTGTTTCTGTAGCTGGTGAGCGAGTCTTTTGTTTTTGTGAGGAGGTTGACTGCCACATCAAACTGCATTGTAGGAGACTGCAGAAGTTTGCTCACATGGTTAACTGCATGAAGAATGTCATACCATACTACTGTGCAAATCTGAAAGCGATAAGACCCTACCTCCTCTGCAAGTGCTTGTGCTTCTGTCCTGGCTATGGCATCTGTGGCATTGTTTCTGACTTCCAACAGGGCCTCTCTGATGTTGTGGCTCTGGTATCGCACAGCCTCAATGCTCTTAAGCCGGCTCTCCCACCTGGTTTCACTCCAAGACTTGAGTGTTATGTTCACGTGCTTCTTTAGGACAGTCCATCTCTGTGTAGCTGCTGCAAAAAGGTTGTACAATTTTTGTACGTTGCCAAAGAAGCTGATGGCATCTGTGGAAGCTTTAGCTGCATCAGCCACTACAAGATTCAGAGTGTGAGCCCCACATAAACATAGAGTGCACGACAGTTCTTCTCTAATAACCTTGCCTGAACACCTTTGTTCTTGCCCTTCATGTTCGCTCCGTTGTCATATGACTGTCCTCTGCAGTCATCAAAGTGAATATTCAGTTCATCTAGTCTCTTCAGAATCAGAACTGATAAACCCAGGCCTGTACTTTCTGAAGCCTCAAGAAAGCCCAAGAAGTATTCTTTTATTTCTGGTACTTCCTCTCATTTTAACAGTTCTGATAATAATCGACATCTGTTCTTGGTGGCTTATGTCTGGAGTGCAGTCTAAAATGAGTGAGTAATATTTAGCTTGTTTTATTTCTACAACAATGGCATCCAAGATCTTGCCACTAATGGACCCAATGAGCTCATTTTGAATGATGTTTCCTAGGTAACTTGAATGACTATATTGGCCACTTTCGACTCTGCTGATGTGTTGTTTCATTACTGGATCAAATTTGGCAAGCAGCTCAACCTCCTTCAAGAAGTTGCCATTGTCTCGATTGTACAATGTAGAGGAAGACCCCCTGAAAGCAAGGTTTCTCTCTGCCAGTGATTGGATCATACTTACAAGACGTGTGAGAACATCTCGCCAGCGTCTTCGCTCTACCTCCATTAATGACATTTCAGTTTGGTCAATGGTCCTCCCAGTTTTTTGCCGCAGTTCCAGATCCTTCCATGTTGCCATGTTATCTGCATGTTCTGAACTATTTTCATGGCCTTTCAGAAGCGAACCAACGTTTATTCAGTCTGAAAGTCCATCCGTAATTAGTTTGTACGACTTCCTTGAAAACAACTTGCAGCAGAAGCAATAAAGAGCATCATTCCTTCTAGAGTACATCAGCCAGCTTCGCTTTATTTTTTCCCCATTAATTAATGTTCTGTACATGTAATGGTGATGAACGCTTCTACCGTCCTCTCTTCTAGGGAATGTGAAATCTGGACTGATTTAAAATGGTCCTCGAGACACCAGATCTGTCTTCAAGGCATCTGACAGGACAACTGGCCAGTCATACGGATCAAGCGGTGGAGCAGATCTTGGTTCTTGTTGCTCAGTAGAAATGCCTGTGTGTGGTGTTTGAAGCTGAACAGAAGATGGGCCACTTATTGGTTCATCAGGCTCTACTTCTACTGGTGTTTGAGGTTGCATAGAGGATGGTCCTGCTGTTGGCTCATGATGCTCATCAGGCTTTGCTGAGGATGGCTTTTCCAAATATTTCAGTAGTGCTCCTGAGAAGAACATAACACTACCTATTCTGTTAGATTTTGCTAAAATACTCTTTCTTATCTTGTTTGATAATTGATCTGTGAGAGCAGAATTTGAGGTGATGGGATTCATTAAATTTCACATTTCGAAATATTATAAATATTACAGAGACTAGCTTACGCTACACGATTCCTGAGCACTTGCCTAGCTTGATGGTCTACCTAACCTAGTTGCCTGAACTGTAATCATAAGAATATACAAGTGGCACATCTCACCTGTGCTACTGGAAAGCTTCTCCTCCTCTATTTTCTTCTTTTTCCGTTTTTCAGCTCCTGATGGAAAATGTCGTTTCATTTTCCAAGATGCACGGTCACATCTAGTTAACCACAACTAATCTACTAAATAATAATAATCATGATAATAATGATAATAATAATAATAATAATAATAATAATAATAATTGTTATAATTGTAACGTTAATCAAATACATTCCAATAATCAGACCAATTAGGTTTTAACCAACAAAATTCACATTATCTGAAAAAGATGAGAAAAGAATTAATAAACTTGAAAACAACAAAAATAATCCTAGGTTTTAAAATGTTACAAAATCTCTTAATAATTAGTAAATTAGTGAAATAATGTTTTACAACACTAGAAAAATTAAGCATTTAGGAAAGTATAAGCATATAGTAAGAGTAAAGTTAAATAATATAGAAATAAGATCTCACAATAGTTATTTACACAAAAGCGAGCAGAGGAGTGAGTTTGTGGTGCTAAATTCTTCCCAAGAAGATTTCTGTATTGAATTTTAGACATATTTCTAGTGAAAATAAAGGAAAGAGAAGAAACAGAGTCCATATTAGAGCAATTTAGCAGAGAGGAGGGCAATTCATTTTCAGAACTCCAACAAAGAGAGCAAGACAAAATTGCATATTTGTTTATAAAGATTTGTTTATAAAAACGTCTGAACAGGTACAGTAGCTAGAACAACGTGAAAAAAGTGTTAGCAGTTGACGAGGAAGCTTCTAAACAGTGGCTGCATCCTCCAGCGCAGGACACGTCAACGCGAAGAAGCGACGTCAAACCAAAACATCAACGCGCTGGTGGCCAAACTTCCTCAAATCTCCGTGCAGCGGGCTGTCTACGGTTGGCCAGACTGGCAGTCGACGGCCTGTTGCGTGGCACGGTCAGAGTGCCGATCGGCTCCCGGGGCCGGACCTATTCTCAGCGTGCTATTTTTTCAATTACAGGGAACAATTGCGTGCTCCCCGAACTACTCTTACTCTCTGGCGACATTAAGACTAATCCAGGCCCCACTACAACTTACACATGTCACCATACACAAAGACATAGACACAATAGCACCATGAGACACATACAGAAGTATAATATTAACATATTACAGTACAACGTAGATGGCCTCACAAACAAAATCATGCAGCTTAGGGAATTCGTACACAAACAAAACATTCACATAGCACTTATACAAGAAACAAAACTAAAACGCACACACAAAACACCCACCATCCCTGACTTCACGGCGATCCGTCAAGATCGTACTGGGGGTAACGGGGGTGGACTCATCACTTACATACGTAAAAGCATTAGCTACACTGATGCTACCCAAAACATTACAAACACAATCCAAGCAGATAACACGATAGAAATACAGGCAGTTAACATTAAAACACGCGCAAAACACAACACCACACTAATCAACATTTACATCCCACCAGATAGTTCACCTCAGGTGCCAGCCAATTACAATCCACAGTTACACAATCTTGCCTCTCTCACTAATGTCATCTTAGGAGGAGACTTCAACGCCAAAGACACTAGTTGGTACCTGCACAACCAAAACAACACCAGAGGCGCCAACATAGCAACACAACTAAACAGCCTCTTCATTCTTAACAATACAGAAGAACATACACACATACCACATCAAGCAGGATACTCAAACTCCTCCCCAGACATAACGTTCTGTTCCCCCTCACTAGCAACACATACACAATGGAGAACAGAAAAACAACTGTCATCAGACCACCTGCCCATCATCATTACAACACATTCTACACTCTGCCCCAACAGCCTTAGGCACACTTACAGAAATTACAAGAAAGCTGATTGGGAACAGTTCAAAATACAGACTGAGGAACAATTCACCACATTAAACAGCACACCCATCATAAACATCGATACAACACTCAAGACATTTAATCAGATTATCAATAATGCAAACAAATACATACCTAAGGGCAACATTAGGAAATACAACCCAAATTACACTAGAGAAATAGCCCACCTCATAAGGCAACGTAACAACCTCAAATATAACACACAAACACCACACACAGAAGCCATAAAACAGCAGATACAACAGCTCAACACAGAAATAAACAACAAACTCAAAGAAAAACAAACAGAAACATTCAGGGAATTCATAACAACACTAAACTACTCCACAGATACATACAGGCTATACAAGACTATAAACAGCATTACCCACTCTAACAGCGGCATTCACACCTCACACGCGGCTATCTGTCGCAGCCAAAATAATATCCCAACATACACACAACAAGCTAACATTCTAGTTAATCATACGCAAAGATAAGTCACTTAAACAGAGACAACAACCAGAAACATGCAGACAGACAAACAGCCAGACACAAGAAAACCTACAGACTCGACATGACCATTACACCCTTCAATACAGACCAGACCACCAAGATCATCAAAAACATTAAGAATTCGAAGGCTACTGGACCAGACAACATATCTAACATACACCTTAAACACTTGGGCCCACAAGGAATATTAGCTCTCACAAATATCAGCACATATTCATACCAACACTGTATTATTCCTGACATATGGAAACAAGGTAAAATTATTACACTACTCAAACCAAACAAAAATCCAACAGAACCAGCTTCCTATAGACCCATTACTTTACTATGCACACCTTCCAAAGTAACAGAAAGACTAATCTTACAAATCACCAACCCACACATACCACTATCGCCTACTCAACATGGATTCAGACCTCACCACTCAACCACGACATTACTCACTAACCTCACGCAGCACATCATGGATGGCATCAACTCCAGAAGACCAGCTCAACGTACACTATTAGCAACAATAGACATTAGTAAAGCATTTGATGCTATCCCACGCTTCCCTCTCATAAACAAAATACTCAACACAAACATGCACAATAACACCAAAAGGTGGCTGAGCAACTATCTCTCAGGAAGATACTCACATGTCACATTTAATGGCAAGTCATCCAAAAACAAGCTTTTTCCGAACGGGGTCCCTCAAGGCTCTGTTCTCTCACCAACACTCTTCAACTTATACATGCATGACATTCCAACACCCATAGATAACAAGCTTACCTTATCATCATATGCAGATGATATCACTCTAACATCCACCCACAACAACATCGACACCACTACAAATAACCTACAAACATACATAAACAGTATACAAGACTGGCTCACACACAATAGACTCAAAGTAGCGCCCACAAAATCAACCATCACCTTGCTTACAAGCAACACAAAAGAACACCAGGTAATTCCACAGCTTACACTAAACAACATCAACATTCCACACACTCACAGAACCAAAATACTTGGTGTCACATACAACACATCATTATCTTTTGCAAACCACATTCAGGACATTAAAACCAAATGTACGTCAAGACTTAACACGCTTAGGGTACTAACAGGCACAAACTTTGGACACCAGCAGGAAACAACATCACTCATATACAAACAATATATTCGCTCAGTTATGGACTATGCTAGCCCATGCTGGGCACCCATTATCTCAAAACACACATAAACACCTTGCAAACAATACAAAACAACGCACTTCGTATCATTACAGGATGCACTCAAACAACACCAATAGAACACCTGCACACAGAAACAAAAATACTAAAAGTTAGGGAACATTTAGACATGAGGGGAACACAATTCATGGCAGCAGCGACAACTAACCCACAACACCCTTGCCACTACATGTACAATCATGCACCAACACCTCGCACCATTAAGGTAACACCAGAGAGATATTATAACGAAATACTCCATTCCATACCACGCCCCACAGACATCACACAGTACAGAAAACACATACACACACACCTAACCCACAAAGCACTGACACGACTCGGTCCGAATGCGGTCCTAGGTGCGAAGCCGCCACCCATTAACAGGTCAGAGATCAGCCTGAGCAGATCGGATCGAGTTAACTTAGCACGATTCCGATGTGGACATCACCCAAACTTACGGACATATAAACACAGACTAGACAACTCCATAGACGACACCTGCCACCTGTGCCAAGACACACCACAAACAATTGAACACATTATGACGGACTGTACCGCTCTAGCACAACAACGAACACAACACAACTTCACTAGTGCGCTGAACCTCTGGTCCACTCCGGAGAGGGCGATCGGTTACCTGCGTGCCGCCGGCTTGCTCGATCAGGGTGGGCTGATCGGCTAAACAACAACAACAACAACAACACATAACGACCAAAACGTTTCGTTTGTCTCCGTTTTATCACATTTGTCTCATACAAAAACTTTAATTAATACGACAATAATAATAATAATAATAATAATAATAATAATAACTTCAGCTATATTCCTATTCTTGCCCACTGAGCTATGACCTGGTAGCCTGTCTAGGGGCCCCCTAGTAGCAGCGGGGCCCTAAGCGGCCGCTTAGTCTGCTTATGCCAGGAAACGGCCCTGCTAGTTCACCAGGGATGTTAGTGAAATGATAGGAAAGCCAAAGGTAGTGGTGAACATTGAAATCTCCTAAAATGGAGATTTCAGCAAAAGGGGAGTGGGATAGAATGTATTCCACTTTGAAAGTGAGGTAGTCAAAGAATTTTGAATAGTCAGTAGAATGAGGAGAAAGGTAGACTGCACAGATGTATTTAGTTTCAGATTGGTATGTAAGCCCGCAGCAGGAGGTATAGAATTCGGAGGATTCGAGTTCGGGAATACGAGAACAAGTTAGGTCATTGCATACATATACGCAACATCCACCTTTGGAGTGAAATTGCGTATAGGAAAAGTAAGAGGATACAGAAAAGGGGGTTGCTGTCAGTCTTCCCAGACACCTGAGTTTCAGTGCGGAAAAGAAGGCGAAGTTTAGAGGAGGAGAGGTGGTGTTCAACAAATTAGAAATTTGAGGAAAGGTCACGAATGTTGCAGAAGTTTATGAAAAGTAAGTCAGGCAGAGGCTCAGAACATCTCGAATGGGCAGTAGCAATTGATAACCTAAGTTAAAAACGAAGGTGATAACCCATAATTAACTTACCTGAGGCCACAGAAATCTTTTGTTCTCTTGATTACTTTGAAATCACAAATTGATGCTTGCTCAGCAAATTTTTTTCTTGGTTTTCTTTTTCTTGCTTCTCCGTTTTCTTCGCGGATGTAATTGGACCAATAAACGAGTTCTTGCGAAGACCTTTCTCCGCACTCTCTTATGACTATGGAAATCAAAGGTTGATGATGAACGACACAAGTGTATAGTGGAATAGGTTGTACACTGTAAACAGGGAAATTCATAAAGCATTCGAGTTCAAATACCTAAATGGTCTTTTTGTAACTTCACCTTTCCAAGTAATAAAAGGTTCCTAATAGGTTGGAATAGCTTTTTGTTATATAGAGTCAAAAAGAGAGCCAGTAAGTTCCATGATGGTGTCTATGTAGTGCCCAGTTTGGAACCTAGTTATGAGAGGAACGTTCCTTTAACCTATTTTGACATGTAATAGGGAACCAAACAGTTTAAAATGTTATACCGAACTTTACTGCTTACAGTGTACTGCTTACCTGCTTACCTGAAATGTGAAAATTTTAGTATTTGGTTCCCTATTACACGTCAAACTAGGTTATGGAAAGGTTTCTCTGAGAAGTAAGTCCCAAGTTAGGCACCACATAGACCAGTGGTTCCCAACCTTTTCTGGCTCAAGGCACCTCATTGCAATCTGCTCTTCTTTCGCTACATCCCAGAGAATTTTTGTCTCCCGCTGTTCAACATCCAGTTCTTCTCCCAACCCCAACACCATGTAATTTAAAATTGGGCCTATATACAGTTTTCGTATGACCGTAATATATCGCGAATATTTTATTTCATTTTAAAGTTCTACGTCTTCCTTAACTTTCGAATTTTCAATTACTAATTTTTGTAATTTTCGTGAAATTTCGCGGAATCCCTATCGAGAAACACTGGCATGGAGACACTAAATGTGAACTTATTGGGTCTCTTTTTTGACCATGTATACCATAAAGACAACCTGTAGTACTTGGAATGTTAAAGTTACAAAAACTCATGTAGGTACTTCAACTTGAAGGATTGATGAAGTTTCTGTTTACAGTATTATGGTCATATAAATCAGCATAATAAAGTTCATATACAGTGAGAAAATTTGAAAAGCAACACGACAAAAATGTTACTTACATCTACAGCATATACCCCTGAATCCTCTACAAATAGGGCCAACTTTTCCAGCAAGGACAAGGCACCTAGAAAGCTCAAAACATATGCCGTCCAGACCTCCATGCTTGCAAAAGGGATTACCAAACACACCAAACGGATTGAAAGGATTGAAGACTACAAAATAAGGCAAAATCGGGATCAAACATATTTTCTATTACTGACTTCTTAACAAGTGAAGGGAAGAAAATCTATATTGTAAAAACTTTGGTTATATTATTCACACTCACAAAATGGTGTTGTTCTTTAGAACAGAAAATTCATTAAAATTCTTCAAACATTTCTTTAAGTAATTAAATTTTTACTTCTTTTAATGTTTAAAAGGAATGTTCGCGTTCTTCTGTCTCTTTGTTCTTTTATTTACTGGTTGTCCATTATTTTGCTGCTGTTTGGTATGTGTTTTCATGCAGTCATGGATATTGACAGTCAGACAATGTATATTAACAGAACCGAAAGGTTCATCGGAAGTGCGTCTTGCTATAGAGAAAATTTAGACCTGTGCCAAAATTCTACGAAATATCAAACCACTAAAATTACTCAATAAATGAATTCAAATTCAAGTTCAGTGGAACAAAATTGCATGAACACTCGTTCAAAACACGCAAATCTCCAATGTTAGTCAATTTTTAAACGTAGATAAATAATGAAACTGAACCTATACTTTTAATTTACGAAACAGCAAGAAATGAGACTGTAACTACAGGTACCCTTACAGAAAACATACAAAATGAGTGTTATGAATATTCTTTCCACTACATGCAGTTTCCTCTCAATCCTAACTTACCTAGATATAACTTTCAAAAGTAAATATTTCTTATGTTTCGACCTAATTGATAGTCATCTTCAGGAAGACTATATATAGCTCTGTTATTACATATTCACCAACTTAGATTTATATTAGTTGAATCAAAACGTAGAGCGTCTCTGTCTCGGTCGGTTAGGGCGCCACGCGGAAGTACTGAGACTCCGCTGAGTCGTGGGTTCGAGCCCCAGTGATGCCTAGAGGTGGGAAGTTGTCCTTCCTTTATCTTATATCACGACGAAGCGGCGGGTCGGCCTCTTCCCCTGGCTACGGTAGCCCAGGCTCGGGTCCCTATCCCTCCCTTCCTTAAGGGGGGAAGATATGGGATAATGGGATATGGATGTTACCTTAACTTACGAGTCAAAACGAACAAGGAGAACGTACCACTAGTGAATTAATATCTTAAAAATATTAAATTTTTCTAAGTGGGTATTGGTATTTTTTACGCGAAACCATTTCAATAAATTAATTATGCTCTATATACCCACTGGGCACAAACCAGGCTCGGAAGAACTTACATCTTGCTGAACGGTTTCCTCCACTTTGTATCTCATTTTTGACCTCTTGGTTCGATTCCAAAATGAATTCATCATCTGGAGTAGCCTGTTCGGGTGACTAAATGGTTTTATTTTTGAACTTTCGAAAGAAGGGTCACTGCTCGATTTCACCTGATGAATCCAACTCCATCGGTGAGGATGAGATTCGTAAGCAAATAGAGTCTGTTAAAGAAAATTTAATAGAATTTGGAATTGGCAAGTTAATACAATGTATTTATAAAACAAATTAATCTTTTACAGTTAGGGACACACACGCACACACACACACACACACACATACACACACACACACACACACACTTTTTTATGCAGGAAGAAGGGGCAAGGGCAAATGCCTGCAAAAACGCCCCTCACCCACTACAGAAGAAGAAGAGAGCCAAAATCAAGGTCCAAAGTTTTCGAGATGACTGGACACACTGCGTTTGAAAAATTGGAGGTTATAGACAGGAGGAAAAATGATTTGAGGAAGATTGTTCCAGAGTGCACCGGTTGAGCGATGAAAGATTGAAAATACCGATTAATTCTTGCGTTAGAGAATTGGACAAGAAAGGAATAAGAATGTATCGAACCTGTGGTACTGCGTGCTCTCCTCAAAGGAGGAGGTATGTAATTAGAGAGTTCAGAAGAGCAGTGTCCATTATAATAGCGATAGTGAAGAGGGAGTGAGACAACATTACGGCGAAGAAAGAGGAATTGAAGACAGTCAGTAAGAGGCGGAGAATTGATGAGGCGAAAAGCCTTTGATTCCACCCGGTCAAGTACAGCTGTGTGGGTTGAGCCACCTCACACATGAGAAGCGTACTCCATACAGGGGCGGACAAGACCCCTGTACAGAGACAGCAACTGAGTGGGGGTGAAGAAACTGAGGAGCCAGTACAGCACACCTGAAAAGCTGTTTTAGAAAGAGAATAGATGTGCTCTTTCCAGGAAAGATCACGAGAAAAGGAAACGCCAAGAATGTTTAGAGAAGAAAAGGGATTAAGTTGTTTATTGTTGAAGGTAAGGGGATAGTCGTGTGGAAGATTGAGGCGAGTAGACAGATGAAGGAACTGGGTTTTTGAGGCACTGAAAGCCACAAGGTTTTCTCTGCCCCAATCAGAGATAGAAGAAAGATCAGAGGGCATGTGTATCATAGCCGTTCCACGCGAAGCATAGAGTGACTGTTGAGAGGGACGCTTTGTGAAGCGGGTGGAGAAGTGAAGAGTGGAATCATCACAGAGGAGTGGATTGGACAGGAAGTGTGCCTTAATAGACCATTGACATAATAAGAGGAAAATAGTGAGTGACAGGACAGAGCTCTGAGGAGCACCACTATTTATAACTTCTCCTAAATAGCTTTGGAAAAGAACAGTGGCCATCTACAACCGCAGCTATTGATCGACAAGAAAGGAAATCAGAGATGAAGGCACAGATAGAAGGATAGAAACCGAAGGAAGGCAGTTTGGTTTGTAAACTAGGGATTTGTGCCACACTCTGTCAAAAGCTTTAAATATGTCTAGCGCAATAACAAAGGCTTCACCGAAGTCCCGAAATGAGGATGACCATCAGTCAGAGAGATATGCAAGATGATCGCCAGTAGACCGTCTCTCACGGAATCGATATTGACGATCTGAAAAACGATTGTGAGAAGAAAGGTGTTTAAGAATCTTTCTATTAAGGATAGAGTAAAAGACTTTAGAAAGGCAAGAAATCAAAGCAAGGTTGAGAGCGGCCACCCTTCTTTGGAACAGACTGAATGAAGGCGAACTTCCAGCAGGAAGAAAAAGTACTAGATGAAAGACAAAGCCGAAAGGGTTTGCCTATGCAGGGTGTCAGCACAGAAGCACAGTTCTTGAGAACAACAGGAGAGATCCCATCAGGACCGCACGCTTTCCTATAGTTAAGCCCAGATAGGGTAGAAAAAACAACTTTGGAAGAGCTTCTAATTTCAGACATAAAGTCAGAGAGAGGAGATGGAAGAACAGCACCAGAATCGTTCAGGGTTCAGTTGGAGGCGAAAGTTTGAAAGAAGGGTTCAGCTTCATCAGGAGACGATAAAGTTTTCTTTCTGTGATCCTGCCATTTGGTAAATGAAAATATGAGGGAAGCAGCAAATGCATATATTTAACTCCTCCAACGTTGCCTAATTACCATGAAAACCAGTATGTGTTTTTGAAGGAAATCACTTATTTAGAAACACATTTTAAGAAACACTGTATGTTATTATTATAATCAACCAATGTTTTTAACTTATAAACAAAAACTGTCATAATGCTTATTGTGCGTTGTTCGATTTTGTTGTTTGTTGTTTTATGACACGATACATACAATATGGCTTTGAGTGAATCTGACCAAGTGTTAATCAAAGCACCGCATTAAGAAAGTTAATCCATTAACCAAACTTTCAATGAGTATCCTAATTGCAGCTAGAAAAGAACCCACTGAAGAACTTGTTGGTCAAGTTAAGTTCTACATAGGATGCATTGCAAGGCGCCGTACTAGTGGCCGGTCGTTACTAGCATACGCGGCAGGAAACATAACTTTTGTTAGTGAGCTAATCTGCAGCCAAAATAACGCACCAGGTACCAGCATGAACGGCTGGTGAATCTCCAAGTTTACACTTTACAGGTATCTTACGACGATGCTCATAACGGATATCAAATCCTGACCTCATCCTAAAGGGAATAAAGATGCATAAGCTAACGGTAGAAATTAAGAAAACAAGATCGAATAGACGTAAAAGCCTATTATATAATTCCCGCACCTAGCAGTCCATCAACAAAATCTGGCTCTGACGAAAAGCGTTTTACTATGGTAAAAAACATCGAGTCAAAATGGTCGTATCAAAGCCAATGTGGTCAAGAAAGCAGGAATAGCGTCTTCTTCCATGACTTTTGAGCGAGAGATCACATTTCACTGATTCTGTGAGAGTTACTGTTGCTGTATCTTTTTGTCGGCAAAACTGACCTAATGTTCGTTGAAAGTGTCATCGATATCAGTGCAATTTCTTCTGATGTCTTTTCCCGCAGGTTTCCTCACACTCAAGATCAGATGCCAGATTTTACTTTCATGCAAGATGGGGTACCTTTTTCAAATCACCATTGATTTTCTGTGGGCAAACTGTGGAGACTCGATGAATCCAATCTTTGGCCACTATACAGCCCATATTTTAATCCTGTTGATTATTCGGATGGAGAAAACATGCAGAAGATGGTATACTAAAACCGGAATCAACAATGTGAAAGAATTGAAGGCGAGTTGGGCGCGGCTTACTCAACGCTCCATCCATGTTGCAAAGTCCCAGTGGCGCAAGAGGCCATATAAGCTATTGCTGAAGCTAATGGTGAACATGTTGACTCACACAACAACACATAACCGCTCTCAACAAACCAATTTAACTGCAAGCCGAAAAAAGAGGAACTTTCCCTATAGAGTAATATGCAGCAAACTTTCTGCATACACTTCAGAGATTTTTAATATCATGTGTATATATATGACCCCCACATAGCAATGATGCTGCGAGTTGTTCATATCCTAAATAGGTGCATAGGTAGATCGGTGATTCGAAAATTCGGTGAAACCTTTTTATCTACAATTCAACAACTTGATAAAAAAAGTGTTCACAATATATATACAGGGCGTCCCAAAAAAATGTATACACACTTTAACAGCTGATAGCTCAATTGATGTTTCTTTCTTTCCAAGTTAAACCCATTAGAATTAATAATGGCAGTCAGACTAAGCTTTGAACAAAGGAAATTCATTCTAAAATGCTACTGGAAGTGTGAAAACGCAGTTGAATTGCAAAGACAGTTTAGGAGGAGTTTCAAACAGATCCACCAACGCGACTTACCATCACTCGAATTAGAGATAAGTTTGAAGCCGATGGAACTGTTCAGAATGTCCACAAGAAGCGTTCCGGAAGACCACGGACATCGACAAGCCCCACAAAGTAAGAAAGAGTACTGGAAACGTATCACCAAAGTCCAAGAAATCTGTGCGGCAAGCGAGTCGTGAGGTACGAATTTCAGAATCGTCTGTCCAACGCATTTTGAAGCGCTGTCAATGGAAAAGTTACATTCCAAGATTAGTCCATGCTATTAATGAAGATGATCCGGACCGAAGAGTGGAGTATTGCGAGTGGTACTTGGCACGATGTGGATGTGGATTGGACGAAGGGGTTTCGTAGAATACCCTCCGCGTTCACCAGACCTCACACCACTAGACTTTTTTTATGGGGATACTTAAAGACAAAGTCTACGCTATAAAACCTGCAACAGTCGCTGAATTGAGAGCAGCCATTGAACGAGAATGCACACAAATACCAAACGAAATGTTTCGTGATGTTTGCGATTCCATTGCTTCGCGTTATCAGCAGTGCCTGGACCAGAACGGCGTCAGTTTTGAAAACAGGCGTTGACAAAACAATTAAATAATGTCTGTAGATTCTATTACATTTTGAAAATGAAATGTATTTTAATAAACACTGCCTTTATAAGTATTTAAAGTGTGTATACATTTTTTTGGGACGCCCTGTATATATATATACATACAGGGTGTCCCAGAATTAACTATCTATTTCAATGAAATCGGACAAATTTTTAAAAACACACTTTTTTATGTTTATCATGTTTAATATGTGTTAAAAATTTCTAAATTTCTAAATTTTTTTTCATAATTTTATTTTCATAATTTTTTCATTATCTGGTCCAATGAAAGACCGTCTGAAGTCATAGAATGGCAAAGAGACTCTCCAAAAGTTAACGTGTGGCTTGGAATGACCAAATCCAAAATTTATGGCCCATTCTTCTTTGCGGAAGCAACTGTAACAGGTACCGTCTACCTTGATATGCTTCAGCAGTTTCTCGAACCACAGCTTCTTGATGATGGCATTCTTGATAATGTTGTGTTTCAACAAGATGGAGCACCATGTCATTATGCTCTAATTGTTCGAGAATACCTCAACAGACGCCTTCCGAATCGGTGGATTGGACGTGGAGGACCTCGACCTTGGCCTCCGCGTTCTCCGGATTTGACACCCCTGGATTTCTTTGCATGGGGTTTTATAAAAACAAAGGTTTATCGCCAAAAGATCAATAGTTTAGCTGAACTTAAAGAACGCATCCAGTTAGCAGTGCGGGAGATAACACCTGAAATGCTTCAAAATGTGTTTCGCAGCGCTGAGGATAGATTTGAAATTTGCAGAGATACAGACGGTGCACATGTTGAAACTTCTCAATAAAGTTTTGACTTATGATTTATAAATCTATTTGTTTTTGTATCATAATTTAGTAATAAACACAAAATTATGTCAGTTTTTATTAAATTTGTCCGATTTCATTGAAATAGATAGTTAATTCTGGGACACCCTGTATATATATATATATATATATATATATATATATATATATATATATATATATATATATATATATATATCACACCCTAAAGTAAGTAATATATATATAAATATCCAACATTATTTACCAAATAATCCAAATTCTAAAGGATTTAGGTCAAATATTGTCAGTGAGTAGGTGGATGCAAATGGAATCAAAAGGATCGAGGTGTATTTTTTGGTTCTTTTAAAATTTTCTAATCCAAAGTTTAAAAATGTCACCCTTTAACTTGGCCTAATTTTACGTTGTGTATTTCTTTCATCACATACATCTTGCTCCTCAGGAATTCCCCTTTTTAAAAACATTATCGACATACCCTCCAAACGATACAGGTAATAAACTGCCCAAATTATAAATATGGAAAGATGAGGGAGGGCTCCCCATTGTGAGTATATTGTTTTCCCCACCCAGGGGGGGGCTGGATTTTTTTTGACGACCCTAAATGGGTCTCAAGAATTTTGATCGACATTTTTTGTCGACGTTATATGATTTTTGGCTTGTCTTTAATGACAGGGGTATCAAGAGGTATCACCTGCTACTCTATACCAGAAGAGGACACGCACGGTGCTCATTCGGATGGAAGGCAATAGACACTTGCATGCGCAACGAATCTTACGGAGAATAAACATTTAAGGGAACTCCAAATAAGAGAGTGTGTCACATACTTAAAAGGATGAGGAGAGGATGTCACATACCCAAGAGATGAAACATAACCAGAGAAAAATGGTGTTTACAAAGTGAGTTTTAACTATACTCTTTTCTCTCCGCTTACCCTACTCCTCCCCTACATCCCACGCACTTCCCCATACCTCAATTGCAGATCCTTCTCAGCCCAAGAGTGTCGAAAGCATTTTACATTTCAGGCATTCTTACACTAAAGAATATGATTTTATAGCGCCTCCATTTTTACGTAATGGCAAAATCCGACTTTCTATTTAACACACACACACACACACACACACACACACATTAATAATATATTTAGCTCTAAGATAGTACTTATTTCTAAACCCCTCTCCTGAACTAGATTTACCACACTGCAGAGAAACTAAGTCCCCTGCAGATGACGTTTACTTGAGGGAGATTTTCGTTCCAAAGTGTTTTAGAGCAATCAGTTTGCAGCAAGGCAATACTTTATCCCCACTTCTGACACTTCGATTAGGGCGAAAACTCGGATTTGATGCAGAATTAAATATTTAGAAACCAGTTTTATTCCACCCACAGATAGGTACTTTTCACAATATATATTATATATATATTTGTCGTTAAAATCAAATTATAAATTGTCATTATATTTAATATATTTATTTAGTATGTATGAAATAATAATAATAATAATAATAATATAATAATAACCTACACTCTTAGTTTTATTGTAAACCCAATCTCAGACTGTCCCAAGCCAATCTGAGAAAAGAAAATTGGGGGCTCGTGAGCAGTCTGGCGTCAGTAATATGTTATAGGCTCGAACATAACTATTTTTCTCTAGATCGTGACCAAAGAATCTCTATAGCTACGTCAAAAAAGATGAAACACTATTAACCAACTAACTGGCCATTTTAAAATTCAATGAAACCAAACTGTCCCCCTTGCGGCACACTTCAAGACTCCACGAGCTACATCACAGTGACCTTCAACCTCCCCAAAGAAACGCCAATGAACGAAATATAAGTATATTTATATCAGTGTTTGAGTGTAAATTTAAGAGATATTTATACCGTTAAGATATTTAAAAAAATAATATGGGGGCGTAATAGCCTACATTTACCGTTAAAATCTCTTATTATTAATATTATTGACAGTAGTATTAGAAAACGTACGGACACAAGGCAGTATGGCCATAAAGTAAACAAAAGAAAACATGAAAATCACACAACTTTCCTTAAATTTTGTATCCGTTGTAGGCCTACACAAAATGTTTATGAAGTAAAACAACAACAGTAATACTATTGAAAGTCTATTTATTGTCTGTTGCACTTTTAATTTCTATTTTACCATGAAATAGTAAAACTTTCTCCCATTTGCTTTTACGATTCAAAAGCCTGCGTTCGAAATTGGCACTCAATATAAATAATATCAATCATTTAGCTTTCGGTATGAATCAACTGCTTATAACCATCGTTTAGAGTAAAGTTGTGCCTTTTTTTAATACCTCTGGAAAAGTGTTTCACCTGTTTTTAAGTGTACGTTGCACTTAAAAATGTACTCACTATGTACTTACGTAATAAGCAAACAGCAAATTACATTTATTCTGCCTGGATGAGGAAAATCTCTCAAGCTCATCCTCGCACTACGAAAGTCAAGTTTCAAATAAAAAGAAAGCAAAAGATGTAGATCAGTTTTCTAATTTTGGGTATACGTTTTCTTTAATGTTTTATAGGTAACTAAGCTATTTTCGTATATCCTATAATCAAATAATAATAATTAGGCTAATTTTTAAAAATAGAATAGTATTATTAATATTACTAGTATTTTTATATTCTATTAATATTACTAGTATTTTTATATTCTATTAATATAGAAAGTAATATAATAATTCTATATTAAGCTAATGAATGTATTCCAACATCTTTTTCTCAAATGTAAATGTTGTAAATATAACTATTCTATTAATTTGAATTACATTTTCTTTATTGTGTATTCTCTCTCTCTCTCTCTCTCTCTCTCTCTCTCTCTCTCTCTCTCTCTCTATACCATAACGATAGCTTGGGTATAACTATGGTAAAAATAGTCTAAATTCCAGAAAGTAGTGAAAAAATATAGAAAAGAAAACGGAACTAAAAATGTGGGGAGACAATTTTCCTTTGTTTTTAATGTTGATGTAGGTTAGTAGGATAATATACTGTCGTAACCTTCAAAATGTACCTGTTTATCTGTTCTAATTAGGACAACCATATATATATATATATATATATATATTTTTTTTTAATTCTCAGAGTTGACCCAAAAGTTTAGTAAATATAACTGGATTTTTGCAATAGACTGTATCTTCAGTAAAACTCTCAAATAAATCTGTTTATAGGAACAAATTAATTAATAATTCAATATTTCAGTTCAATTATTCAATTATCAGTAATGAAATTTATTTCCTATAAGTAAAAAGACGTTAATTAACCTTAAATATTAATTAGCCTAAGATGTTAATTTACTAATGTTAATTACTTTATGTTACTTTATGAGGGTTTTAACGACGGTTCAGGATCGACCTGCGGTCGACCCCTCTGCAACATCCCCGGATTTGGTGAAGGAGGAAATTGCTTTCTGATCTCCTCTCGCCCTCCTAGCCAGCCACGCATGACTGGTCAGGCACTTTGCGTAGTGATCTGTCTAGCTGGTTCTTGAAGTTATTCAGGTCGGTGTGCTGGAGGTTCCTCACTTCTTTTGGCAGGGTATTAAAAAGCTTTGGGCCCGTGTTCTGAGGGTATTTTCCACCTCATTTTCATGCCCTCTGTACCACCGCAGCTGGGACAGTACAAAATCTGCCTCTTGTCTCATTCAAGTTTGTTTCTATTTCATTTCTAAGGTTAGGGACAAAACCCTCGAGTATTTTCCATATGTACGAGTATATTATTGTGTACCGCTCGCGTCTCCTTTCCAGAGAGTAGAGTTTCAGGAGTTGTAGTCGAGACCAGGAGTCTTCAGCTTTCGTTTCCTCTATCTTAGACGTAAAAGTTCTTTGTATAGCTTCAATGTTCGTTTTCTGTATGGGCTTGTGAGTACTGAGCAAATACTCAATTATTGGTAGGACTAGACTCTGCCATAATTTGCGCATGATGTTTGCTTTACTGCTGCGGAAGCTCCTCCAGATGATTCCCATTATTTTTCTAGCCGTTGTAATTTGATGTTATAGTGTCTCTGAATTCTGCATCCGACGACATTATTACTCCAAGATCCCTGACTTGTGGATTTGGTGTTATCTGTTTGGCTTGCGGAGTTTTGTACCCTTTATTCTGTAGCACCTTGCTGTTACCGTATCTTAGAAGTTGGAATTTTTCTTCGTTGAACTTCATTTGTTGTCTTCTGCCCAATTAAAGAATAATATTTCAATGTCGTTTTGTAATTTTTCTATGTCACCTTCATTCAATATTTCCTGGCATATCTTAATTAAAAATATTAATTAACCTAAAATGTCATTTAACCCAAACTTTTAACTATTAAAACCTTTAATTAAATGTTAAATAATCCAAAATGTTAACTCACCTGATTTTAAAGTTCTGAATTCTTCCCAGTTGACTTTTTCTTGAGAAGTGGAATAGAGAGAAAATATTGAAATTTTACGAGAAGGATTAAATTTTTTTATTTATTAACTTTATTTTTTTGCTTAAAACTTTATTTGAATTTACGTTTATGTAAATACTTGTAAAAGCCTATTATGGCGATACTTATACCTGCGTTCAGATGATGTAGTGACCCGTGGTTCAGAGTCCGTGTATTATTAAACTTTTATTAATAATAAAGTAAATACATTGGTCTTGCAATTTACAATAACACAAATAATTGTAAAGCTGGGCTATTTATTTTATTAATTTGGCCCTTAAGCTTTAGGCTTTACTGGGCTCTTATTAAAAATAAAACAGATAGTTATTATTATTAATACATAAATCACGAATAAGTATTATTAATTAAGGTGTATATATTAATCTTAAATTATCATTATCGATATAACAAGTGCAAGGTCATTACTGAAGGTATTATACCAATCCATGCAAAGAAATCAATTTTATACATGAGAGGTAAGAACTGAATAATCGCAAGTAATGTGTCTTGAATCCCAGCTTACACACGAGAACTTAATAAACAATAGTAATGTATATTAATCCTAGATTTTTATTAGTATGCCATTATTAATCGAGATTACAACTTGGTTTTAAACGAATTTACATTCACAATATTTTTTAGATCAGCATTTAAATCATTCCATAGTTTCAATCCAATGAAAATGGATAATTTTTGAGATGAAGACAATCTAAATTAAGGTATAACTTGTTTTCATCTATTTCTGGTCTGGTACGAGTGGATTTCTTGATGAGTTACGAAATATCTATTTACCCATTGTAAGTTAATGATTTTGTTCTTACACTCGTAAATAAAGATAAAATGTACCAGTTTGATTACATCATCGAGCTTTAGTAGTTTTAGCTCTTTAAACAATGTACGAGAGTGATCAAGGAAATCAGCATCAGATAATAACCTTATTGCTCTTTTTCGGATGACAAAGATACTGTTTAAAGCGTTGTAGGTCCCCTCCGTGATATGACCTTTGCTGAAGGAGGTTAAACAACACCAAAAAACAAACAAGCTTACCTGACTCGATCCCGGGCAGGGGTGCAGTGCTGCCGGAGCGTGCCGGAGCGGCGCTCCGGCACCTCTGCAAGAGGAACTTTGGAGGAATTACCATAACAAGCAACAAAAAAATTGTCTCCATTAATTATCAACAGTTTCTTACTAGTCTTGTGAACAATTTGCAGCACCGTATGTTCACGACAACATCCATGAAAGGTTCTCAAACTTCTGAACCTCAAAGTATGTATAAATCACTGCTAAATGAAATGTATGTCCTTGAAAAAGACTACTGGCCTGATGAAATACCACCTAATTACGGAGAAGCTGAAATCTCATCTCTCTGTAAGAGGTTTAAGCTTTCTTCTTACTCTGTACTAAATGCCTTTAGAGACTATGTGGAAGATCATGGGCGCCGCATCCCCCAAGATTTACACCCATTACTGAGCTGTTCACAAGTTATTCCTATTAGTACTGCTGAGTGTGAGAGGGGATTCAGTCACATGAACTTGATAATAACAACAACACGCTCAAGAATTCTCATAAATCATGTATCAGCGCTTATGTTTGTTAAACTACATGGACCTCCTCTAGTTCAGTGGAATCCTGAGCCATATGCCATATCATGGCTGCGGTACCACAGATCGGCAGATGACACCAGGACAAGAGTTGCTTCAGACCCCCGAAAACATATCACGCCTGACCCTTTGTGGAAATTATTGTGAAACTTCCCACTGGTGGTATTTGGTAAGCACTAAGTAGTTTTAACTTCTTAAATTGATAAAATACATGATTGCTCTTTTTTCTTTATTTGCTTGATAATTATATTTATTTTATGATAATTAGTGAGTACAAACACGAAATACTTAGTCATCGTGTGGCATATATAGAAACAGGATAGGAAATGGCAGGCTTTTGTCAGGCCCACCAGAGCTCCGGCACCTATAAAATTGGCACTGCACCCCTGATCCCGGGGATCAGGAAATCAAACAGCTACGTGGTGTTCTTAACAGTAAAAAATTAAAAACTTAACGTGATACTAATCTATAGACCTCCGAACACTCCAACTGCAAAATTCTCTGAAACCACTGCCAACATCAGAAACCTAATAAAGTCGTTAAACACCTCATCCCCGAATATAATACTCTGCGGGGATTTTAATTTCCCATTTATAAAATACAAAAGAATGAGAAGAAATGTGTATATATACACCAGGACAAGGGAGGCACAAGAGAAGACCAGGAGCAAGCAAAAATGTTGATAGCTCTACTAAATTGAATTTATGTTAACACAGGAGATAACAGATTATATTAAAAAAAACTGCTTGGATCTGGTATTCACGACTAACACCAACTTAATCAATAACATAAAAATAACACCAACAAATATCTGAGACCACAACATTATCGAGGTATCCACTAATATGGCGAGAACATTAAAAGAAAATATTCACACTGAAGAAAGAAGCAAATGCGAGATTTTAATTTAAACTCCAAGACTATAAATTAGGAAGAAATCAGATCCAATATGGCACAAATAGAGTAGAAAACAGTGTTAGAAGATAACAGAACCGAAGAAATGCTAATAACTTTGGAAAAAAAGATGCTAGAAATATTAAAGAAATATGTTCCGAAAGTACAGCCAAAGGCAAAGAGGAACTATTCCGAGAGGCAAAAGCAAATAATATTTCGCAAGAGAAAAAGAATAGATACGAAGTTGATTAAATGAACAAAGAACAACACCAAGAACGTGATACGAGTATAATTGGAAATTACAGACATGGAAAAACAAGCCCTAATTAACCCTTTAACGCCGAACGTTTTTATAGGGTTAAGTCTAAATGTGTGTATTTGAAACGGTGCGTATTCAACCCAGTCGGCGTTAGAGGGTTAAGGGCCATTCAGAGAGAGAGAGAAGAGGAAGATGCGGTGAAAACAATTAAAGATAACTCAAACTACTTCTACAGTTTCGCGAAAAGAAAAACAAAAACGCGAACCACTATCGCACCTTTAAGGAAAGAAAATAACGAGCTAACCGATGATCTAAAACAAATATCTGAGCTATTGAGCGTTCAATATGAATCAGCCTTCAATATTCCAAACGGGAACAAAGCAGTATCTGACAGAAATATCTTTTATAAAGAGGAATTAAATGGAGAATGTATAACTGATTTTGAATTTATCGCAGAAGATAGAGCGAAAGATAAAGGAGATATGAAATCACTTTCAGTTTTAGGTCCGGATAAATGGAATTCCTTGTTCATTAAATGTACGGTAGAAATACAGTAGCTACACCCTTTTATTGGATATGGAGAAGATCCTTGGACACGGAGGACATACAGAGCATAGTAAAAAGAGCGAACAATGTCCCTATATATAAAGAGGGAGGGGAGAATAGAGTCCAAATAAAGAACTATAGAACGGTGTCACTGATATCACATTTCACCAAAATATTTGAAAGAATAGCCAGGGAGAGAATATATGACTTTTTGGAGACAAAGAAAGATTCAATGAGAACCTGCCCAGTTTCCGATCATGAAGATCATGCCTATCACAACTAAAAGAGCACTATAACAATATCATAGACGCACTTGAGAGTAATGATAACTACGATGGAATATACACGGATTTTGCTAAAGCACTCGATAAGTGTGATCATGACATAATAGCACACAAAATGAAACACATGGGAATAACAGTCAAAGTGGGCAAATGAATCTACAACTTCCTCAAGGAAAGGCAGCAAGCCGTAAAAATTCAAGGTATATCATCATCAGAATCAGAAGTACGCAGCTCAGTTCCACAAGGAACAGTATTAGTCCCACTTCTTATCATTATCATCAGGGCCGGCGAGAGCTGCCACGGACCCCGGGGAAGGATTGGTTTATAGGCCCCCCTGTTTACTCAGTATTTTATTATGAATGTTTTTTGTGTACATAACAAGCAAACTGATTATATGTCCAAGTCACTATTCAAAACATACAGTATGAATAAACAACTCAGAAGAAAATGACCATTTTATTTTTTGAATCAATTATATTAATTGTATCACCATACAATTTACAAATTCAGTACCAGTCCATGCAGGCAAGACAATTGTTTACGGCAAGATTTTCATATTAGAAATGTACTTTCTTTGCCTTCTCTCTAGCAAAGTGGTAAATGATTCTGATGAAATTTAAAGTATGGGCCAACTGGCTTTCAATTACAATAGTTCCCAGATCTGTCAGTCGGTGTTGGGCATTGTTGGTGGACCGCGGATAATATTTTATCTGTTTCAGTTTGACTATGATAATCTCTATAAAATGTATGCTCACTAATTATATTTCCTCTCTGTTATTTAATCAACTGCTTTATTAATATTTTTAGATTTTATACCCCCTCTTTCGGGACCCCGTAGGTCCGGGCCCCGGGAATTTAACCCGGCTTTCTCGCCCTCTCGGCGGCCCTAATTATTATGATGCTGACAGACATTGACAATGAATTAGACAACAACAGTATAGTAACATCCTTTGCTGACGATACAAAGCTCAGCAAAAATATTGGCAATGCAGAAGAAGTGGAATCCCTACAGAGGTACACCAACAGAATATACAAATGGTCAGAAGACAATAACATGGATTTTAACATCGGGAAATTTCAGCTCTTGAGACATGGAAGAAATGAAGAACTTAAATAGACAGCATACTTTGACTCAGAGTCAGGAAATTCAGAGAAGTACGAAAGCAAAAGATTTAGGGATAATAATAACCGATGATACAAAATTTAAAACACAGAATCAGGTGGCGATAAACAAAGCAAAATGAGTTGCGGAGTTACTGAGAACCTTCAAAAGAAGAGACGAGAAGGTAATGATTCTCCTGATGAAAACACTGATCACACCAAAACTTGAATACTGCTCAGTCTTGAGGCACAAGAAAGAAAAAAGATAAACTAGAAGCAGTTCAGAGGAATTTCACAGCCAAACTTAATGGCTGCAAAGAAATCAACTATTGTACTGGTAAAAATGACATAAATTAAATCTGTGTCCGGTGGAAAAAATGAAGATGGAGATACACCATAATTTATATAAATTATGGAAAATTATCGAAAACCTGTTACCCAACCTCAAACTAAACCCAATCAAAGTCCAAACAACACTGGAAAATAGGAAAGGTAGAATGTGTAGTGTTCCCAAACTAAAGGACCTGCAAGGGACATCCTCAACACTGAAAGAAAATAGCTTGGTTGTCAGGGGTCTAGACTTTTTAACCAGCTTTCAAAGGCCATCAGGGACGTGCCGGACGTCACAGGTGTCAAAGCTGAAATCATCTAAAGAAAACTAGATGCCTGGCTCAGGAAGGTACCAGATGAGCCGGGTGTGCCTGGATATGTGCAATGGAGATCGCACGAAAGCAACTCGCTTCTCCATCAATCCAGGCCTAGAAATGGTGCCACCAGCGTGACTTTCCTGTGAAGAGAGACCGAAGCACGAAACTTTTCCCAGGTTTGCCAAGTTTATATATATCTATATGGTGGTGTAGTGGTTAGCATCGCTGACTACGAATCCATCGTAGTCAGCGAGACCCGGTGACGGCAGGCGGCGCGTAGCAAAACCCAGCTGTTCATCCTTCCACACAATAAAAAAAATTGGTTGGCAGATAAATAGATATCCTGGGTAGTCTAGTGGTTAAGATGCTGGGCAGATGGTGGGGCATGGTTCGGATTCCACGGTCAGCTGAAGATCTAAGATGGAGTGACAAGCTTGACCTTCGTCAGAATGAACAATTCAGAAAGAAGCAAAACCAAGGTTATGTACTATATATAAGCGTTATTAAAGTTACCCAAATAATTCGTTTTCTATTTTTTATTACAGAAAATGACATAATTCAAGGAGTAAATATAATAAAAATAATAATATAATAAGAAAATCTTCGGGTTGGGTAAAGAGCTGCAGAAATGGGTGGAGAGCCTAGACCAGGGCCACATTTAGGGGGTGGCGCACCGGGCAAATGTCCAAGGCCCCGCGCCCGATGGGCCCCGCAAATTTCAATTGAAAAAATTAAACGTCACGTATTTGCCATCTTCGACGAGTTTTACGTTCATTCTCGAAACTCAAACTGATCAAAAATTACCTTCGCTCCACAATGGGCCAGAAGCGCCTTTCGTCCATAGCGCTATTGAGTATAGAGCATGAGGTGTTGCAGTCGGTGAGTTTCGAGGACACAATCACGCAGTTTTCCAAACAAAAAGCCAGGAAGCGTCCTATGTAATATTCATTACAAATCTACACTCTATCTACAGTACAGTCAGCTGTACAGTTTAGCTGTTTATTAAGTGCATTACAACTGTGTAGCCTACTAGTGTAGCTGTATACACTGTTTGTTTACATAGTTAAGTTATAGTCTTTAATATCACATTAATAAGCCGAATGGCTTCCGCACTCCGCATGTTTGTTTTGTGTGTGTTAAAAAAATATATCTGTTATGTGCATTACAAAATATTGTCATTCATTAACACACTAAAATAATACATCCCGAGAAATAGTTTGCCCAAGGCCCCGCACACTGTAAATGCGCCCCTGGCTAGATGACATATATCTGGAGATTATTGAAGCAAGTGGACAAGCTCTCATCATATGATTCATTAAACATATGTATTTCGGTGAGTTAACTTTCGGTGAGGGTTTTAACGACGGTTCAGGATCGACCTGCGGTCGACCCCTCTGCAACATCCCCGGGATTTGGTGAAGGAGGAAATTGCTTTCAGATCTCCTCTTGCCCTCCTAGCCAGCCACGCATGGCTGGTCAGGCACTTTGCGTAGTAATCTGTCTAGCTGGTTCTTGAAGTTATTCAGGTCGGTGTGCTAGAGGTTCCTCACTTCTTTTGGCAGGGTATTAAAAAGCTTTGGGCCCCGTGTTCTGAGGGTATTTTCCATCCTCATTTTCATGGCCCTCTGTACCACTGCAGCTGGGACAGTACAAAATCTGCCTCTTCTCATTCAAGTTTGTTTCTATTTCATTTCTAAAGTTAGGGACAAAACCCTCGAGTATTTTCCATATGTACGAGTACATTATTGTGTACCGCTCGCGTCTCCTTTCCAGAGAGTATAGTTTCAGGAGTTGTAGTCGAGACCAGTAGTCTTCACCTTTCGTGTCCTCTATCTTAGACGTAAAAGTTCTTTGTATAGCTTCAATGTTCGTTTTCTGTATGGGCTTGTGAGTACTGAGCAAATACTCAATTATTGGTAGGACTAGACTCTGCCATAATTTGCGCATGATGTTTGCTTTACTGCTGCGGAAGCTCCTCCAGATGATTCCCATTATTTTTCTAGCCGTTGTAATTTGATGTTATAGTGCTCTCTGAATTCTGCATCCGACGACATTATTACTCCAAGATCCCTGACTTGTGGATTTAGTGTTATCTGTTTGGCTTTCAGAGTTTTGTACCCTTTATTCTGTAGCACTTTGCTGTTACCGTATCTTAGAAGTTGGAATTTTTCTTCGTGAACTTCATATTGTTGTCTTCTGCTCAATTAAAGAATAATATTTCAGTCGTTTTGTAATTTTTCTATGTCACCTTCGTTCAATATTTCCTTGCATATCTTAATTAAAAATATTAATTAACCTAAAATGTCATTTAACCAAACTTTTAACTATTAAAACCTTTAATTAATGTTAAATAATCCAAAATGTTAACTCACCTGATTTTAAAGTTCTGAATTCTTCCCAGTTGACTTTCTCTTTAAAAATGGAACAGAGAAAATATTGAAATTTTACGAGAAGGATTAAATTTTTTTATTTATTAACTTTATTTATTTTTTGCTTAAAACTTTATTTGAATTTACGTTTATGTAAATACTTGTAAAAGCCTATTATGGCGATACTTATACCTATGTGATATAGAGAGACCTCTGCGTTCAGATGATGTAGTGACCCGTGGTTCAGAGTCCGTGTATTATTAAACTTTATTAATAATAAAATAAATACATTGGTCTTACAATTTACAATAACACAAATAATTGTAAAGCTGAGCTATTTATTTTATTAATTTGGCCCTTAAGCTTTAGGCTTTACTGGGCTCTTATTAAAATAAAACAGATAGTTATTATTAATAATAAATCATGAATAAGTATTATTATTAAGGTGTGTATATTAATCTTAAATTATCATTATCGATATAACAAGTGCAAGGTCATTACTGAAGGTATTATACAATCCATACAAAGAAATCAATTTTATGCATGAGATATTAGAACTGAATAATCGCAAGTAATGTGTCTTTAATCCTAGATTACACACGAGAGATTAATAAACAATAATAATTTATATTAATCCAGATTTTTATTAGTATGCCATTATTAATCGAGATTACAACTTGGTTTTAAACGAATTTACATTCACAGTATTTTTTAGATCAGCATTTAAATCATTCCATAGTTTCAATGCAATGAAAATGGGTAGTTTTTGAGATGAAGACAATCTAAATTGAGATATAACTGGCTTTCATCTATTTCTGGTCTGATACGAGTGGATTTCTTGATGAGTTACAAAATATCTATTTACCTATTGTAAGTTAATGATTTTGTCCTTACACTCGTAAATAAAAATAAAATGTGCCATTTTGATTACATCATTGAGCTTTAGTAGTTTTGGCTCTTTAAACAATGCACGAGAGTGATCAAGGAAATCAGCATCAGATAAATAACCTTATTGCTCTTTTTTGGATGACAAAGATACTGTTTAAAGCGTTGTAGGTCCCCTCCGTGATATGACCTTTGCTGAAGGAGGATAAACAACACCAAAAAACAAACAAGCTTACCTGACTTGATCCCGGGGATCAGGAAATCAAACAACTACGTGGCGTTCTTAACAGTAAAAATTTAAAAACTTAACGTGATACTAATCTATAGACCTCCGAACACTCCAACTGCAAAATTCTCTGAAACCACTGCCAACATCAGAAACCTAATAAAGTCGTTAAACGCTTCATCCCCGAATATAATACTCTGCGGGGATTTTAATTTCCCATTTATAAAATACAAAAGAATGAGAAGAAATGTGTGTATAACTGTATATACACCAGGACAAGGGAGGCACGAGAGAAGACCAGGAGCAAGCAAAAATGGTGATAGCTCTACCAAATTGAATTTATGTTAACACAGGAGATAACAGATTATATAAAAAAAAACTGCTTGGATCTGGTATTCACGAATAACACCAACTTAATCAATGACATAAAAATAACACCAACAAATATCTGAGACCACAACATTATCGAGGTATCCACTAATATGGCGAGAACATTAAAAGAAAATATTCACACTGAAGAAAGAAGTAAATGCGAGATTTTTAATTTAAACTCCAAGACTATAAATTAGAAAGAAATCAGATCCCATTTGGCACAAATAGAGTAGAAAACAGTGTTAGAAGATAACAGAACCGAAGAAATGCTAATAACTTTGGAAAAAAAGATGCTGGAAATCTTAAAGAAATATGTTGCGAAAGTACAGCCAAAGGCAAAGAGGAACTATTCCGAGAGGCAAAAGCAAATAATATTTCGCAAGTGAAAAAGAATAGATACGAAGTTAATTAAATGCACAAAAAACAACACCAAGAACGTGATACGAGTATAATTGGAAATTATAGACAGGGAAAAACAAGCCCTAATTAAGGGCCATTCAGAGAGAGAGAGAAGAGGAAGATGCAATGAAAACAATAAAAGATAACTCAAACTACTTCTATAGTTTCGCGAAAAGAAAAACAAAAACGCGAACCACTATCGCACCTTTAAGGAAAGAAAATAACGAGCTAACCGATGATCTAAAAGAAATATCTGAGCGAATGAGTGTTCAATATGAATCAGCTTTCAATATCCCAAACGGAGACAAAGTAGTATCTGACAGAAATATCTTTTATGAAGAGGAATTAAATGGAGAATGTATAACTGATTTTGAATTTATCGCAGAAGATAGAGCGAAAGATAAAGGAGATATGAAATCACTTTCAGTTTTAGGTCCGGACAAATGGAATTCCTTGTTCATTAAATGTACGATAGAAGTACAGTAGCTACACCCTTTTATTGGATATGGAGAAGATCCTTGGACACGGAGGACATACAGAGCATACTAAAAAGAGCGAACAATGTCCGTATATATAAAGAGGGAGGGGAGAATAGAGTCCAAATAAAGAACTATAGAACGGTGTCACTGATATCACATTTCACCAAAATATTTGAAAGAATAGCCAGGGAGAGAATATATGACTTTTTGGAGACAAAGAAAGATTCAATGAGAACCTGCCCAGTTTCCGATCATGAAGATCATGCCTATCACAACTAAAAGAGCACTATAACAATATCATAGACGCACTTGAGAGTAATGATAACTACGATGGAATATACACGGATTTTGCTAAAGCACTCGATAAGGTGATCATGACATAATAGCAACAAAATGAAACACATGGAATAACAGTCAAAGTGGCAAATGAATCTACAACTTCATCAAGGAAAGGCAGCAAGCCGTAAAAATTCAAGGTATATCATCATCAGAATCAGAAGTACGCAGCTCAGTTCCACAAGGAACAGTATTAGTCCCACTTCTTATCATATCATCAGGACCGGCGAGAGCTGCCACGGATCCCGGGGAAGGATTGGTTTATGCCCCCCCTGTTTACTCAGTTTTATTATGAATGTTTTTTGTGTACATAACAAGCAAACTGATTATATGTCCAAGTCACTATTCAAAACATACAGTATGAATAAACAACTCAGAAGAAAATGACCATTTTATTTTTTGAATGAATTATATTAATTGTATCACCATACAATTTACAAATTCAGTACCAGTCCATGCAGGCAAGACAATTGTTTACGGCAAGATTTTCATAATTAGAAATGTACTTTCTTTGCCTTCTCTCTAGCAAAGTGGTAAATGATTGTGATGAAATTTAAAGTATGGGCCAACTGGCTTTCAAATACAATAGTTCCCAGATCTGTCAGTCTGTCTTGGGCATTGGTGGACCGCGGATAATATTTTATCTGTTTCAGTTTGACTATGATAATCTCTATAAAATGTATGCTCATTAATTATATTTCCTCTTTGTTATTTAATCAACTGCTTAATTAATATTGGTAGATTTTATCCCCCCTCTTTCAGGGACCCCGTAGTGGTCCGGGCCCAGGGCATTTAACCCGGCTTTCCCGACCTCTCGGCGGCCCTAATTATCATGCTGACAGACATTGACAATGAATTAGACAACAACAGTATAGTAACATCCTTTGCTAACGATACAAAGCTCAGCAAAAAAATTGGCAATGCAGAAGAAGTGGAACCCCTACAGAGGTACACCAACAGAATATACAAATGGTCAGAAGACAATAACATGGATTTTAACATCGGGAAATTTCAGCTCTTGAGACATGGAAGAAATGAAGAACTTAAATAGACAGCATACTTTCGCTCAGAGTCAGGAAATTCAGAGAAGTACGAAAGCAAAAGATTTAGGGATAATAATAACCGATGATACAAAATTTAAAACACAGAATCAGGTGGCGATAAACAAAGCAAAATGAGTTGCGGGACAGTTACTGAGAACCTTCAAAAGAAGAGACGAGAAGGTAATGATTCTCCTGATGAAAACACTGATCACACCAAAACTTGAATACTGCTCAGTCTTGATGCATAAGAAAGAAAAAAACAAATAAACTAGAAGCAGTTCAGAGGAATTTCACAGCCAAAATTAATGGCTGCAAAGAAATCAACTACTGTACTGGTAAAAATGATGTAAATTAAATCTGTGTCCGCTGGAAAAAATGAAGAGGGAGATACACCATAATTTATATAAATTATGGAAAATTATCGAAAACCTGTTACCCAACCTCAAACTAAACCCAATCAAAGTCCAAACAACACTGGAAAATAGGAAAGGTAGAATGTGTAGTGTTCCCAAACTAAAGGACCTGCAAGGGACATCCTCAACACTGAAAGAAAATAGCTTGGTTGTCAGGGGTCTAGACTTTTTAACCAGCTTTCAAAGGATATCAGGGACGTACCGGACGTCACAGGTGTCAAAACTGAAATCATCTAAAGAAAACTAGATGCCTGGCTGAGGAAGGTACCAGATGAGCCGGGTGTGCCTGGATATGTGCAATGGAGATCGCACGAAAGCAACTCGCTTCTCCATCAATCCAGGCTTAGAAATGGTGCCACCAGCGTGACTTTCCTGTGAAGAGAGACCGACGCACGAAACTTTTCCCACGTTTACCAAGTTTATATATATGTATATGGTGGTGTAGTGGTTAGCGTCGCTGACTACGAATCCATCGGTCCTGACATCGAGACCCGGTGATGGCAGGCGGCGTGTAGCAAAACCCAGCTGTTCATCCTTTCACACAAAAAAAATTGGTTGGCAGATAAATAGATATCCTAGGTAGCCTAGTGGTTAAGATGCTGGGCAGATGGTGGGGCATGGTTCGGATTCCACGTTAAGCTGAAGATCTAAGATGGAGTGACAAGCTTGACCTTCATCAGAATGAACAATTCAGACAGAAGCAAAACCAAGGTTATGTACTATATATAAGCGTTATTAAAGTTACCCAAATAATTCGTTTTCTATTTTTTATTACAGAAAATGACATAATTCAAGGAGTAAATATAATAAAAATAATAATATAATAAGAAAATCTTCGGGTTGGGTAAAGAGCCGCAGAAATGGGTGGAGAGCCTAGACGACATATATCTGGAGATTATTGAAGCAAGTGGACAAGCCTCTCATCATATGATTCATTAAACATATGTATTTCGGTGAGTTACCTTCGTTTCATATGGTTCATATAGCCATTCTTCCATCCATTGCCTGATAATATACTGTAGATGTATATGAAAGCGTGCCAACTACAATGGCACATTTCGGTATATCACTGATCACAAAGATCAGGCTAACATTATAATTGGCACCACTCAGGCACTCACACATGTAGAGATATTGGATCACTTTAACACATTGCTTCCCAGGAACCTCTCTTCAACATATTGCTTCCCAGTGTTAATCACTTTAACATATTGCTTCCCAATATTTAGGATAAGGAGTACGATAAAAAATGTTGGATCACTTGAAGATCCGTCACCCTAGCCTTTTCGAGCTCGCTTTATAAGGCTAACTAACGAAAATATCACGACTTAACCTAACCAATCGTTAGGTCAACTGTACGCCCTTGACGATTGGTTAGGTTAGGTCGTGATATTTTCGTTAGTTAGCCTTATAAAGCTAACTAAAAAAGGCTGGGGTGACGGATCTTCAGGTGATCCAAAATGTTCGCCTTAATAAAGTAAAGGCATAAAAAGTAAATCATAACATGTTAAAATATTAGATTGAAAGTAAATTTATTTGAAGTGTTGCGCTATATGGTCACACAAAGTGACCAACCAACCTTTCTCTTTTTAACATATTGCTTCCCAGTGTTAATCACTTTAACATATTGCCTCCCAGGAGGGATCACTTTAACATATTGCTTCCCGAATACTTTGGGAAGGAATATGTTAAAGTGATCCGAGATACTTAATAAAATCCTAAATATATTATTTCAGTCTTCGTTGACTGTTTAAGTTTCTGATTAGCTGCATTCCCCTGACCACTTTCTCTTTCGCTATTGTTTCAAATAAGACAGGAGTGAAGGGGTACATGTTGGACAAGACTTTCAAACTACAATTATTTCGTGTCCAAAACAAGGCCAAAAATACATTTATTGTATAAGGTTTTGGGCCACACAATGAAATCAAAATGTCCACATCAGCGTCTTGGTTCATAAGAAACACAATTAACTGTTGTTGCACTATACGGAAGTAGCCATTTTGGTTCACTGTTGTGTCAATAAAGAATGGCCAATGATCGCACGCGAGAGGCCGCGATGAGAAATTACACTGTCGGAATTCGTCCGAATTCCTCAATAGTTTCCGAAATTGACATTCATATCCTTTTAATCTTTCCTATTTTGTTCCTATTTTTTTACTCCTTTTGAGCTTGGCTTTAATGCAAAGGATAAAAATGAGATGTCCCCTTTCGAATTCTGCCTTTAGAAGCTGTCCAATACTCAGTATAACAAGTGAGAGAGAAGTACAAGGTCGGAGTGACTTTTGTCCTGTCTTGGGACGTTTCAGTAATTATCTTTTTGTCACTGTATTGAAATTTCACTCGTGACAACATCTTCCAAACGGTTATGATGAAGAAACGAATTAGTTCCAACAATCAACAACGTATCCATCTTCCGTTTTACGGTGATTTTAAAACCTTCTGAAGACGATGAAGGAAGTAAGCACTCGTTGATCCTAAAAACCTTCAATTAAGCGTCTATTTCACGACAGTTCTTTGAGAAGTTAAGTCAAAAAAGTACCATGTGGTCACCAGTAGCAACACTCACCCTCATCATTTTCCTCTCCATAGGTGAGATACCAACATAGAAATGCCAACAGTATGAAAGCTGGACTAAGATGGAGATCATTACCCCGTCACCAGTTGAATCCACTACGACAATAACGTTTTTCCGAATCCTTCCTGCAGTAGGTGTCGTGCCTTTGTTAATGAGTGTGATAATAATAATAATAATAATAATAATAATAATAATAATAACAATCATCTTTATTCAGAAAGAACATATTACATAAGATATACAGGGTGGCGCAAAAGTCGCGCATCATAGGAATTTTCAGTGTGTACATTACATCCATACTGGTTTACATAATGTTGGGATTAAAGTTTAATTTTTGTAGTTTAATTACAGTATTCTTATCTGAATATGCCGTTGGGAAGCATGACAACTTTTCAGGCAAAAATCTTTGAGATTCATTTCTATTTTTACATAGGAAAATGTCACATACAAATAGAATTTCTGGAAAATAAATTAATGTTACATTTAGTTAACTCCGTCATTACAAATGAAAATTGAAATAATCTTTAGAATAAATGAAAATGATAATGGAAATAATAATAAAAATAATGGTAAAGAAAAATGGTAAACACTACAAATGATGATACAATCTTAAAGTTACAAAGATACAGATGAGTGAATGCATATTATAACTATGGCGTAATATACTGGAAACTTTTAACATCTAATTTATGTGGTTTATGATTGCACCCATTTAAAATTGTGAATTTTGTATATATATAACAGGTGATTTTCATTGTTTCATAATATTCACAAATTGCAGTATATATATATATATATATATATATATATATATATATATATATATATATATATATACACACACATTAGTATGAGTTTATAGTGTTTCTTTAGTGAGTACACGGATTTGCAATCGTAGAACTGAACTTAAATGTTTTTTTGTAAGAAAGAATGTCAAAAATAGAAAGGAGAAAACGTGAGGTACCCGAGAATCTTTATGATAATAACTGGGATCTTTTCGGGTTTGACGCGGAAAAAAAAGAAAAAAAAGAAGCTTTTTTATATAGTTAATGTTTATTACATTTCAGAATAATACATTTCAGTTCTGAGAAATGAAAAATAGTATCAAGGAAATAGAGTTGAAAGTGGAGAAAGTAATATAAAAAATAAGAAATTACAAGCAGAAGCCTGTGGTTAAAATTACTACGCTTAAACAATCAACAGGGGGCGATATTTTTTTAAATAATATTTCCCGGAATGACCACATACACAAACAAACAAACATTATTCGATTTCAGCTCCAAAATCATATATATATATATATATATATATATATATATATATATACACACACAGGGTGGGCTGTAAGTTTCCATACATAGGAAAAATAAACATTTTTTTATGGACAACCATTTTTATTTATATAATATGCTCTACATGGTTGCCATTGTTTTGAAAACACATTTCAATACGTGTTCCCCACTGTTGATGAACACGCATTAGCACAGTTGACGTTATGCTTGTAATGGCGTTGGTGATACGTTCCTTTAGATGATTTATGTCTCGTATCTTTTCCTGATACACCATGGCCTTCAAGTGCCCCCAAAGATAGAAATCAAGGGGGGTGAGATCTGGGGATCTGGGAGGCCACTCCACAGGACCACGCCGACCAATCCAAGCATCCGGAAACTGCTGATCCAAATACCGACGCACGTGAAGACCATAATTTAAATTTTCCTATGTATGGAAACTTACGGCCCACCCTGTATATAATTTTGGAGCCCCGTGCCAAGTCATGGCTACTGGACCGTCAAACTCTAGACTCTACCAACTGATTAGGTTAATTGAATGCTCGGTTAGGTCAACTGTACAGTGTACATCCTTGACGATTAGTTAGGTTAAGTCGTGATATATTCGTTAGTGTACTGTCAAAACTAACGAAAATATCACGACTTAATCTAACCAATCGTCAAGGGCGTACACTTGACCTAACCGGGCATTCAATTAACCTACCCGAGCATTCAATAATTTTCCCGTAGGTTGCCCCTGTTGATTGTTTAAGCGTGGTATTTTTACCACGGGTTTGTACTACTAATGTCCTATATTTTGTTATTTCTTCCACTTTGAACTCTATTTCCTTGATACTATTTTCCATTTCTCAGAACTGAAATGTATTATTCTGAAATGTAATAGACATTAACTAAATAAAAAAGCTGTTTCTTTTGTCTTTTCCGCCGGCCGTCAAACCGAAAAAATCCGATAACTGCATGGGTAGCAAAGGTTACCAAGAAAGCGCTTGAGCACCATTTTGTGTTTCCTTTCCTTCGTGGTTTTATTCATCATAAATATTTTTCACGTGTTACTTTCGTGAAATAATTTTCATATATATATATATATATATATATATACACACACACCTCGTTAACCTCGTTGCGGTTTCGTGCGTTGGTCTCTCTTCACACGATGGTCAAGCTGGTGGCCCCGCCTCTAGACCTGATTCGGTGAAGGAGCGAATTGCTTTCTTGCGCTCTCCACCATACATAGCCAGGTACACCCGACTCATCTGGTACCGTCCTGAGCCAGGCATCTAGTCTTCTCTTGAAGATTTCAACTTTGACCCCTGTAACGTTTCTGAGGTTCTTTGGAAGCTGGTTAAAAAGTCTTGGCCCCCTGACAACCAAGCTATTTTCCTTCAGTGTTGAAGAGGTCCCTTGTCGGGCCTTTAATTTGGGAACACTTCACATCTTGCCTTTCTTATTTTCCAGTGTTGTTTGGATGGTAACTGGGTTTAGTTTGAGGTCTGGTACCAGTTTTTCGATCATTTTCCATATGTAGATTATGGTATACCTCTCTCTTCTTCTTTCCAGGGAGTACAGATTTAGTTTACGTAGTTTTTCCCAGTAGTTGAGTTCTTTGCAGCCATCAATCTAGGCTGTGAAATGGCTCTGCGTTTCTTCTAGTTTATTAATGTCTTCCTTTTTATATGGGGGCGTAAAAACTGAGCAGTATTCAAGTTTTGGTATGATCAGTGTTCTCAGCAGGGGAATCATTACTGTCTTGTCCCTCCTTTTGAAAGTTTTTAGGACCTGTCCCGCTACTCTTTTTGCTTTGTTTATTGCTATCTGATTTTGTCTCGAATTTGGCATCATCGGTCATTATTACCCCAAAGTCGACCGCTTTTGTGCTTTTATGCTTTTTTTTTAAGTCAAATACGTCACCAGGACTTGAAATTTTAATAAAAATTTTTGTTGTTGTTTACATTGTTGAAGAAAGAAAATACGTTCAGTATAAGGAAACCCGATTTAAATATTAGTATTCAATTTATGAAACTAAAATAAAATTATTTTATTATTTTACTGAGTAATAAAATTATTTACCATCACTTTATAGCTACGGTATATGAATAACAAATTCTGGTACTGTATATTGTGGAGTGAGCTAAGGAAAAGCATTTAAATAAATCTGAAATGTAAAAATATAAAAATTTAAAGTTTCACATTAGATTAGTAAAATTTATGAAGGGAATTGATTTTTTTAAAATATCGGCAAAGAATCGGCATTTTCATCGGCTAAATTTTGGAATCGGTACATCACTAATATATATATATATATATATATATATATATATATATATATATATATATATATATATAAGATCCGTTGAAGACACTTAATTTTTAAAAGGTTACAGGTAATGAATTCTTTATTTGAAAAATTGAAAAGGTCAAAACTAAATTTTACTTATGAAACTTGTATGGAGAGAATATTTTTACCGTTGAAAACCACGCCCATTTCATACGTGTACCAATCAGGATAAATCTTATGCACTAATTACGGGTACACTGGATTAGGTGATAGTATAAGATTGGTTAGCAATTTTCCACGTCACCAAATTTCGGCCAATCAATGATCATGGGCGTTACCAACATATAGATGGCCTGCAAAACTTACACATCTTCAATTTTTGGGTGTTAAGTTTGAAATTTCAGATGTTCAGAGGAAGATAGATAGTTTAAAAGGAGCGTTTTTATAAAGCCAACCAGACAAAGGCCTTTATACAAATTATAATTCATACATTCCCTATAACTATAAAGTTTGCATTATAAAAATAAAGGATGTTTCTAAAGTCGCGCAGCCCAATATATATGATGTTATATACATTGGGTTGCGCGACTTTAGAAACCCCTTATATTATTACATTGTACAGTAAAACGTTCTTTTAAATGAGGTACTTTTTATAAAGAGAAAGAATATAATAAAATTTAGTAACCAATACATTCCCTTTAGTAAGGGACTGTATTGTTTACATAGATAAACAATACATTTAGTATGATAATAAAAACCCACTCTAATAGACAGAGTTTATTTCCACAACAGTTTCGATGCCCACTGGCATCCTCTTCGGGTGGATACAGAAAAACGAATGAACCAAAAACAAGAGGGAAAACAGTCCAGGGACCATTGAGAAATTCATACATAGGATAGATCCCGTTCTCCCGACACCGGAAGGGCATTTTATTAAAGGGTCCCGGTGTCGGGAGAACGGGATCTTTCTATGTGTGAATTTCTCAATGGTCCCTGGACTGTTTTCCCTCTCTTGTTTTTGGTTCATTCGTTTTTCTGTATCCACCCGAAGAAGATGCCAGTGGGCATCGAAACTGTTGTGAAAATAAACTCCATCTATTAGAGCAGGTTTTTATTATCATATTTTGATCTCCACGTAAAAAAGTAAAGTTTTTTGCATTTAATATATTTAGTCTTCTTTTAAATGTAGAAGACTCAACAAGACATTGAGTCTTCTTCTCAATGAAGACTAAAATTGTCTTCATTGAGAAAATCATAAAAGAATTTCTTAAAATATCTGAACCAAAGGACAATTACGACAAATTTAAGTACAAAATAAGATACTAAGCTCTAAAATTGTTCATTGCTTGTACCTTAGATCCGAAAGGAAAAAGCTACTCTCTATCTACCATCGACCTACTACAGTATATAAATTTATGTACCCTTGAAGTACTTTATATTTTACAGGGTACGTTTAATCCTTTTTTCCGATAGGATCTAAAGTACACACAGCGGACAGTTTGAATCTAAAGTACACAGAGAGGACAGTTCGGATCTAAAGTACTAAAGTACATACAGCGCACAGTTTGGATCTAAAGTACACTCAGCGGACAGTTTGAATGTAAAGTACACAGAGAGGACAGTTTGGATCTAAAGTACACACAGCGGACAGTTTGGATCTACAGTACACACAGCGGACAGTTTGGATCTAAAGTACACTCAGCGGACAGTTTGAATGTAAAGTACACAGAGAGGACAGTTTGGATCTAAAGTACACAGAGCGGACAGTTTGGATCTAAAGTACATTCAGCGGACAGTTTGGATCTAAATTACACACAGCGGACAGTTTTTAGAGTGTAAAAGAAACTATTAAACAATAATAATAATGATCACGGAGTTGTTTAACCTCCTTCGCAACATCTAAGATCATACGAAGGATGGGACCTACATACAGCTTTACGTGGGATCCGAACCAAGGGTCGCTACATAGTCTAGACGCGGAGAATGGTCTCCCATCCAACTACTATCCGACCCAATGTCTCTTAACTTCGCTGATCAACGGGAAGCGGTGTTACGACATTAGCCACGACGTATAGCTCCTATTAAACAAAGATAATAAGAAACTCATAGTTACAGCAGCTACCACAAACCTAAACGAATGGTGACATATTTTTCAATGAGAAAGAAGGTGATTTAGTTTGATGTGAGAAGCAGAAGCAGGAAGTGTTTGATATATTCTTCACAGGGATGATATCTGTGATGATGATTTTTCCGTAGAGGAAACAAAATATTATAAGTGTTGCTGAGAATCTTTTTGACTCGACGAATTTTGATTATGAATTTGGTGGATTGCAAATGGTTGATTGCGCGTCTATTAACGTTTCTTCCGTAGTATTTGAAGAACGTTTAAATTATCCTTTGCATTGTATTAATCCTGATGTGTACTGTATAGGTTTCAAATTATGCAAAGAGGAGATGGAAGTTGATCTCACTGGAAATAATAATAATAATAATAATAATAATAATAATAATAATCAGGGATCTGAGTTTAGTGATACTGAGTTAAAAAATTATATCAGAGAAATTGTGATATCTTTGTTAACTTATTTTTAAATTTTTAAATTTATTTCTTAGCTCACTTATAACTCTCACGGAAATCGGTTATGAGTAGGTAAAATTAAATTTTTTTTAAACCCGTCTAAATTCTCGAAAATAATGATCAACTGATCTACAGGGTGTCCCGTAAGTCTGGACCCATAGGGAAAAATAATAAAATTACAAAATAGTCCAAAAATTTATTACATAATCTGTTCAAAGTGTCCGCCGTTGTGTCGCACACATAGTTGAAGACGCAATCTCCACTGCGACAGCACTTTCTGAATCACAGTCGCAGAAATTTCTTGACACGCCTCCACAATGAGTGCTTTAAGGTGGAAAATGTTCTGAAGTTTGACCTCGTACACTTTGGCTTTCAAGTGGCCCCACAAATAAAACTCCAGCGGAGTAAGATCATAATAAAAACATAATAAAAATAATAATAAAAATAATAAAAAAATATATTATAAATAAATTTTTGGACTATTTTGTAATTTTATTATTTTTCCCTATGGGTCCAGACTTACGGGACACCCTGTATTATGAACGATTACGAAATCCCAAGCTCAAAAGTCTCCTAATTATAATCCTTATGTATATATGCTATAATGATTATCATATAAATTTTTTTATACTTGTTTTTCTCCATTAAAACTGTCTTTTTTCTACTAATAAATTTGACAAGTTATGACGTAATTAAAATTTTACCTGTAGTATAGATGCATCAAAATAGATTTCTGAATACTTTCGTAATTTTATATATTTTAAGTACTGGAGTCTGTATGAGTGTGTATCTATTTATATTTGAATAATATAAGTTTGATTTAAGTATATAGCATTAAGTGTATAGCATTAAAATTAATGTTGGGTAATGGGAGGGAATTTTAGTGCCAACAAGATTTCCTGTAAACACTGTAATAAAAATAACTTCGAAACAGGAAGTCATTATATATCGAGTGATTCATAAGTCTGTTACCACTGTACTGGTGAAATATGTATTTTGAAATAAGAAAATCCTTTAATTCTACTTACACTTAATGAGGTTTCGAACCTTAGTCATTGTCATTATGCAGTAAAATTCCCCCCAAAAATCTTATCCTGTTTATAGGCTTTTTCTAAAACTGCGTCTGAATCCTACGTAAAACTTACTAACAGGAAACTGGAATTCCCTGCTATTGATGACGATCGGCTCTTACTTACAGTTAACTTACCCTTAACTTCGGCCATTATTTATAAAGTAATGAAAACACTGATTTTAAATTAAGATTTGAATTTTATATTTTAACAAGTTAAACTTTAATATTTAATGAAATGATAGATTTTACTGGAAAGAATAATTGAAAGTTTGCAAGTGGAATTGATAATAATAATAATAATAATAATAATAATAATAATAATAATAATAATAATAACATAGTATCAAATTATAGCATAATAAGAATAGAATATATTTTTATTGGCTTTGCGTTCATTAATGACGGGTAGTTTTGTTTTCAGGTTTAGTTATGACTCGGAACGCTTCTTGGATGTGGAGCTGTTGTACCTTAACCGAATTAAACTACTATCTTAACCGGATTTCATCTACTATCTCAACCGGATTGAAATACTACCGAAAAACAGACTACCAGAAAAGAACAAGGGCCAAGAATAAAGAAAGCCTTTTTCATGAAGACAAAACATTCGCATGGAAAATTGTACATCAAAGAAGATATAAAGAGAATTGACAAAAATAAATACAGTTTTTTTTTTTTTAATTTTTTTTATTTGGTTATAAACGTCGATAAATAATAATAATAAATTTATTGAATAAATAAATGCAAAGGAGAAAGGAACGCAATTTTAAATATATTAATTAATTAATTTATTATAATTTATTTTACTTTTACGATCAAATAATAAATTTTGTTAAAAAAAAAATGGTGTCTATTTATTTTCGGCAACCCTCACTAAAGCGTACTTTAAATCTAAAAAAAAAATGGATCACCTGAAGATCAGGGCCCCCCCCCAGCCTTCTTTATAAGGCTAACTAACGAAAATATAACTACCTAACCTAACTAATCGTCAAGGGCGTACAGTTGACCTAACGATTGGTTAGGTTAGGTCGTGATATTTTCGTTAGTTAGCCTTATAAGGCTAACTAAAGAAGGCTGGGGGCCCTGATCTTCAGGTGATCCAAAAAATTAATCTTATTTAAAAATATTTGTTAAAAGAATTTAATGCATTTATGAGGTTATAATTTTTAATTATATATAAATAAAAATTATATAATTACAAGTTACAACTATGTAAGTATAAATTATAGATGTGGATATCCTCAACAGGTAATTTCATATTATTCCCTTTTAATTACAATTAATGAAGGTAGACTGAACTTATTCATAGATGAAGTTAGGCTAAAAATGTTAACAAACGAAGTTAAATTATACGAAACGATTTGTTAATAAGAAACTATTACTTTTCGTCAGACATTATCAAAAACACACGTTCATTTAACTTAAATGCTCTTTCGTAAACGATACAACTATATATATATATATATACACACAGTGGTGTAGTGCTGTGGGAACGCGTGGGAACGGCGTTCCCTTACTTTTTTTGGTAGACGGAACGGCGTTCCCTCACTATTTCAAATAAATCCGAACTTACAAATCTCTAACGTCATGAAATTTTAATTCCCACCCCTAGAAGAAATATGAGAAAGAATCATTAACTGTTTCATTTCTTTTAGCTTCGACTGAGGCAATGCTAGCCTATAAAGATCTGATGAAACAGTCACCACGGCGTACCAGTTGTTAACTTTTTTTTTAGTTAATCATTCCAGTTGTTAGCTATTTTTATTGATCGTACTGGATGTCATATATCTAATGACACTGGAAATACTGCATCTTCAACCTTGGAATATATCCTAATATCCAGTGCATATGACCTCAAAATATCCCTGAAATTGGTCAGATTTCAAAAGATTTCCCGGGGGCTTACAGTGCCCCCGGACCCCCAGCTGTATGGGCTCGCCATTGTCCCCCCGCATCTGAGTAACACTTTCAAAATGCGTTCCCTCACTTCTTTATTTAGCACTACACCACTGTGTGTGTATATATATATATATTATATATGGGATTGAACTCAGAATGGTTCCCTGACGTTTTTTCATGATACACACAGACCGTTCATGGAACAAGGAACTCTTCTGGGAAAATTAAATCCACTATAGTCCGAATAAGTAATGGTAAATGATAAACACTATAGTTTTTTTCTTTTTCATCATCTTAGCCCGACGTAGGCAACGGGTCACTCGCAAAGAGGCCCTAAAAATATAGCTTCTCTCACCAGCTATCTGCAAAGCAAATAGGATCCAGCTTTGGGACAGGATCTAGGGGTTCCTAGGAGTTCTTTGTTCCATGCACAGTCTGTGTGTATCATATATATATATATATATATATATATATATATATATATATATAAGCCTTAACCAATTTTAACCACTTAAACCTTAACCACTTTAAACCACCTTTAACCACTTTAAGATTAACTTTAAGAATTCATTTTAAGAAGTTTGCTTTCCCCTTCTTATTACAGGGTGGCCACAAAGTCCCTTTGCATATAAAAACAAGCTCAACATACAGACATGCTGTAATTTCACTGCAAAGGGACTTTGTGGCCACTCTGTACATTTTTTTTAATTTCATAATAAATTAACAGTAATTTTAATCATTGAAATTAAATTACTTTAATTTTTATTATATATTGGAATTAATTTTGGATTATTTTAATTTTTTATTAAATTTAATAATTTTTGTAAATTACTGAATAAATTCTTTAATTATACACTTAAATTTAAACATATTAAATTTTAATTTAATTTTCTGTTTGTGTTTAATTTCATCTTTTAGAATTAATTAATTTTGTTTATTATGATTTCAGATAATTTGAATTAATAAATTAAAACCAGCTTTGAATTTGGTTTAATTTAGAGGTTAACGCAGTGGTTCTTAACCCCTGAGTCGCGACCCAATTTAATTGGGTCGCTAAGCCATTTTGATTAGGTCATTAAATTGTCATTTATCATTTATTTATGTTATCTCTTATCATTTTACCATTAATTATATTTATTTTGTTATCTATTACGAATGAACTGTTTGAAAGCATGGGTCGCCGAGTTAGCCCCGCGACCAGAATTTGGGTCGCAACCTTAAAAAGGCTAAGAACCACTGAGTTAACGTAAAAGATTTATAATAAATTTTTCAAACTCTCGTCAGGGGTATTAATTAATTTAATTTATTATTAAAAATTAATTTAATAAATAATTATTTAATTAAATTATTTTAATGTTATTTTTTTAATAATTTCTTTTTTCTTTTTCTTTTTTTACAAATAATAATAATAATAATAATAATAATAATAATAAACCCAATAATTAAATAATTTTAAGTTAAATTATTAAAATTTTTTGTTTATTTTTTCCTAAATGAGTGTTTATAATAATATAGCATCCTTTATTACCCCAATTTATATAAACCCCTTTACCCCAAGTATCTATAGAAGAGCATGTAGCTGGATGAGAGTTTTAGGGATTCAGGGACTTCGCCTGAGAAATGATTAATTAAAAGAGAGACTCTCTCTCTCTCTCTCTCGCCTGCTTCATGCCCTTCCAGAATAAATAACTCCATTTACTAAAAAATAAACTTTTGCCCCCTCCACCCCCGGCCCCCCAAATTTCTTTTAACTTAATTAATTAAAAGAATAAATAAATAAATAAATAAATAAAAAAAAAAAATTAAATAAATTTAAAAATTGAATTGAAATAATAATAATATTAATATTAAAAAAAACAATATTAACACTTGCTTTAGCGGATTTTCGGAATAAAAAAACAACCTTGTTCAGGTTTTAAATATTTTAATATTTTAATATTTAAAACAATTTGTATATATATATATATATATATATATATATATATATATATATACAGGGTGTCCCGTAAGTCTGGACCCATAGGGAAAAATAATAAAATTACAAAATAGTCCAAAAATTTATTACATAATCTGTTCAAAGTGTCCGCCGTTGTGTCGCACACATAGTTGAAGACGCAATCTCCACTGCGACAGCACTTTCTGAATCACAGTCGCAGAAATTTCTTGACACGCCTCCACAATGCGTGCTTTAAGGTGGAAAATGTTCTGAAGTTTGACCTCGTACACTTTGGCTTTCAAGTGGCCCCACAAATAAAAATCATAATAAAAAGTAATAAAAAAATAATAAAAATAATAATAAAAAAAAATATATATATATTATAAATAAATTTTTGAACTATTTTGTAATTTTATTATTTTTCCCTATGGGTCCAGACTTAAGGGACACCCTGTATATATATATATATATATATATATATATATATAAAAAAGGTCAAGTCGTCACAAAATTAATGAATTTGTGGAATTGTTTCAGTAAAAACACAACAACAGCGATTCTCAGAATTTACTGACTTCATCGAATACATGTATGTGTGTGTGTGTGTGTGTGTGTGTGTGTGTGTGTGCGCGCGCGCGCGCGCAAGATTAGGTTAAATATGATTAATAGAGTTATACGAAATTTAGTCATGCAGGCTAAGTATATTGGGCGCAATAGTGCCCGGTTAGGTTACATTGGATGGCGTTGAATTGGCAAGGTTAGTTAAATTATAATTCTGCTTGGGTTAGTTTGGGTTCGAAACCTTTTTTATAAGTGCCTTTAATAGTTACTGATAATAAACTTAATACATAGATTAAAATGAGGGTTTGAAATTGCAGATATTACGAATTCTTGGTCCAGTTAGTGTAGAGCAAGCCTAAGGTAATACGAGTGTACTTGTGATTAGAACGGGTACATTTATGTTGCCTTAGGGAGGAACGCAAATTTAAGGTGCACCTTGCTCCTGATGAAGCATGCATCCGGACATATTAGATGCCTGGCTCAGAACAATCCCCAATGAGCCGGGCGTACCTGGCTATGTGAGGTGGAGAGTACAAGAAACCAACTCACTACTTCACCAGCCAACTCGAGAGGAGGGGCGACAAGCTTGACCTTCGTGAAATGAGGAATCATTGCGCGGAACCTTTGAAAGGTTGAAAGGTTAAAAAGTACAGGGTGTATGATAAATAACTCCTTATTTTAAAATTCGGATAACTTCCTTATTTCTTACTCAATTTTAATGACACTCTGTAAATCAGTTAGTATTTATTGAGGTTTTCATTCACAAACATTCACCTGCACTTTACACTCCCACATATGCTCCTGCATTATCACAACATTTCTTTAGACAATCGAGTATGTTGTCCACTGCTGCTCGTAACATGCGTTCAGGAACATGTTGAGAACATGGGTAATGCTTTCCCCCAGTTTATCAAGATCTTTAGGTTTGTGGCGATAAACTTCTTCTTAGTCCAACCCCACAGAAAGAAGTCACACGGTGTTAGGTCTGGGCTACGAGCGGGCCATTCATGCGCACCACGTCTTCCAATCCATTGTCTGGAAATTTGTCATGCGGCCATGCCCGCACATCGTTAGAAAAATGAGTTGTTGTTCCGTCCTGCGTGAAATTAAGATTATCAATGTTATTCCATTGAGAAATCATTGGCCGAACGCGATTTTTCAACATATGCAGGTATCTTTCAGCATTCATTGTGTCCCAAATGATAAAAGGCCCAACAATGGTTGTGGATGTCATACCACACCAAACCGTCAGCTTTGGCCGACAGAAAGCTCAATATAGAAAACCTCAATAAATATTGAATAATTTACAGTGTGTTTCATTAAAACTGAGTAAGAAATAAGGAAGTTATACGAATTTTAAAATAGAGAGTTACTTATTATACACCCTGTACCTTTCAACCTTTCAAAGGTTCCGTACGAAGATTCCTCATTTCACGAAGGTCAAGCTTGTCGCCCGTCCTTTCGAGTTGGCTGGTGAAGTAGTGAGTTGGTTTCTTGTACTCTCCACCTCACATAGCCAGGTACGCCCGGCTCATCGGGGATTGTTCTGAGCCAGGCGTCTAGTCTTCTTTTGAAGATGTCCACCGCAACACCATTCGTGTTCCTAAGGTCTTTCCACTGTTGTTTGGGGAGTTACAGGGTTCAGAGTAAGATTAGGGACTAGTTTCTCCATTATTTTCCAAGTGTAAATAAAGGTGTATCTCTCTCTCCTCCTTTCCAGTGAAGATAGGTTTAATTCGCGTGACCTTTCCCAGTAGTTTAGTTCTTTGCACCCATTGATCTTGGCTGTGAAGCTTCTCTGAATCCCTTCTAGTTGTCTAATGTCTTCTTTTTTATATGGGGATGTTGGGACCGAGCAGTAAAGGATATATATATAATATATATATATATATATTATAATATATATATATATAATGTAAAATAACCATCGCGACGAATTCTAAAGAAGGAAACCACTCTCAGGAAGACGTAAATTTTTATTTCTTAACATCAATACAGTTTTGGCTCCTCACGAGCACTTGTCAATTGATTACCAATTGACAAGGCTTGCGAGGAGCCGAAACTGTATTGGTGTTAAAAAACAAAAATTTGTGTCTTCCTGAAGAGTGGTTTCCTTCTGCATATATACAGGGCGTCCCAAAAAAATGTATACACACTTTAACAGCTGATAGCTCAATTGATGTTTCTTTCTTTCCAAGTTAAACCCATTAGAATTAATAATGGCAGTCAGACTAAGCTTTGAACAAAGGAAATTCATTCTAAAATGCTACTGGAAGTGTGAAAACGCAGTTGAAGTGCAAAGACAGTTTAGGAGGGAGTTTCAAACAGATCCACCAACGCGACTTACCATCACTCGAATTAGAGATAAGTTTGAAGCCGATGGAACTGTTCAGAATGTCCACAAGAAGCGTTCCGGAAGACCACGGACATCGACAAGCCCCACAAAGCAAGAAAGAGTACTGGAAACGTATCACCAAAGTCCAAGAAAATCTGTGCGGCAAGCGAGTCGTGAGGTAGGAATTTCAGAATCGTCTGTCCAACGCATTTTGAAGCGCTGTCAATGGAAAAGTTACATTCCAAGATTAGTCCATGCTATTAATGAAGATGATGATGATCCGGACCGAAGAGTGGAGTATTGCGAGTGGTACTTGGCACGATGTGGATGTGGATTGGACGAAGGGGTTTCGTAGAATACCTTCCGCGTTCACCAGACCTCACACCACTAGACTTTTTTTATGGGGATACTTAAAAGACAAAGTCTACGCTATAAAACCTGCAACAGTCGCTGAATTGAGAGCAGCCATTGAACGAGAATGCACACAAATACCAAACGAAATGTTTCGTGATGTTTGCGATTCCATTGCTTCGCGTTATCAGCAGTGCCTGGACCAGAACGGACGTCAGTTTGAAAACAGGCGTTGACAAAACAATTAAATAATGTCTGTAGATTCCATTACATTTTGAAAATGAAATGTATTTTAATAAACACTGCCTTTATAAGTATTTAAAGTGTGTATACATTTTTTTGGGACGCCCTGTATGTATATATATATATATATATATATATATATATATATATATATATATATATATATATATAATATATATATATATATATATATATAATCGTTGATTACCTTGATGGATACTGTATTTTTTTAGGTTGGAGGATCTGTCTCCTGCCAATAAATATCATTAATGTCATTATTATTATCATCATTTTTGTAATCTTAGCACAGTGGGTAGGGTTTTATTATTATTATTATTATTATTATTATTATTATTACTTGTTTCAGTCCGTGTCGTATTTTTTATCTCTCTCTCTCATATAGTCATAATTTTTAGTTGGTTGGTTCTTAAATGTATTTTATTGTTTGAGTTATCTTACCGCTTATTACCTTCAAGAATATTGTAGTGTTATGGGATTTATATCCTGCAAATAAAACTTATTATTATTATTATTATTATTATTATTATCATTATTATTACTATCAGATATTGTGTGTGTGTGTATATATATGGAATCATTTTTCTTTTTCCTTGTGGATTGCATCATTCATTCGTTTCACGTGTTTAATTGTGAAACTCATCTCATATATATATATATATATACATATATATATATATATATACACACAAACAAGCAAAGCCTTCGGTTCCCTGTCCTACGGGCGGGACTTGTGCTTCGCAAACTCGCCTTCTCCCCCCCAAAACCCCCCTCACCCCCTTTATACAACTTGGGGGGCTAACCCCCCTTGTTGCATAAAATGGTTGAAACATTGCATTGTGGGTGACAGGAAATGGATGGAAACAGGAAAAGGAAGGAATTGTAGGTTTTTTTAGTAGTTTTATACACACACACACACACACACACACATATATATATATATATATGGACGCTGGTAAAAAGTCCAATTCTTAATTTAAAGAAGAAAGTAGAAATGAAAGTGGAGATGATTCCTTTCAGTTACGATAACCAAAATATTTGGGGGCTGCGCACCCATTTGCAGGGCTAAAATTTATTACAAAGAACTTAAAACTTAAAATATATTAAAAAAGAGAATATTTATAATAATAATGTAATATATAAAAAGTTTGCCAATAATATATAATATATATATACAGGGTGTCCCATAAGTCCGGCATCATAGGAGAAATTCATATTTTTCTATTTCTACAAACCATAATTCATATTTTTTTCTTTCTACAGGCCATATGCTCGGGATGTCAATTTCCTGTCCACCATTCTGTTCAGTGACGAGGCTGTTTTTTATGGAAATGGTGAGGTAAATCGACAGAACACCCGCTACTGGTCTCAAAACAAGCATCTCGGTTGATGGTATGGTGTGGCATTTGGAAGGATCGCATCATAGGCCCCCTCTTTTTCGATGAACATGTCACTGGAGGCACCTACGTACGTATGCTCAAGGAAGAAGCATTTCCCAGTGTCTTGAACGAAGAAGGAAATTTCCCAACATGGTTCCAGCAAGACGGCGCTCCTGCACATTACAGCACCCATGTAAGGGAATACCCGTACCAACAATTCCCTGGTCATTGGATAGGACGTCGAGGGCCTGTGGAATGGCCAGCTAGAAGCCCGGATCTCACGCCACTAGATTTTTATCTTGGGGCCACTTGAAAGCGCTGGTATACGCAGAGAAAATTAGGAGTGTTGAACATTTGCGGCAGCGCATTATTGGGGCATGTAACACCATTACTCCTGACATCATTCACCGTGTGCTTGCTGACTGGGTATCACGTCTGAATTTGTGCATTGAAAACAATGGTGGACATATTGAGCACGTTCTGTAAATAAAAGCTTTTGTTTTGCCTTTTTTTATTATTTTTTCCTATGATGCCGAACTTATGGGACACCCTATATATATATATATATATATATAATATATATATATATATATATATATATATATATTCTGTACCGATTCATCGATTTGTTGTACCTGGTATTCCATACATTAAAACCAAGCTCACCCTCTCGTCTATTGTTAATTTCGCAGCTATCCCCTACCTAAAAGAAAAAAAATAATATATTATAGTCAACACTGAAAATTCCTATGATGCGCGATTTTTGCGCCACCCTGTATATGTAAAAATAAAAACGAATCTCAAAAACATTTGCCTGAAAAGCTGTCATGTTTCCCAACGGCAAATTTAGATTAAGAATACTGTAATTAAACTACAAAAAAAAAATGTTAATTCTAGCATTGTGTAAACCAGTATGGATGTAATGTAATATTTTTTGTAATATGTTCTTTGCGAATTATTATTATTATTATTATTATTATTATATTATTATTATTATTATTATTAATAACAGCATAAACATTAGAATACATACATTATTTCAATGACAGGAAAGGAATGAGCGAGAATAGAAAAATTAGGAACTATGGTAGGCTGGTTGGTTGGTTAGTTGGTTGGAGAGCATCTTTATGGTGGATTTAGAGAAAAAACAGTATATATATAATTGTCCTCTACAGTTTCCATTCAAATACTATATTGACATTATGTTGATGATGCTATAACCCTATTCAAAGATCAAAGACATGTTTTTTAACATTATATTAATTCTTTGCAACCTGATATCAACTACACTCTGGAAGTTGAGAATAACAGTTCGTTTTAAGTTTTGGATGACCTTGTTTCTAGAAACCAAAATGGCTTCCACGCCTCTGTATACAGAAAAAAAGACAGTTACGGCACTGGGAACTAATTTTTAGACCTACTGTCCTTCTATATATATATAAAAATATAAATAATGGTATTCGCGCCCTTATTTTTAGTGCTTTCCAAGTGTGATCGTCCTACGTCAGCTTCCATAGTGAAATCGAATACCTGAAAACCTTCATTTTATAAATACGACTACTTTGCCTCTTTACTTAATCGCTACGTATACAAATTTTTATAATCTGTTTACCATCCTAGACCTCTAATTTATATCGTTAATAAGGATCGGAGATATATATCCTTTTTCCTCATTTAACCCTTTCAGGACGAGTGGTACAAATTGGTAGCGTTTCAAATATACGCGTTCCTAACGTAATCCTACCAAAGATTCCGGCCTTAAAGGATTAAGTTTGTAAATAAACCATTTACGAACACATTTACTAAAATGTTTTACAACATTATTTTCCTAAAATAAGTTTTAAAATTAATTTTAAGAACTTTTTACAATTTGGTTCCTGTTTTTTTCGTAAAAAAAAACAAATTCCGTCTTTCAGCGAGGTCTGGTGTTGCTTATCTCTTATCCTCGTTGTAAACGGGGAACCTACGTTGGGTCTACCATCAGACCATTTAACATACATTTTAATAATAATTATCCTTTAAATGGGCGTGTGTATATATATATATATATATATGATACACACAGACAGTGCATGGAACAAGGAACTCTTCTGGGATAATTAAATCCACTATAGTCCGAATAAGTAATGGTAAATGACAAATACCATAGTTTTTCTTTTTCATGATGCTAGCCCGACGTGGGCAACGGGTCACTCGCAAAGAGGTCCCATAAATATAGCTTCCCTCACCAGCTACCTGCAAAGCAGACAGGATCCAGCGTTGGGACATGGATCTAGGGTTTAAAGCAGCCTAGCCCTATTACATTTAGAACCTCAATATAAGCAAAAGACTCGCTGCCTTCACGTCAGATTGAATACATCAAAGAAAAAGGGGTAACTATTATATTTTTATCCAAAAACCAAAACTTAAACCTCAACTGGCAGAATCGAGCGTCCACTTTTCAAGGCACATAACATGTCCGTTTCAAGATGGGAATGATAGCTGGTGAGGGAAGCTATATTTATGGAACCTCTTTGCGAGTGACCCGTTGCCCACGTCGGGCTAGCATCATGAAAAAGAAAAACTATGGTATTTGTCATTTGCCATTACTTATTCCGACTATAGTGGATTTAATTATCCCAGAAGAGTTCCTTGTTCCATGCACTGTCTGTGTGTATCATAAAAAACTCAGGGGACCATTCTGAGTTCATTCCCATATATATATATATATATATATATATATATATATATATATATATTTCACGCAGGAAAATGAAAGCACTGGATCATTCTCAAACTTTGTATAGTATATAGTGTGTGTGTATAAAATTATATATATATATATGATGCAAACCCACAAGGAAAAAAAAATTATTCCAAGATCTTTCGTGTATTCAGCAGTACACCTCGTCAGCGGGACACCTCGTCATCCCCTGACGAGGTGTACCGCTGAATACACGAAATACCTTGGAATAATTTTCTTTTTCCTTGTGGGTTTGCATCATTCCTGCATTTCACGTGTTTAATTGTGAAATTCATCCCATATATATATATATAATATATATATATATATATATATAACGTAAAGAACGACGCTTTGTATAGGAGAATTATCCGCGTAAGATGAGAGCGAAAGAACGAAACAAATGAAAAAATGAGGTAACCACCCGGGAATCGAACCCGGGATCTTCCGATTGCCGGTCAGATATGATAACCATTACACCACAGGCCTCACTCAAACAAATGTCGTAATCCATCTACATACGCGCAGAAACCAATGCCCCAAAGGAACACCTCCCGCATGCATGCGGGAGGTGCCCCTTTGGGGCATTGGGTTCGATTCCCAGGTGGTTACCTCATTTTTTCATTTGTTTCGTTCTTTCGCTATCATCTTGCGCGGGTAATTCTCCTATACAAAGCGTCGTTCTTTACGTTAATTATACTGCGTGTTTGCAGTTATAATGTATATAATGTTACGGCATGCGAGGGTGCCCCTTTGGGGCATTGGTTTCTGCGCGTATGTAGAGGGATTACGACATTTGTTTGAGTGAGGCCCGTGGTGTAATGGTTATCATATCTGACCGGCAATGGGAAGATCCCGGGTTCGATTCCCGGGTGGTTACCTCATTTTTTCATTTGTTTCGTTCTTTCGCTCTCATCTTGCGCGGATAATTCTCCTATACAAAACGTCGTTCTTTACGTTAATTATACTGCGTGTTGGCAGTTATAATGTATATATATATATACACACACACACACACCACACTTTCAGAGTATTTTCGTCAGTTTCATTGCAGACACCACTTGTTAAAACTGAAGGTACAATGACAAGTTTTGTCAAGAACACACACACACACATACACACACACACACACACACACGCACCTCCCCATTTTTTGTCAAGGTCATGTAGGTTACATACTTCAAATCTTCTGACATAGATATCTACATAATATTTTTTATGAAGTGACGTCAGACTCGAAAAAAATCCAGTTTTTGGGTTTCAATTGACGTCAATCCACGTCCTTTGACGTCACTTGAGGTCAGACGAGGTGATTCGAAGGTTTACTTTTATATAAAAAAGGGTCTATTTATCATCTTTACGTACTTTCGTATACGATGTTTTTCTTTCACTTCAGAAGTAATTTCGGTCAAAGACGTCGTAAATAATTCGGACTTTTTATTTTTTTAATTCAGAAAAATTCACAAAAAAAAAAAAATTGTTTTAAACGCTTAGAATTTGTTTTTAAATACTCGTAATTTACCTGAACAAAACAATTACTTACGGTACAGTAAACGAAAAAAAGTCTTTTCCTCAAAATTTTGATTCGAGTGGAAATTTTTTTATTTTACTTTTTTATTAGATTAAAAAGTGGAATGAGCGTGTGTATATATATATATATATATTATATTACACCCTGTGTAATTAATGGTTTATCTCTTTTCTTCTTTCCAGACAGAGAGAGATGTTTCCTCAGCCTTTCCCAGAGTTTAATCCTTTGAGTCCATTTATAACTACAGTAAAGTTTGTTTATATTTCTTGTACCCGCTTAATTTCCTCCTCTAAATATGGAGTCGTTAGAATCGAGCGGTATTCGAGTGTTGGTAGAATTAATGTTTTCGAGAAAGAGACCAATGACGCTTCTTTCTCTTGTTTCTGATGTCTTGAATATCTGTCCAATTATTATTGTTCTTTTTTTTAACTTCTGTCTTTTCTTCCATATCAAAATTTACTTCGTCAGCCATGATTAGTCCTTTTTATTTTGGTTTCTCTGAATTTCTGTCCATTTGAAGTATAAACATTCCATTATTTCAGTTTTTCTGTTTCGCGTCGATAGAATTGAAGCTTTCGGCGTTAAATTTCATATTATCCTCTGATATATATATATATATATATTATATATATATATTTTTTTTTTCTTCTTTATTTATTTATTTATTATTAGAATAGTACATTAACGTAAAAAATACAATCTATATATATATATATATATATATATATATATATATATATATATATATATATATATATATATATATATATATTTGGACCGCCTCTAATTGGTTGTTACTATTTTTGATACGAGATCTTTAATTCTCTTGAAGACGTTTTTGTTTAGAAAATTACCTGGTTTTTTTTTTTTCACCTCAAGGCATTTCTTATCATGACTTTTGAGTACTGAGCTTCCTTTCAAGGTAAGATAAAAAAAAAAAGCATGGGGGATTTCCCTTCAGAATTCCGACTTTTAAAAGCTGCCCAATCGTTGCAGCTACTCAGTATAGCAAGTGAGAGAGAAGTACAAGGTCGGAGTGACTTTTGTCCTAGTCTTGGGACGTTTCAGTACTTATTTTTCTGTCACTGTATTGAAACTTCACTCGTGACAACATCTTCCAAGTTATGAAGAAACAAATTTAACTCCAACAATCAACAACATATCTCTCTATCGTTTTACGGTGATTTTAAAAGTTTCTGAAGACGTTGAACGTAGCAAACGCTCGTAGATCCTCAAATCCTTCGGTTAAGCGTCTATTTCACGAAGTTAAGTCAAGAAAATACCATGTGGTCACCAGTAGCAACATTCGCCATCATCATTCTCCTCTCCGTGGCTGAAATTCGACAAGTGGAATGCAAACAGTCCATTTCATTAATACGAGTTTTACGTCGAGCTCCGGGTAAAACTCCATTAAGACTTCATTGCAAAGACTGTTACGGAAAATGTGAGATTTCTAATCCTGAAAACTGTTATTGTAGATTAGATATTCTCTGCCACTTGCAGACGAGTAAAAAGATCACTCCACTCCTATAATTGCCTGAGTGATACGCAGAATCCTTTTGACACTGGACTGACTGTAGGAGTAAAAAACATCGCTAATAACCAACTAAACTCGAATAACGCCTTTTATGTGTAACGCAACAATTATATATAAAACTATTTATTTATTTAAATTATGAATGCGCATGCGCATACAATAATACTGACTAGCCATGACACTTGTATATCGTTATGTATTCCAAATATAAATGCTTTACTTCAAAATATCGTTTATAATAACTGAGTTTCCTTCAAACATTTAAAATAATTCTAAAATCAATTATCGAAAAATGGAAAGTAGAAAAGGAAGACTGTGTCGTGTTCCCAAACTAAAGGTTGGACAGGGAACACCCTCAATCGTGAAGGAAAATAGCTTTGTTATGATAAGACCAAGACTGTTCAACCAGCTGCGCAAGGAACTAAGGAATACGAGTGGTGCAGTGGTATCTCCAAAAGAAGACTAGATGCCTGGCTCAGAACTCTTAATATATATATTAATAATAATAATAATAATAATAATAATAATAATAATAATAATAGTACAAATAAATTTTTTTATAAATTTATGCTGTTTTGAATTTTTATAATTTTATGATCCTTATGATCTATTCCCATCCTCCTTCAAATTCTATAATTATTAATTTTAAGATTTTATAATGATATAATTTTTAGTTTTATTTTAATTTTTAATTTTAACTTTAAATAATTCCATAATTTTCTGACTTTCAACTCTACAATCTCACCGTGCGTACATATATAATATCATGTTTTTACACATGCTTGCTTTACAACAGCCGCTCTTTCTTTAATTTTATTATATGTACAGGGTGGGCCGTAAGTTTCCATACATAGGAAAAATAAACATTTTTTTATGGACAACCATTTTTATTTATATAATATGCTCTACATGGTTGCCATTGTTTTGAAAACACATTTCAATACGTGTTCCCCACTGTTGATGAACACGCATTAGCACAGTTGACGTTATGCTTGTAATGGCGTTGGTGATACGTTCCTTTAGATGATTTATGTCTCGTATCTTTTCCTGATACACCATGGCCTTCAAGTGCCCCCAAAGATAGAAATCAAGGGGGGTGAGATCTGGGGATCTGGGAGGCCACTCCACAGGACCACGCCGACCAATCCAAGCATCCGGAAACTGCTGCTGATCCAAATACCGACGCACGTGAAGACCATAATGAGGTGGAGCTCCATCTTGCTGGAAGTAAACTGGGAAGTTACCTTCCTCGTTTAGCAGGGATGGGAAAATCTCTTCTTGCAACATGTTAAGATACCTTTCGGCATTAAGATTTCCACTGACAGAAATTGGTCCAATAATTCTGTCACCCCATATCCCGGCCCACACCATCACTTTACCGGCACCTTGCATCTTCGTCGGACTCAGCCAGTTAGGGTTAGCATTACTCCAATAACGTATGTTTTGCCGATTAACCTCTCCATTGAGGTAAAAATTTGCTTCATCAGTAAACAAGATCTTACAAACGCATATTCTTAAGGTATCTGAAACATAAAAACAAACGTTTAAATTTTCCTATGTATGGAAACTTACGGCCCACCCTGTATATATATATATAATATATATATACTGTATATGTTTTCTTAACTATTATTTTTATTACCATATTACCCTAATCTTTGCATCACGATGAGTACTTTAAACGCTCTCAATACTGTACGTGAAATTACTGACTCTGAAAAAGTTGTCAACTCCGACTATATCTCAGTAGACAACTTCTTAACTTCTTAACGACCGAAGTCTTTGTAGGGTTAAATTATGAGTGTGTGTGTATTGGAAACGGTACATATTCGACCCAGTGGTCCAAAAGAGGTTAAACAAGAAATACAACAATGGCAACTTGTCTTTCCTATACGTAAACATTCGCGGTATCCCAAGCCACTTTAACGAATTGACAGCTAATATAAAATTATTACAACATAAATTCACGTGCATTATATTAACTGACACCTGGTTAAATGAAAATAAAAAGATCTTTTTTAACATGTAGGGTATGTAGGGTATATAGGGATAACAATAGGGGTAAGAAGTGTAAGTATATTTGTAGACTCAAACTACAAGAGTAAAGGTATCGAAGAACTGACAAACGTAAACAATACCTCAGAAACACTCGCAATTGAAATGTTTATTCATAACATCCAGTATTCAATTTTAGGCATTTACCGACCACCAACTGGTAACGTACCAACTTTTACTACAAATGTCAGTAGAATTCTAACCTCCGATTATATTGGTAACAATTGCGTTATTTTGCGGAAGATTTAAATGTTGATCCCGGAAAAGAACTCGGAAAAGAGCTTTCTTCACAACATCATGACTGCGAGTGGTTTTAAATTAGCTATTACAAAGCCTACCAACTACTGTAAACTTCACAATTACATTAGAAATTCGACTCTGCTAGATCAGATCTTGGTTTAATTCCCGCTTGACTGCGTCTCTGGTATAATCATATTAAATATCACGGATCACTTGCCTACGTACACCATGCTAATTACCCATTTCTCAGCAAAGGAAACTATAAAAGATGGCTATAGATCTTGCGGATATAATAACAAATTAGAGTTCTCGAGAGAAATAACAACTTTTGATAGGACAAAAATAAAAAGTAACCATGACATTGGAACAAAATTTCAAGCATTCTCAGACACACTAATGGATATATTCAACATAAACTTTCCTCTTAAATCAAATGTAATATCTACAACTAAATACAACAACCAATGGATCACACCAGCACTCATTGTGAGTATTAAACGAAATCATACACTCTTTAAACTATGGAAACCTGATATTATTACGGAAAAGACATACAAAACTTATTGTAACAGACTTAATGCAGTCATTAAAAAAGCAAAAGCAGATCATTATTCATCAAAATTGATGAACAAAAATCTAATCAAAAAAGGTTATGGAACACTCTGAAAGAGTTAATTAACATAAAGAAGGTTAAAACAAATACCGGCTCCAATACTGCAGCTTTGAACCCAATTACAGACACTCACTACTGACAATGCGTACCACAACCAAATCCAAAGTCATTTTTCTTTGATCCAATCTAGGGGTTAAAACCGGTATTAATACTGGTATTGAAGAAGTACAAATAATACCGATACCGATATTATAGGTTTTCGGTATTGACAAAAATTGCTATTGTAAAATTTAGGCAATTTAGTCCTCCGATGGGCAAATAAACTGTTTTTGGAGGATTCGGAGAAAAAAAAAGTTTCGGGGTATTTTGCAGTTAACCTCTTTTTTTCGTTTTCTATTCCTTTCTATCAAAGAAAACTATTTATTGCACTAGCTTTAAGAGTGATTCATTCAACTGTAGCCATTTCTTCAACAGAGTGGGAAATTATTGAAAACCTTTATGACACCTTACGTCCTGTTGAAATAATTCTTAAAGGGTTATGCTCGAAAGATGCATCACTCCTGACAGCTGAATCATCAATGAAATTTATTTCAAAGAAACTAGGAGAGAAAAATAATCCAATAGCAAAAGAGTTAAAAGATTGTCTTAGAAATCGTTACATTTCAAGAAGACAGCAAGACATTGTAGGTTTAATCAAATATCTTCATAATCCCGAAGTTTTAAAAGTTCAAGAAGAGGAAAGTTTTTCTGTTTCATCAAAATTAGTTCTCAAAAGAACTGCAGAAAGGCTCCATAAAAGACTTTTCCCTAAGAATGTGGTTGATTTGGAGATAGAAATGGAAGAACAGGAATTTCCATGTAACCCTGAAAATGTAGCTGCAAATAAGACTGAAGTGGAAGCAGATTCATTACTGAGTGAATACATGCAAGAAATGGACAAACTAGGAAAAGTGCCATCTAAAAAAAATTCCATTGATTTTCATGTTACTAATGAATTTAAAAGCTTGGAAGTTACTTTACAGAGAAGTGAGAATTTAGAGAAGCTGTACAAGGCACTGCTTTCAATTAAACCTACAAGTGCAGAATCAGAAAGAGAGCCTTTTCTGCTGCAGGCCTATTTCTGACGAAACTGAGATCAAGTCTATCTGAACAATCCCTAGATGCTCTTTGTTTCCTCAAAGCATACTTTCAAAATCAAACTAAGAAATAAATATTTAGATACTAATAATTTCTATCTACCCCAGTAGTTGTATAATAATATGCTAAAAAAAAATTCAAATAATATTTTTATTACAATTTAGTAATTTACTGTATAAACTTTTTCGAATAGAATGCCATCTATTTGGAGTTGGGTCATTAATTTATAGTAAATATGGTGAGTACTGCAAGTCCCTCAGACTTGTGGGAGGGTTGGTAGGGTGGCACCATAATAAATCAAAATAAATAAATTTTTTCATAATACCGGTATCAATACCGGGATTAGCATAATTGCCTCCAAATACCGGTACTGGAAATTTTCGGTATTATGCAAGCACTAGATCCAATCCTATCATACGATATCTCTAGCAATAAAAAATAATGATTCTGACACCAATACGATCCCGGTAAAAATATACAAATTAGTATCCGGTGAAATTGCAATACCGCTCAGTAAGTTAGTGAATGGATCAATAACACTAGCTATATTCCCTGACAGTTTCTTTGCTCTAAAGGAAGCCAGAATATGCCTTGTATTTAAGTCGGGAACCCAAATATTCCATCCAATTATCGTCCCATTTCCGCACTGACAACTTTAAGTAAAGTATTTAAAAAAATTGTATACAATAAACTTACTAAATTCTTAATCAAATACAATATTTTAATTAAAACACAGTTTGGGTTTAGAGGTGGACATAATGTGGAAGATGCCATAAACATGTTATTAGAAAATGTGTATCAGAACTTAACACAGCAAAAATCACTGCCTTGATCTTCCTCAACTTGTCGAAAGCATTTGACACACTTTTGCATGAAATCTTATTGAATAAACTTCACATATATGGAATAAGAGGAAATATCCTCGATTGGTTTAGATTATGGGTTCTCAACCCACTTACTTCTATTACCCACCTGGGGCGGCACTGCTCACCCCATTACCTATCCTAAACCTAAAGTGGCCTTTAAATACAACCTAAATTTAGTATAAATGTAAATGTATATATAATAATTATAGGTCAGAGGCCATAAAAGTTTGTGATTTGAAAGCGAGATTTTTTATTTTATTTTATTTATTTATTTATTTTTTCTATTTTTTCTATTTTTGGCGGGCTTCCATTACCCCACTGGATATCCCAGATTATCTCCTTGGGGATAATTACTTCCATGTTGAGAACCCCCGGCTTAGATCATATGTCAAATCGCCTTTAAAAGCTAATCAGATTAAAAGATAATTTATCTGACAAAGCAATGCTAACTAGTGGAGTATCACAAGGATCTATTCTCGGTCCATTGCTATTTCTAATTCACGTCAACGATTTTCAGCTCTCAACCACATTAAATTGCATGTAATACGCAGATGATACCACACTTACTTCTTGTCATCGTAACGCAAACTTTCTGATTAATGAAACGAACAGGCAATTAGGAAATGTGTATAAATGGATGTGTGCTAATAAACCTTTATTGAACCTGACCAAAGTCATCTTATATGAATATTACTACAAAACATAGTAATACTCGTACAAACTGTCAATTAAACACTGGACATACTACTCTTACGAGGGTGAATGAGGTTAAAGTACTTGGCATTAATTTAAATGAAAAAGTAAATTTCAAAAGTCATGTACAACATATCAAATCCAAAATATCAAGATTTCTCCGCATGTTACTTAAACTAAAAAAGATCCTTCCTCAAAACGCACTCTTTACTCCAAATTATTCCTTCATTCATCCACATTTATTATATTGCTTTACAGCATGGGGTATTGGGGTAGCTCAAAAAAATATATAAAACATCCTTTGGAAGTAATTCATAAAAAATGTCTGCGGACTGTTTCGAATAATGACCACATACAAAGCCTCACTTCCCCAATGTTTAAAGAGATAAATATTTTAAAACTAAATAACTTATAAATTCAGTATTGCCGTCAATATGTCCAAAGTTATCAATAAAAATCTACATACATCACCCATTGAAAGAGCAATCATTCCCCCTATCAAATACACCATCGTTAGAACACCAGACTACCCAGTGATTTTATACACAAACCTAACTATACAATAGAAACTGCAGGAAATGCAATCTCTTTCAAAGGAGAAGATGTATGGAATGCAATTCCCGTAAACATCAGGCACGCTTCATCACTAAATGTATTTCGTAAATCAATAAAGAACACTTCATTAGCTCCTACTGATGTATAAGTTCACTACTGCCATTTTTACCAAAGTAATCTATTTTTTAATGAACTATTTAAAATATGCTAATTTCATCAAGCACCTTTAATTTCGTAATCTATTTTATTATTATTATTATTATTATTATTATCATTATTATTATTATTATTATCATTATTATTATTATTATTATTATTATTATTATTAGTTTTACTTGCCACCAGATATGGACCGATAACGATTGTTGATTACGACTATAATTAATATTTCCAATGATTATATTTCTTGATTATGATTACGTAATCCAAAGATTAATATTTTGGATTATGATTATAATTACAGTGATTTTTCTTGATTAGGATTACGACTGTGATTACAATGGTTTCAATACATTTGATTACGATTATGATTACGTTTATTTTCCTGGATTACGAATATATTCGTAATTACAGCTAAAATAATATAGGTTTACATTTGGTTACCCTGATTTTTACATAATTAGAAAAATTAATAGATTGAAAATTGACCCTTTTTTTAACTAAAATTTTATGTAAAATTAAATAAGACAAACATTTCCTCAGTATTATACGCAATAATACAAGATTAGGATTACGAGATTAGGATTATAATCGGCCCCATGCCTGCTTGCCACTTTCACTATTTTAATGTAATAAATAAACTTCCAAGGCCATATTCAGATGAGAGTCGACTTTGAATATATTAATGTCATAAGAAATATGTAAAAAAAATTTTTTTTAATTTTTTGAATACCAGATGAACCGGGAGTACCTGACTATGTGAATTGGAGAGTGCAATTCTAGTTCACCAGGTCAGCTGAAAAGGGCAGGCAACAAGCCTGACCTCCGTGAAATGAGGAATCATCGCACGGAACATTTGAAAGGTTGAAAGGAAAGGAAAGGGTGGAGTATATATATATATATACACAGTTTATATATATAACCTTTGGTTAGCTTCCGCCCGAATTGTTCATTCTGACGAAGGTCAAGCTTTTCATTCCACCTAAGACCTACAGTTTAACGTGGAATCCGAACCACGCCCCATCAGCAGCCCAGCGTCTTAACCATTAGGCCACCTAGGGTACCCATTTATCTACCAACCACTTTCTTTATTGTGTGGAAGGATCAACAGCTGGGTTTTGCTGCGCGCCGGCTGCCGTCAGGTCTCGAGGGCCGATGGATTCGTAGTCAGCGACGCTAACAACTACACCACCGAGGTGTTATGCCCAGCATTTGCTTGGGGTGGGTTGATCACTAAATGACTATATTTATCTTTTTCTCTCCTCTCAGCTCTCTCTTCAACAGTCCCTTCCATTCGCACAGCCTTTTTTAGCTTCTCTATCTTTTTCTCTCCTCAAAGATCTCTCTTGATCAGTCTCTTCCATTCTCACAGCTATTCTACCCTCTTCATCGCCTGCTCTTCTAGTCTCATTTCTCTCAACAGTTTCTTTCATCCTGATAGATGAATTTAAAATTTTATTATTTCCTCGCTTAATTTCGGCTTCATCAGAAGTTTCAATTAGACGTTTAACGGTGTCGGGTTTTTTAACATTCTCTTTTCTTATTGATGTTTCTTCATCATGAGTTTGACGAAGCCTTAAAGATGAATGAAGTGCTGCATCTTGAGATCTCCTCGCAGCTTTTTGGTCACAGGTTTCACGTATATAATTTTATTTGATGCTGCAGTATGGTTTTACGCATAAATAATTGGTGTGGTTGGGGTGGGGGGGGTCTGCTAGAAAAGAACGCAGCCACGAAAATCTTGAGATTCACATTGTGTCAAGATTTGTGAAGTTTAAGATATTCATGATTATAGTTTTATTGACCAAATAATTGAACCCCCAGTAATCGGGGGGGCCGCAGGCCCGAATATATATATATATATATATATATATATATATATATATATATATATATATATATATATATATATATATATATATATATATATATATATATATATATATTGGTGAAGGCCGCTTCTGGCAAGCTTCAATTTCAATTTAAGCAGAAAGCCACAGACATGAAGGAAAGAAACATCCATCATGTTGGAAAAGGGACTATATTTTGTACAATGCAACGTTTCAAGCACAAACTATGCTCATCTTCAGGCAAAAAATTCTAAAAAGTTAAAAAACAATATTAAAAACCATAATGAATGACAAATATAAAATACAAAATAATGTAAGGAAAAACCCAAATTAAAAATTCGCAAGTTTTTAAAACACTAAAATGAAAGTCACAAACTAAAAAGAATCACACACCTTTAAGTCTAAGTAGCACAGATTCCGAGGCAAAACTAATACAAACAGAAGCATCAAAAAACAAGTAAAGGTTGGTTGTTAAAAATGTTCAGTTAAGACGGAGGGGAACGGATGAATTATCAGAATTGAGCGAAGGGGAAAGAGTTTTAATATATAACCTCTTTGGCAACAACTCTAAAAGGCCCACATCAGACATAAATAAAAAGAGATGCTGCTTAAAAGTCAGACACAGATTGATCCTGAGTATCCTTTGCTTTTACAAGTATGTTTCGTACGGCGTGGCCAGTGTCGTAACACCACTTCGCGTCAATCAGCGAAGTTAAGCGACGCTGAGTCTGATAGGTAGTTGGATGGGAGCCGTCCTCTTCGTCCAGATGATGTAACGACCCTGAGACGGTTCGGATCCCACGTAAAACTGTAGGTCCCCTTCGTCATATGACCTTTTATAGTTGTTGCGAAAGAGGTTAAAAAACCCCAAAACCCCATGAAACCAAAAATATTAGACTTTATTACTCCAATTTCCAGTTTAACACCATTTTTTTGCCCTTTTTTTTAGTTCTCAGAAATTTAGAAACATTTCGTATGCTTAGTTGGTTGGTTGGTCCGCTTGACGTACTTCGTCTACTAGAGAGCCCTGAAACAGGCGGTAACCGCGCCTACTCACTGCTTCAACCTGGGAAAAATAATGTTTCTTCAAAAGCGGAACTCATTGAACCGAATAACTCATCCACAGCGAGGTCGACACTGTTCACCTTCCTCACTTCTCATACTGGGTTGGGATAACCCATAATAATAATCATTCAAGAGATCCAGAAACTCGCCTATAGCTCAGGCCAACTAATGCGAACCATTGTTCTACCTCTTGCAGTATTATTACCAGCATCATTGTGATTTGAACGTTGGGCTAGTCCATGGCTAGAGTTATTACCGAAAATGAAAGTGGATTAATCCTGAACTCATTTGGTTCGTTTTTAATTACAGGTTTTAATTACAGTTTACCTTTGACTGTTTTATAACAATTATCCGCAACTGTAATAGTAGTAATTAATCAGTGAGAAAGGTCATAATAAACTGGCGCAGCGCTCAGATCAACTAATGCAACCTATTACGCTAGCTCCCGGATTATTATTAATAGCACCACCGGTATTCGAGCCCCCGACCTCAGTGTCTTTGCTTCGCTCATTGAAAAACGGTGTTACATAATGAGCTACTGAGGCGCTAATTTCCGCAACTGTAAATTTCGAAATATTTTCAAAATTTGAAATTAAAAATAAACTTAAAACTCAAAAATGAATTAGCAATTATTTCGCTAATAACGCTATTATTTACGATGATAATAATTAATAATAATAATGATGATGATGATGATAAGCTTTATTGGCAGGGTATGAATCCCATAAAATATAATATTCTTGAAGGTAATAAACGATAAGATAAATCAAACAATAATACATTTACAAACCAACCAACTAAATATTATGACTAAAAGAGAAATAAAAATAAAACAAGTACTCAAACGAGTAAAAATAATGACAAAGAAACATACCCACTGTGAAGACTACACAAATGATGTTAATGATAAATGACAATAAGGCTATTTATTGGCTGGAGACAGACCTCAACCTAAAAAAAAAGAAGGTACGGTACCCATCAAGGTAATCAACAATACAACTAATTAAACACTAAATTTTAAAAAAACATTAAAATTATTACAATTTATATATAAAATATACAGGGTGATCAATTTTAAAGTGAGCATGCAAAGTCTGTTATAACTTCGCAGTGCGCATTTTTAAGTTTATCGCCCTGTACTTTTATATAATTACTCTATACTGCGTTAATTATTTCTCTGTTAATTTTTAAAGTTATTTTAAGGAAGTAAATTTATCGTCTAAATTTAACTTGTTGATAATATAAAATGAGGAAATATATTATTATTATTATTATTATTATTATATTATTATTATTATTATTATTATCATTAGATACATGCAATATATTGGCATATGTCTCTCGAGCATTGAGACTATAAATACACTACCTAAGGCACCATTTCCCATTTTTCATGGGGTGGACACGGCGCTTGACTTGGGGACTGAAAAAAAGGCACTCAAATGAACTGCACTCGTAAGAATACACTACCTAAGACCCCATTTCACATTCTTCGTTGGGTGGGCCCGGCGTTTGACTTGGGGACCGAAGAGAAGACACTCAAATGAACTGCACTCACAAGGATACACAGGGTTCACCACGGTGAAAAAGGTTCGCTGAGTCGCAACGACCTCAGTTGCTTCATTAAAGCGAAAAAAACAAGAAATACTTTAAAACGACTTCGGCCGACCGCACACAAGATCGTCTCGCGACTCATAACTGACGACTTGGGTCGTGACGACTCAAATCGCGTATGATTTTACATTGACAGAATGAGAGCTCCGCACCGCGCCGCGGCCGCTACAGTGTACGCGGCTCCCATTCTGTCAATGTATAATCACACGCGACTCGAGTCGTCACGACCCGAGTCGTGAGTCGCAAGACGATCCTGTGTGTTTCCGGCCTTATTTTACAAACGATTTGTAAATATAAAAACAGAGAATAAAGATTGGAACAATTGAAAAAATAAAAGCTAAGAAAAAAACCAGAAATTTGAGAATGACAATCGGTTTTGTAAAAATCAAATTCAATTCTAATTATCACGTGATTATTTTTTTTTGGGGGGGGGGGGGGGGAATGTTTCATATTAAAATTAAATGAAATACAATTTATTAAAGATAATTACATTTATTATTTTTCTTTTCTCCACACGCTTTACATCTCTGAGCGACACATTCATTTGGTCAGGGTTCATGGCTCATTAGTTAACATCGGTTCCCTATAAGCGAAATGAAGATACTGAGGTCGGTAGTTCGAGCCACGATGTGTGGTGTAGTCACTGCGGTCGGTTACTCCGATGCGCAATACAGACACGGAGGGCGGCAGTTCGAACCTTAATGATACTGACAATAATAATCCTGAAGTTAGTGCAGTGGGCCGCATTGGTTGGCCTGAGCGCTGCGGCAGTTTCTGGCCGTCCTGACTGATTACACTGTTCAACAAAAATTTTGTTCCTCTGGTAGTGTTGGGTGTTCCTTACTCAGTGATGGGTATCGATACATGAAAATCGCTAAAGCGATACCGATACATCGATACATGAAGAACGTCTTAGGCGATACCGATACGCCGATACTTTCTAGATGTCTTAAGCGATACCGATACCGATACCGATACATGCATCGCCGGTACATTTTTATAATTATTCATTTAATATGTAGGTATTAGATATTATTGTTTATACTAGTAATTTGTACGCACTGTAAGTAAAATCAATGACATTTTAATGGGTTTTATAGATGTAAATAAAAACAATTGCTTTATTTAATGAAAGTATGTTTTAATTTGTAGGATACATGAATGACTGAAAATATTACACTAACAATTAAAAGTAACTACTATTACCCTTCAAAAATACCAGCTGGCTAAACATCTGGTCAGACAGTCTATTCCTTTTTGGAGCGTGAATGTGACCAGCCAAACTAAACAACCGTTCTACAGGAGCAGAGGATGGTAGTGGTGTGTTATACTTCAGGAAGACCCGTAGAATTCCTGGGTACTGCCTCAGAGATTGGAGAGAATGACTTCCGTCACCCAGATACTGTAAAACTTCCATCTCAGTGGAATCTTGGGTTGCAGAGACATTAGTGGAAGCAGACTCATAACAGAAGAAATCATCTGCACTTCCGTCAGATGCAGCATCACTTAGTTGTTGCTGGGGGGGGGGGGTCTGCTCGCTGAGGCTCTTAACAGCATTAACCAACATTTCTTGAACCCTCTTTTTGACAATGTTAGTATTAAATTTGCCTTTTATTGTCATCCACTTTAACTTGAACAGAGGATTTGAAGACGATGCCAGTATTGCTGCTTTACACTCATGCGACGCATCAAGGCACAGAAACTTTTCAAACCGCTTAGTGAACCCTACTGTGACTGCATTGAGAAGCGGCTGACAATGACGCAATGCCTCCGAATTCAAACGCTCTAGCTTCTTCTCTACAGCTAACAATGTTTCTATATTATGGTTAATTAATCTCAATAACACAAGTACAAACGTGTTTAAACGTTGCGCCGTACTGTGTGACGTGACCAGTAGAGTAGTACTGTCATTAAATAAATATTTAATAATATTATTATTTATGTATATTCATAAATATAACTCAGTAGTGTCATATTATAACATCTATTTAAATATTTAAAAATTCTTATTAATGTATCGATGTATCGAAGTATCGATTTTTTCGATACATTTAAGAAAATTGACCTTAGCGATACCGATAAATCGATACTTTTGTCAAGTAGCTAAAGCGATACCGATACCGATACAAAAGTATCGATCGATACGTATCGGCGATACATGTATCTAGATACTGCCCATCACTGTCCTTACTAACCTTTTTCATGATGATTTCGAAAATAATAGTGAAATTTTTCCATCACCCACAGTTATATATTATATATATATATATAAAGCTTATATATATATATATATATATATAATATATATTATATATATATTATCCCCCACGATCACTCCCGTTCCAGTGTTTTTAGTTGTACCCCCGCTATTTGCTTACAAACCATTGGTCTCCCCATTAAGTGCAATTTATCTAATTGCTATTTTAGCCATTTTCAGTGCCACAATACCATCTTCAGCTCCAGTACCTCTCGAAAAGCGTACTTCTAATGCTGCTAATTATACCTACATATTCTTGTTTTTTAAACAAAATTCAAATTAATTTTAAAAAAAAAATGCGAGGGATGGAAACATTTCGCATCCATATTCGTAGTCTGCGTGCAAAAATCTACCAGAATCATCCTATTTTACTTGAGGAACAGGAAAAAAAGTTCCAATTTGTTGTCCAGTGTAATTAACACATCCATTTTTACGAGATAAACTTTATCTATTTGTTTCTTAATTATTAAACGGATTAATAAAGAAATGACAAGTGCCAATAATTATACGTCTGAGATATATCTCAGTAACATGTAAATTTTAATATAAAGCTAAAAATAAAGTAGTACAGCAGCCAGCAGATACTTTTCTTGGTAAAGTGAATGCATTGTAAAAGTAGTAATTATTACAATAATTAAATTAGTTCATGCTAATTCTAGCGTTTTCTTTGAATTCATAAAAAAAAACTTAAATATATTAGGCATACTGTACTATTATTTTATAATTATATATCCGTAGTTTTATGTTTCATGTTTTTAAAGAGAATCTTTGTTCAAAAATCTTCGTGCGTAACGGTACGGTAATTATTACCTTCCTTAAATTTTGCATATTTCCTTCGCTAAAGAGAGACAAGAGTTTTTTAAAAGGAATTATTGTTATACTAAATAATGGATGATTACAGCATGGCAGGTCCGCAGAATCGTAGAAGAAAGTTTAATAACAACGTGACCTTAAATATGATGTTTAGTGTAAGTACATTTATCATTAAATAAGAATGATAGTCTCTAGAAAAAGAATGAAAACCATCATCAACAAAGTTCATAGAGTTGTGCGCGCAGGAAAACAGAATATGGCTACTAGTTGTAAGTAGCAGCAATAATGGTTGAGTGGAAGGTGTTTTAATGCAAATGCTCCGAGATTTAAGTAAATCATAAATATATATATATATTATATATATATATATATATATATATATATATATATACATACAGGGCGTCCCAAAAAAAGGTATACACACTTTAAATAATTATAAAGGCAGTGTTTATTAAAATACATTTCATTTTCAAAATGTAATAGAATCTACAGACATTATTTAATTGTTTTGTCAACGCCTGTTTTCAAACTGACGTCCGTTCTGGTCTAGGCACTGCTGATAACGCGAAGCAATGGAATCGCAAACATCACGAAACATTTCGTTTGGTATTTGTGTGCATTCTCGTTCAATGGCTGCTCTCAATTCAGCGACTGTTGCAGGTTTTATAGCGTAGACTTTGTCTTTTAAGTATCTCCATAAAAAAAGTCTAGTGGTGTGAGGTCTGGTGAACGCGGAGGGTATTCTACGAAACCCCTTCGTCCAATCCACATCCACATCGTGCCAAGTACCACTCGCAATACTCCACTCTTCGGTCCGGATCATCTTCATTAATAGCATGGACTAATCTTGGAATGTAACTTTTCCATTGACAGCGCTTCAAAATGCGTTGGACAGACGATTCTGAAATTCCTACCTCACGACTCGCTTGCCGCACAGATTTTCTTGGACTTTGGTGATACGTTTCCAGTACTCTTTCTTGCTTTGTGGGGCTTGTCGATGTCCGTGGTCTTCCGGAACGCTTCTTGTGGACATTCTGAACAGTTCCATCGGCTTCAAACTTATCTCTAATTCGAGTGATGGTAAGTCGCGTTGGTGGATCTGTTTGAAACTCCCTCCTAAACTGTCTTTGCACTTCAACTGCGTTTTCACACTTCCAGTAGCATTTTAGAATGAATTTCCTTTGTTCAAAGCTTAGTCTGACTGCCATTATTAATTCTAATGGGTTTAACTTGGAAAGAAAGAAACATCAATTGAGCTATCAGCTGTTAAAGTGTGTATACATTTTTTTGGGACGCCCTGTATATGAGATGAATTTCATAATTAAAGACATTAAATAAATAAATGATTCACACCCACAAGGAAAAGGAAAAGCGGTTCCAAGGTCTTTCGTGTATTCAACAGTACACCTCTTCAGGTGTACTATTGAATAGACGAAAGACCTTGAAATTGCTTTTCCTTTTCCTTGTGGTTGTGCATTATATATATATATATATATATATATATATATATATATATATATATATATATATATATATATATATATATATATATATATATATATACCGTATACACACACACACACACACACACCACACACACACATATATATATATATATATATATATATATGAAAATTATTTCACGAAAGTGACACGTGAAAAATATTTATGATGAATAAAACCACGAAGGGAAAAAGAAACACAAAATGGTGCTCAAGCGCTTTCGTCTAATGACATCCTCAGGAACACTGGCCAGTGTTCCTGAGGATGTCATTAGACGAAAGCGCTTGAGCACCACTTTGTGTTTCTTTTTCCCTTCGTGGTTTTATTCATCATATATATATATATATATATATATATATATATATATATATATATATATATAAAGAGAGAGAGAGAGAGAGAGAGAGAGAGAGAGAGAGAGAGAGGGGTCAGAACATCGGAAATAATCTTTACACCTAATAGTGACCATCTCTGATTTAGCAATATTATTTTTCATCAGAGAGGGTATTAGTGGTGCCATATAAAAACGAAAATAAAAGAAAGAAAGGGATTTCGTTGGCACACCGAAAAAGCTCGAGGATTAAGAGAATGTGTATGGTCTCTTCAGGAGAAGTTTGTTGTTCTGTGTAAAACAAAAAATACATAATATTAGCACAGATCTTAAATTTACACTTGAGAAGGACTATAGTTTACACACACACACACACACATATATATATACTCTCATCCTATCCGCAAAACTATCGAAATTAGCCCTACGAAAATGAGGGACTTCTATTACGTTACTATCCTTACTGTTTTCTATCAATAACTTAAACCTAAGAATTTGATGATCACTACATCCTAAACTCTCGCCTACTTCTAAACCATCGACTATATTTTCGCCGTTCGTCATCACCAAATCTAAAATATTGTCACCGCGCGTTGGTTTGGTAACCATCTGTCGTAAAAAATTATCTTCTACGAACTCACTCATTCTCAAACCCTCCTCATTACCAGAAAAAGTCTCGTAATTAACATTAGGGCAATTAAAGTCCCCAACAATTATACTATTTCGATTGTCAATAAAGTTGAACGGGAGGTCTATAAACAACAACAAAATTAAAACTAATACTACGCGCCCTAACTTCAACGCATATCGCATTAATTGCTGCCGGAAAATCTATCTTAACCTCGATAGCCCTAAGGGAATTACGAATGTACAGCAAAACGCCGCCACCAAACCTATGTAACCTATCATTAGTAAAGAGTTTAAAACCCGGTATATCAAGTTCCCCCAACAAGTCCCGAGTCACGGTATTTAACCACGTTTCAGTGATAGCAACTATATCGTAGTTGCCGGAATAAATTATCGCCTTAAATTCGTTTAATTTATTTCTAATACTACGCGCGTTACAATAAAAGACGTTTAAGTTATTTTTTACCACGGGCCGGCGTTTTGAGCTATTTTTCACGTCGGGCCCGCGTTCCCCGGACCCACAACGTTTAAAGAAGGCTTCGACCTATACAGCTTTCGTACGTTTTCGTCAATTAACCTACCTAGCCTAGCATTACCTATTTCATTAAAATGCACCCCATCTTTTATAAAAAGGCTAGGATCACTGAATTCTGACAACAGCTTTACGAAGGGTACATTTTCCTCAGCACAAATCTCTTCTAATTTAGTACTCAAAAATATCGTTTTAGACGTAATCCTAAGACCCAAACCGTGCCTAGGCGTAATACCTAGAACTAAAGACCTATCTGACCTCGTCTTTAGGGACCTAATTAACCCCCTATGTATTTTCCAAAAGGTCAGGCATTCTCGTATCGCTCCTAAAGGAGTCGTTGCCCCCTACCATCGTCACCAACATCGAGTGACGAGAGGCAACGTCAATCTTGTCCACTTCGTCTCTAACTCTGTCAAAAAATACAGGGCTATTTAAAATGATTCACCTGATTTCAAATGAGAATATTTTTTAATGTTACAAATACAGTGTGATTTGTGATACATCAACCAAAAGAAAAACTGTCTAAATTTTGTCTCTCACCTCATAAATGCTCTATGTGACTTCCCCTAGTTACACGAGCAACGTCGACACGATAGTCGAATTCCTCACATACTCGCTCCAGCATGTCCGTTGTCACTGACTCTACGGCATCCTGTTTCCTCGAACTGCCGATACCACCGACGGATGCTCTGAGCACCCGGTGGATCTGTTCTGTAACGTCGACGAAACTCACGCTGCACTGTGACTACCGATTTACAGCTCGAAAACGGCAACACACAAAACGCCTTCTGCTGTGCGGACGCCATTTTCACACTGACTGTTTGTTGCTAGGCTAGGCCACAGCGTGACTTTGGAGCCCTCTCGCGGTGATCTGTAAAACTTAAAGATTTCCTCTTTCATGTGGTGTATGCCCAGTTGATGCACGGTTGATAGGTACGGAAGTATTCTCAGTTGAAATCGGATGAATTATTTTAAATAGCCCTGTATAAGTAAACATGTTTTGCTGATGTGCCAAATTTCATACACGAATTTATTCATGATGTTTTTGCAAATATTATTATTATTATACCTTCAATATAATTTGGTTAACTAAACCAGATTGGATTAGGGCAGGTTAGTTTTTGTTAGTGAATTTGTTAGTTTAGTTAGT
>JAJOZX010003063.1:0-40000 GCA_023014485.1 Bathynomus jamesi | reverse complement strand
ACTCCTTCCACTATATATATATATATATATATATATATATATATATATATATATATATATATACATTAGTGATGGGACGATGCATCGCAATCGCGATACAATCGCACATTTTTTACAATCGCAATCGCAATTGCAATCGCATTTAATGAGTGCGATTGTTGCGATTGTGAACAAAAGATTTAAATCTCTACAAAAGTTGCTATGAAAGCTGCTCTTTCATGCGTACTTAAAGGAAAGTTTAGCTAACAACAATACGGAATAATAAATAAATAATAAATAAGTCAAAAACAGAAATGAAAAAGGGTTGCGTTTAGGTATATTGTCTCTCATTTCTTAGTTGATAAAGTAATGAAGGATTCAGTACCAGTATCAAAAAAATCACGGATGGAGTTGGTGAAGCCATTGGTTGAAACTGGACTTTCCTCACAGACTGAAGCAAAAGCTACATCAATACTTAACTCCCTGACTGAGGTAGGTAACGCGTTTAGGTATATTTAAAGCATAAATGAGCGTTATGTGAGGCTATAGCTAAAACATCGCAATCGCAATCGCGCGCTTTTCAAATTCTGACAATCGCAATCGCAACAGCGATTGTATGAAATATGACAATCGTCCCATCACTAATCTATATATATATATATATACAGTGGCGCTCAAAAGTATTCGTACAGAAAATAAAATATTTCAGTTATATTCCACTCCAACATATATAAACTATCAAAGAATTTGTGGAAAATAAATAAAGTTAAAATGCAAAAGTTTTCGTACATTTATTTACAAAATTATTTAATACTTCATGTGTCAACCTTAGGTTTTAAGAATTTAAAATTTTTATTAGTAGTTGGCTGTTCATTGATTAGAGATTGTTAGCAATAATGAATTCTAGAATTTTCTCTGCGAATCTACGTGGGAGACGGATGACTGTATAAGCCATTAGTAAGCAATGGATCGTCGTGGTAAAAAGCTACTTGAGAGATCTGTTATTGCTGTACACGAGTCTGGAAAGAGTTATAGGAAGATAGGAGAAGAATTTCGAATTCCATTTACGACGGTTGCTGCACTTATAAAGAAATGGAAAGGCTTTGGAACAATCAAAACTCTACCAAGGTGTGGATGACCTTGAAAGATTTCAAAACGTACTGCAAGACAGATTGAAAGAATGGCTGCTGCGAATACACGAGTGACTGCACGTGATATTTGCCGGACGGTAAACTGTATATATGATGGCTGTCCATCCCTCTACTGTACGTCGCACATTGAGAAAAAATAATCTGCATGGAAGAGTTGAACGAAGAAAACCTCTGCTACGGAAAGCGCTCAAAGAAGCTCATGATAGATTTGCATTCTGGAAGAATGTTCTCTGGACAAACTAGACCAAAACTGAATTACAAAACCAAAACAACGAACAACGGTATGCTTGGCAAAAATCAAATACTGCATTCAAGGGAAAAAAACATCCTTCCTACGGCTAAACATCGTGGTGGCAGTTAGCTTGTTTGGGGGTGCTTTAATGCTTCTGGTCTAGGGAAGCTTGTTGTCATCAATGGAATCTTGAATTCGAAAAATTATCAGGAAATTTTAAAAGAAATTGGTCGCAAATGGATATTGCAACAAGATAATGATCGAAAACATAAAAATAGCACCATGAAATGGCTTCAACAAAAGAATTTCAAGCTTCTCGAGTGGTCCAGTCAAAGCCCAGATCTCAATTTAATCGAGAATTTATGATTTGATTTGAAAAAAGCTGTCCGCAATAGCAACCCTTCAAATCTGAATGAATTGCAACAATTTTTTTTTCTGAAAAATGGTCTAAAATTTCTAGTGAGAGATATTGAAACCTTGTAGAAAAATACCCAAAACGAATCATTGAAGTCATTCAAGCGAAAGGTGGACACACAAAGTATTAAAAAATTTGTAAATAAATGTACGAAAACTTTACCATTTTAACTTTTTTTTTATTTTCCTCAAATTCTTTGATGTTTTGCATTTTATGATGGAGTTAAACTAATTTTTTATATTTGTTAAATTTTTCCAAACGAACGTTAAACTTTTCATAACTATCCTCTGCATGATTCAAAAGATAAAGGCAAATATAACTAAAATATTTCTCTGTACGAATACTTATGAACGCCACTGTGTGTATATATATATATATATATATATATATATATATATATATATATATATATATATACAGGGTGTCCCGTAAGTCTGGACCCATAGGGAAAAATAATAAAATTACAAAATAGTCCAAAAATTTATTACATAATCTGTTCAAAGTGTCCGCCGTTGTGTCGCACACATAGTTGAAGACGCAATCTCCACTGCGACAGCACTTTCTGAATCACAGTCGCAGAAATTTCTTGACACGCCTCCACAATGCGTGCTTTAAGGTGGAAAATGTTCTGAAGTTTGACCTCGTACACTTGGCTTTCAAGTGGCCCCACAAATAAAAATCATAATAAAAAATAATAAAAAAATAATAATAATAAAATAATAATAATAACATAATAAAAATATATATTATAAATCCCTATGGGCCCAGACTTACGGGACACCCTGTATATATTTTTTTATTTTTTCTTATAGAGGTTACCAGATATATATATATATATATATATATATATATATATATATATATGGTGTTCACAAAAAATGTCCTTATTTTTTACTTGCCCGTTTTATAATAGATATATATTTTATTACCGGGGTTTTTATTCTGCATATACCTACACGTTTCTAATCTTTAATTTCTAATCTAATTTCTAATTTTTCATTTAATTGAGGTTTAATTAATAAATATCATAAATAAAAACCTTTTTATCACCATTTTATACTTAAAGCAATAACGTTTCCTAATCTGGGTTCAAATTACAAAGTCAGGTTTACAAAGAGCAACTCACATCAGTATTTACCAGGAATAATTTTGCATCATTTAATTAACTAACAAAGAACTGTTTCCATCACTCAGCGCTAAGGTCAACTAACACGACCCTCATTGCGCTAATTCTCGGATTATTATTACCCGCACCACCGGGAGTTGAACCCCCGACCTCAGGGTGTTTACTACTGAGGTATGGGAGCTCGATCTAATATGTAGAGGTCTGTAAGGTTTCTGTTATTTAATTAGTCAATTATTCTAAATAAATTGTAGGATAATGGTAATTCCAAAGGCATCCAAGACCTTTTCCTCAGGAGAGTAACTCGCTTCCACATTATCCATTGCTATTTGAACATGTGTTTTAGTTCTAATGTATTGCTTTTGTAAATTTAATTTAAAATAAATTTTCCTATGAGACTTATGGGACACCCTGTATATATATATATATACTGTATATACGATGCAGGGATGCAGCATTCTGAAAGAGTATTGGCTTTTATTGCTTGATATCCGATTACAATCTTTGATTTCACATTTCTAAAATGTAATTTACATTTTGAAGGAAATGTCAATTTCTCGTTTTCTTTGTGCATCCGAAAGCGGATGAACTATTTTAAACTTATTTAATTAGCTTATTAAAATGAAATATTTTACCGATACATTTTAATATAAAATACTTTATATATATAATACTACGAGTTTATATGCACAAATGTACCTTTCAATAAAAAGCAGGGATCATAGTCATTACTTCTATTTTGAAGAGTAAAACCCTGAAAATAACATATACGAGTATATAATATTTTATAATAGACAGTGCGTACAAAAATAATTGTAAATATAGTGAAATAACGTATGTTGTTTAATAACCTATTAATATTTGGTGTATATTCTTCCCTTTTTAAGGCATATTTTCCACCAGAGTTTATGACGCTTTAGCCAAATTTGGTTCATTAATTTGTTTTTGGTTGTAACTGTGATTTGTGATAGCATTTTTTTTTTTTAATATTCTACATATATTTTCAATAGGGTTCAGGTCTGGTCTGTTTCCTGCCCATAGAAAATAGCATCCGTACAGACTTTCAATAGGGTTGAGGTCGGAGCTGTTTCCTGCCCATAGAAAATAGCATCCGTACAGACTTTCGATAGGGTTAAGGTCTGAGCTGTTTCCTGGCCGTTAGTTCATTGTCAGAGAAGAATTTCTTAACAACATTTGCTATATGACAAAGTGCGTCATCGTTCATGAAGATTCCATCGTTATTTGAAGACACACAGAGCCCGTCGCGACACCAACATGCGTATCCTGACATTTGCGGTGTCACGGTGAATTATTTTCATAAATGTTATCTTTTACCAGGAAAAAAGGAGATATAATTACGGTTAAGCTAGGTTAGGTTAGGTTACGGTAGATTAGGTAAGGTTAAATTAGGTTTGGCTTCAGTTATTAGGTTCTAAGAAATACTTGGTGGCCTTCGAAATGGGAACTCAAAGAACGCATAATCGTTCAGGAGTCTATTACAGGTGCTTTAATTATACAGAAATGAATAGTAATCCATATATATATATATATATATATATATATATATATATATATATATATATATATATATATATCAACGTAAAGAACGACGCTTGTATAGGAGAATATTCCGCGCAAGATGAGAGAGAGAGAACGAAACAAATGAAAAAAATGAGGTAACCACCCAGGAATCGAACCCGGGATCTTCCGATTGCCGGTCAGATATGATAACCATTACACCATGGGCCTCACTCATTTTTTCATTTGTTTCGTTCTCTCTCTCATCTTGCGCGGAATATTCTCCTATACAAGCGTCGTTCTTTACGTTAATTATACTGCGTGTTTGCAGTTTAAATGTATATAATGTACGGCATGCGGAAGGTGCCCCCTTGGGGCATTGGTTTCTGCGCGTATGTAGAAGAATTACGGCATTTGTTTGAGTGAGGCCCATGGTGTAATGGTTATCATATCTGACCGGCAATCGGAAGATCCCGGGTTCGATTCCCGGGTGGTTACCTCATTTTTTCATTTGTTTCGTTCTCTCTCTCTCATCTTGCGCGGAATATTCTCCTATACAAGCGTCGTTCTTTACGTTAATTATACTGCGTGTTTGCAGTTTAAATGTATATAATATATATATATATATATATATATGCGCCTCGGTGGTGTGGTGGTTAGCTTCGCTGACTACGAATCCATCGGCCCCGGGATCGAGACCCGTGACGGCAGGCGGCGCGCAGCAAACCCCAGTTGTTCATCCTCCCACACAATAAAGAAAGTGGTTCGTAGATAAATGGGTAGCCTAGTGGTTAAAACGCTGGGCTGCTGGTGGGGCGTGGTTCGGATTCCACGTTAAACTGTAGGTCTAAGGTGGAGTGAAAAGCTTGATCTTCGTCAGAATGAACAATTCAGGCGGAAGCTAACCAAAGGTGTGTGTATATATATATATATATATATATTATGTAGGGAAGAGGGGACCAAGGGCAATGAACCGCAAAAATGCCCCCTATATAAGAAAGAGAGCCAAAATCAAGGTCTCTCCGAGGTTCAAGGTGCCTTTTTTTCATATAAATTTTGAGAAGATTTTGTAGTGTGTAAAATACATGTATGTGTAGTGAAGAATAGAGGCAGAAGTGTATTTAAGAGCATGCTGGACTGCTCACAGCATAAATGAGAAAGGCACGGTAAAAGTTCAGCTAAGGAGGACAGTGACAGGAGAAACGGGAATTCCAGCACTCCCTCTCTTCTGCCTAATGCTCCCTCCACCCGCTACTGGGAGTACTTCCCTTGTCGATTGGTGTCTACCCTGCAAATATATATATATATATATATATATAAATATAAGAAGTTACCATTTAATCCACTTACTTTGGCTCAAATTCAGATGGAACAGTGTAAGAAGTCATCCCGTAAAACCGGTCGAGATAAGATGAGGATAAGACAGTCTTCAATAATGTTACAGTTTTCTTCAAAACTGTCAGTAAATTTCGCTATACGTAACCAATTGTTTGTTGTTTGGTAAGCATCTAAATACCAAATTATCTTCTATCTATCTATCTCTCTCTCTCTCTCTCTATATATATATATATATACACACACACACGTTCTCCCTCCTCATCTTGCGCGGAATATTATCATATACAAGCGTCGTTCTTTACGTTAATTATACTGCGTGTTTGCAGTTAAAATGTATATAATGTACGGCATGCGGGAGGTGCCCCCTTGGGGCATTGGTTTCTGCGCGTATGTAGGAGAATTACGGCATTTGATCGAGTGAGGCCCATGGTGTAATGGTTATCATATCTGACCGGCAATCGGAAGATCCAGGGTTCGATTCCCGGGTGGTTACCTTATTTTTTTCATTTGTTTCGTTCTCCCTCCTCATCTTGCGCGGAATATTCTCCTATACAAGCGTCGTTCTTTACGTTAATTATACTGCGTGTTTGCAGTTAAAAAATATATATATATATATATATATATATATATATATATATATTATATATATATATAATATAATAAAATGAAAAGATAAATAAATGCTAGAATATATCACGCACAGCTATGATGGAATAATTTTGTTTAGATAGGTAAATTATATACTTCAAATTACAGAATATAATTTCAGATGTATTTGAATATAATTAACAAACACTCCACTCGACTGTAACATAATGAGGGTTCTCTACTGTAATATATTTTACATCAATCAATAATTAGGTTCATATTACAACTTTGTTTGCGATTGGTTCGCTTTTGAAATTAATTATTAATTGATCTTGTCTCAATTATTTAATTAAAGTTTGTTATAAAAACAGTTAATTCGTTTTCACGCAAAATTTTAATGTTAATAAAATTGAAATGAGTGAACACTTCACGTAAGATTTATTACTATACGGGATTATAGAATTAACATACGTGTCTCTCACACACACACACACACACACACACACACACACACCTATATATGTTACGCGTAATCGGTGAAAGTGCGTATTTCATGAAATCAGCAATAACTTTGCTTATTTCATGAAAATCATGAAATAAGCAATATTTTGCTTATTTCATGAAAATCATGAAATAAGCAATATTTTGCTTATTTCATGAAATATGCAGTTTCACCGATTACGCCCCACACACACACACACACACATTATATATATATATATATATATATATATATATATATATATAATATACACACTTGGAAAATAATGGAAAAACTAGTCCCTAATCTTACTCTGAACCCTATAACTCCCCAAACAACGGTGGAAAGTAGAAACGGTGGACTGTGTCGTATTCCCAAATTAAAGGCGAGACAGGGAACATCCTTAAGCCTGAAAGAAAATAGTTTTGTGGTGGGAGGACCAAAACTGTTTAATCAGCTGCCCAAAGACCTAAGGAACACGAAGGGAGTTGCAGTGGACATCTTCAAAAGAAGAATAGACGCCTGGCTCAGGACAATTCTCGATGAGCCGGGCGTACCTGGCTATGTGAGGTGGAAAGCACAAGAAACCAACTCACTACTTCACCAGGCCAATTCGAGAGGAGGGGCGACAAGCTTGACCTTCGCGAAATGAGGAATCATCGCGCGGAACCTTTGTAAGGTTGTAAGGTAAGGTATATATATATAATATATATATATATATCAGTGGCGACTCCTGCACTCGGGCTTCTCGGGCTGAGCCCGAGAGGCAAGGGGCAAGGAGAAGCATGAGAGATTAAATTGTGTATTTATAGATTTAAGTTTTAAAAAAAGTTTTAAATACAAATTGTAAAAATGGTTTTTGGCTGGTAGTATGTTACTATTTTTCTGTCTAGCCTTCGTCACGCAAGCAAATTTTGAACGCATTTAGATACCCTTACTATCTATAAAAAAAACTATATTGACACATTAAATTTTCGTGTAATCTTTCAAGATCCTTTACTCGGGCGCAAGACATTACGCCCGAGAAAGTATAAGTAATATCGTATATTTAAAGTTCTTTTAATGAATAATTATTTACTTGCATACGGTTACATAATAGTCCTTCTTCTAATTCTCATTAAATAAAATACGTTTTTCCTCCTATTAATTTTTTTTATAAAGAAAAAAACATTTCAACTCGGGCTTATATCTTTCGGCCTTGTAGAGGCACAATTTTTAATTCTGGCGATACATGGAAACTTTTTACATTTCGATAAGCATGCCTTCAACTGCCTTGGGCGGCGGTGCAGTTTGATTTTTGCTTTGATTTTTGCTTTTAAATAATGTGATTTATTTTTAATATTACAAGTATTCTGAGAAGTATAGCCCACCCATGGGCAAAAAGGAATTACATGACCGAATATTAAAGGAGTTTGCTTTAAAACCAAGACGCTTGGACTTTATGTTCAAGTAAATAAAATTCAAATAATTTTTTTTACCGAGATATGTATTTATTTATTTTATTGATAATCTTAAGTTATTGTCATGCATTTAAATGTCGGCTCATATGTAGACTTGAAAATTTAAAAAGAGCCCGAGTAGTCTCGAAGAGCTGGAGTCGCCACTGATATATATTATATATATATATATATATAATATATATATACACAGAGTGTTATCAAATTATGTTTTATAATTTAGTAAACATATTCAGGACGTCAAAATAAAAAAAAAAATTCCTATGAACATAAATCCACAATTGTTTCGTTTCTGTGATACATTACTTTTTTGCCAAGGACGATGCTGTTCTGTGCACACCTATTGTATGCTTTCTAGACATATCAGAGAACAATAAAATTATTATTATTATTATTATTATTATTATTCTTATTATTATTATTATTATCAAATTATGAAGAGTATTGCTTCTATCTTTTCTCGTATGTAATGCGTCGGAACTGAAGTGGCTCGTGCTTGTTATAATTGAGATAAAAATCCTGTCATAATAATATTAATAATACTAATAATAATAATTTTATTGTTCTCTGATATATCTAGGAAGCATACAATAATAGGTGTACAGAGAATAGCATCGTCCTCAGCGAAAATATAATGTATCTCGGAAACGAAGCGAATCCCGATTTATGTTCATAAAAACTTTTTTGTTCACGTTGACGTCCTGAATATGTGTCGGCGGAATGGTATTATTTTGTTAACTTCCTTGTAGCGGCAATGAAGTTTATACTGCGGACGTTCACGGTTCTTTTTTTCAACCTTTCTTCATCTGACTGCGCGTTACGGAAAAAAACAATTTATGCCTTCGTTTCAATGGCGTCCCCTCCCTCCGGCCGTTGTGGGAGTGGAATGCCTCTCTCGTGGAAGGCTATAAATGACGAATTACCTTTTTCAGTCTTTATTTCACGAGGCTAGATCACTTTTAAAATATTAGAGTGATTTCTTTTACAATCAACGTAAACAGAATTCAATGTTGTATCACTACACTGACTTAGAGAGTTATTAACGAACAATGCTTTTATCAAAAAAAAGCTAAGGACCCGAACCGAACCGGTTGCCCAAAGGGCGAGGCGCGCACTCACCGGAGAGGGGAGGCTTCGACTGCCTTCTCAAAGTGTTTGCACTTTGCCCTGGAGAAACTCCCATGGTGCCACGTTTACAAAAGATTCCTAAGGTTGCAAAGGTTGTCTAACAATGATATTAGCAATTTATATAATTTTTATAATTTTTTATAATTTATAAGTTTTTTATAATTTATATAACTTTGGTTCTACACTTAACTCCTTTATGTGATTTATATTAGGCGAAAAGAACATTTAGAATTTAAGAATCTTTGTTTAAGCTTATAGATGTGGTATCTGTGGAGAGCATCGTTAGGCTTATCGAAAAAGGATGCCAAGCAATGTACTGGGCATTGAGACACTTTATACACTATTAAAAAAAATTAAAGATTAATACTTTAATTTATACAAACAGAATAAAAGGATTAATACGTTAATTTAGACAAACGATAATATTTTTAAATTTAAAAAAAATTTTTTTTTCCTTTGGAAACCTTTTCCACATATGTATACTAATTTATGAAACATAATTTCATAACACCCTGTGTATATATATATAATTTTAGAGTTTATGAATAGATAATGTGCGAAAAATAAACTAAATAATGGGAAGTAAAGTCGAGAATAAGTTGTAAGAATCGAAGCTATTACAACGACTGTTTAGGCTAAGCGATAATCGATGTTTGAGGCATAGTAAATGCGCTGCTATAAACTTGGTTCGTTCTTAACCATGGATATAAAGAAGTGTTATGAAAAAGCCAAGATTTGAAGAGAAGTTAAACGCAGCGGAAAAGTGTACACCTTCGAGTAATTTAAAATATACAAATTATATTGATAAGATAAGGAACTTATCTCCTTCGCGTCTTACTTTACTCTCGAAATTCTTTTTCGTGAAAACCCAGACACCCCTCCCCTCCTCCCCAAAAGAATCACCCGACAAAGTTACATCTATCAAGAGATACTGTATCTGCGTTATGGTTCTGTTCCTTTTAATTTCTTTTCATGTGTGCGTATTTGAAATGTTCACAAGTATCCCGATTCAACGTGTATTGACATGTCAGCGCTTCGTAAATGGGAAAAGATTGAAGAATTCTGACTTCCAACTTTTTATATTTCATAAGAAGGAAGACTCAGCGAAAAGTCTATTCCAAAAGTTAGGCCCAGTCAAAATGCGATCATGGAGAGAAGCTTTGTCGAAGTAAGATACTTCGCTGCAAATTTGTACGATACTAGTTTTTGTACCAACTTTTTTTTTTTTTTGGGGGGTACATTTTGGCTGCTTTTTTATAGTACATGTACTGTGTATTTAGTTATTTCGTTAAGTGTTACTTTTAAGTACATTTTTCCACCACCTGTTAGTAATTACATTTATACACACACACACGAGAGAGAGAGAGAGAGAGAGAGAGAGAGAGAGAGAGAGAGAGAGAGAGAGAGAATAAACATGTAGTTTGTTCTCTGTTATATACAAATATAAAAAAAGAAATCCAATATACCTGCCCTCAATTTTTAGCTTCATACAACATGAATAAGTTCGAAAACAAAAGGAAAATTACTTTCTTCTGAAGATGACAGGCCTAATAGAAGGCAAAACATTATGCAAAATAGAGCTTTAAAAAGGATACCGTGAAATAAAAGTTTACTTACGACAACATCCGAACTTGACTTTTCGTGCTTTCTTTCAGCAAATTCATTAATTAAATCGTCCAAGTTAATATTTGTAGCTTTCTTGTTTTCAATTGAGATAATTGAGAGTCCACTTAATCTTTTTTCATTCATAGAATTTCGAAGATAGTTCTTTATTAGTTTAAGTTTTGAAAACGATCTCTCTGCACTTGAAACTGTCACAGGAATTGTGAGGAACAATGTTATGGCAGTCACAACTTCGGAAAAACTTGACCACAAAGTACCGTTGTCTTTAATTAAAAATGAATATAGCTCATGGATTGTCGTCATTTTTTCAATGTCTGTTTTTAAGCACATTCGAAAAGAGAGTAATTGACTTGGAAATCCAGAGGAAATATCATTTTTATATTTATTTACTAGCTTTGTTGCTCTCTCAAATAACTTCTCATCACTTGTTGAAACGACCCGGGGGCCCCCCAAAGGCCCGGGCCCCGGGGAACTGCCCCGCCTTCCCCTAGCTAGCTCCGACTCTGCTTCTTTCTTAACCCTAAATCTACTCGTACTTAGTCAGTTAAAACCATTCAAATTTGTTAATACATCTAAGCGAGTTAAACAGCTAATAAACTATATTTAGAAAATGGAAAAAATTCAGAGAAAATGGAAAAAAAATTATGAATTTTAATGACCAACTCAAATATGAAGAATGTTTTATATCCTCATAACCTCGTAGTAGTTCCATGCGTTGATCTTTCTTCACAGGAAGGTCAAGCTGATGACCCACCTCCAGACCTGTCCTGGTGGAGGAACGAGTTCCTCTCTTGCGATTTCCATCTCTCTCTCTCTCTCTCTCTCTCTCTCTCTCTCTCTCTCTCTCTCTCTCTCTCTCTCACACACACACACACACACACGTGTATATATATATATATATATTATATATATATATATATATATATATATATATAGTGTGTACACACAGGATGTCTCAAAAAATGTATACAGACTTTATACATCAAAATAATTTATTAAATAACATAATGAGGGCGATGTTCAGTATGTGAAGAAACAATATGTTGCAGCAACTAATTTACTGACGCAGATTTTCAAACCATTCGCCGTTAGGATTCAAGCACTGTTAATAACGACGTGCAACAGAGCGGCAAACGTATGCACAGGTTTCTGGTGGAATGGCGGTCTGGACCGTCTTCGCTGATGGTACGTAACAGTCTTGGCACGTACGGTTTGCATTTCGCAGCTTTCAGAATCTGGTGTATACTTGCCCTGCAGGTAAGAGTCTCACGTACATTCTGCTTTACAGATTTTCTTGGCGATCGCGCGAATGCTTTCATCACAAAAGTAGCATTGTCTCCACCAGTTGATGCGCGAGGTCTCCCTGAAATCCTGAACGTTGTTTGTGCGCGTCTTGCGCTGTACCATCCTCTTCAAACTTATCGCGTATTTCCGAAGTGGTGAAACGTGTTGGTAGGGCAGTTTCAAATTCACGTCTCCACCATCTTTGTACCTCACAAATGTTCTCGGATTTCCAATACCACTTCAAAATCAACTTACGTTGCTCTAATGACAAACGAGAAGGCGCCATTTTTCGTTCTGTACTGCGTGCAGTGCGTGTTATCATTCTGTCATAAACTTACGCCATCTATTAGATATTATTACAACTCATCACCCCCCCCCCCACTCTCTCTTTACCGTTTAATATGTTTTATCAACGTACATAGTCTGTAAGCATTTTTTGAGGAACCCTATATGTTATATATATATTATATATAAAACCTTTTCATATATATATATATATATATATATACTGTATAATATATTATGAAATAAAAATTATGTAAAATAGCTTTGGTCTTTTTGAGTTGTGGTGGGTGATTTTTTTTGTACCTCTTCCAAGACGTATTATCCAAATGGTAGACCACCTTTCTCACGGGGTTAAGGGTTTAAATGACCAAACCGATTTGTATGTATATTAAGTTTTATTTAACTCGTATAATAAAAATGGTCGAACTCCGTGGCTCTGCTCGATCCTTACTAAGAATGGTGCACACTCTCTCAGAAATGACTAATTTCGGGTCCTCGATGTCTCGTCCTTATCTCTCTCTTATCTCTCGTTGATGTTAGTTTATCTGTATTGAGCGTTAGTTCTCAACCATTTTGTGGTTATATAGTGGGGTAATGGTACTGTATTTGAAAATGAGGGACTATTTAATACGTAAACAAATTCTTAATAAAGAAGGTGCGTATTAGATCATCATAATTTGGGGGGAAGTGTGAGGTGGGGGGGGGTCCTACAGGATCGTCATTATATAACAATCTTTGCATCGAAATTAAAAAAAAATTAAAAAACCTTTAAAATCTAGTAAAATTACATTAAAAATATTAAATTATTCATTAATTATTAAATCAATCAATCAAATTAATTCCAATCAAGGACCATTAAAATTTAATCTATAAAACCTCAAAATTAAAGAAAGCAAAATATTAAAATTGGAAAATAAACGCAAAGAAGAAGATTAAATTAGTAAAAATAACCTCAGCATTCATTTCTATTAAAAAAAACAATTACTTGATTTCTATTCAATTAATTCCAAGTCAAAATGGAAAAAAATTCGCATAAAAAAATTGTAGTTGGCGCATATGGAATTTAATATGATTATTTGAATATAATTTTGTTAAAGAGAATTTAATATGATTATTTTAATGATTTGTTAATTAATCTGATCATTTTGGATAACGATTATTTCAAAACAAAGACGAGAGAGAGAGTGAGAGAGAGAGAGAGGGGGGGGGGGTCTTTTAGCGTTTTAAAAGGTAACCAATCATGTAAAAGCTTACGGTGCGGCTTTTTCTTTTAACCAATAAGATAACACTGGGCAACACGTATTTTATTGAATGATATCTGACACTTGATTCTAGGTAATTTGGGTGCGCTGAATACGAATTTCAACTCGGTTTGGCTCTATCAGGTCCTGATTCTTGTCGACAGCCTATGTGCCATTTTCCAGATTTTTCAAATTAGGACTAAAAAATTAAGTCATGTGTTAAATTTTTTTTCAAGTTTCATGAATACAAGCAGTTCAAACTACAGTAAAATTACATTATAACGATAGAAATGACTTAAAATAAAAAAACAAACAGATATGAAGCTTTCACTGTGGCAAAAATTTTCTTTTGTAAGACTTTCTAGCGTATTTGCTTGTTGATGGCAGGTCTCTTTTCAAGCACCAGCAGTCAGCCATCATGTGGGAATCCCAGCGGCCTTGGTACCGTTCCTCCATAATTTTGATATCTTGGTGGAATCTCTCCCCTTGTTCGTCACTTACATCACCTAAATTACTTGGAAATTGGTCAAGATGGCTATTCAAAAATGCATTTTTATGCTCATATTGCAACCTAACTCTTTGTAGTCCCTTAAAAGTTTTTTTACGATTTTCTTCGTAGTTATCTGCCCTATAATTGCCTAAAAAGTTTTCTATCAAGTCCACGAATGAGAACCAGCCATTTTTTTCGCGTTCATTCATGACATTAGGAAAATTGCTGTCTTTAATCATTGTTCTTATTTGGACCGTCGAAAATTCCCGCCTTGATTTTTTCATAACTTAAACTTGGAAATTTTGAAGTTATGTATTTGAAACACTCGCCGTTCGTATCTAAAGCTTTTACATATTGTTTAATGAGGCCTAGTTTATATGCAGAGGAGGAAATATGATTTTATCTCTGCTCACTAAAGGTGGATTAATTACGTTTTTTTCTCCGACAGTAAGTGATGTTCGTGCTGGCCAGATTTGTTTGAAATAATGTTCTTCCTTGGCTCTGCTGTCCATAAGCAAAGGAAGCAGGGATATTTAGTATACCCTCCTTGTTGTCCTAGCAGAAAATTAACCATTTTTAAGTCAACACATATGATCCACTCGTGCTCCCTATATTTGATAAGATTTAAAACCTTTTCTATATGTTCATACTTTTCTTTTAATTTTGTTGAGTGCCCAATCGGTATCGAGCCGTATAGATTGCCATTATGCAACAACACACACTTAAGACTTCTTTTCGAACTGTCTAAAAACAAGCGCCAATCATTTGCATCGTAAGACTCAACCCCCATCTTCTTTAACAAACCAACTATGTCGCAGCAATATACTAAACTATCCTCTGTTCTAAAATATTTAACAAGTTCTTCTTCTCTTTTTCTGTAAAATGAAATGTATGTGTTTGAAGTAAGCAAGTTTTTCTCTTTAAGTCTTGAAGCTAAAATTTCCGCAGCCTTTTTTTGGCAAATTTAGATCCCTTACAAGATCATTCAACTCGGCCTGGTTAAACTTTTGCGGATCGTTTTGACTTTCAAATACGCTGGGGTCAAAATCGGTGTCTGACTCCTCAAAGTGCATAACAATATTTTCAGGAACATCTTCAACTAATTCTGAGTTGGCAGACCCTTAAATTTTGGAATGGGGATCTCATTTGAATGTAGCACAGGTCGTATCGCGGTGTCGAAATTTGGGTACTCGATACAATGTTTATTTTTCTTAGTGAAGCCCGAAGTCTTGACAAAGCAAAGGTAGCAATCGGTCTCGTGGTTAGTAGGCTCTCGCCACACCTGATATGGAAAAAAATTGTAAAGCGTTAACAAAAGCGACGAGAGACTTGTTTTTATGAATTTTATCAAAAGTTATCACCCAAACATTTAACATTTCTATGTGTTTCAACCCTTATGCAATATTTGAGATTCTTATAAACATTTTCTGTAAATTTTTGCTTATGTACCTAAGTTACAATTACATTTAGGTAAGTTACAGTATACTAGTGATTAAATTACGTAGTTTTATGAAATCATAAACTTACCATCGGAACTCCAAAAGGTATTTTTGAATCCGAACCCTTCGTCCAATGTCGCAGTCTTTCAATGCATATAGTGCAGGCTTTATGTGGAGCCCACGATTTATCTTGGTCCCCCAGTTTTATGCCAAATAAGCTAAGTAAGCTCTTTTTACGAAGTCAGTTATATTTGCTCGTTGATGTGGAAGTGTAAAATTTCCACATATATAACAGAAGGAATCAGGGTTGTTTTTGCATTTGAACTTTCTAGTGCTTGATGACATATTGCTTGATTGTTCTGCCAATTTGTAAAGGTATTTAAAGCCCTTAATTCATATAAATTTAAGAAAATCTGAAATATAAACACAAAAATTAGTTAAATAGGTACTTATTATGAAATAGGTACTTACAATCTATGAAATTAAACTAGAAACACGGATGAGTAGGTACAATATAAATTACGTCTAATTAAATCAACTATATTAAATCACGATGACAAAATTACTCACTAAATCATATGCCAATTCAAAATTATGTTAATGCCCAAACTTAATTAACTAACTCAACTGACTGACTGACTGATTGAATTGACTGATTAACTCTGGAAACGAGTCGCTTTTATATATTTTAGTTGTCCCTCTAGAATACTCTACAGAGAACAGGAACGCTCGAGAAAATTTTAGAATTCTATGATATTTTTAGCTTAATTTACTAATATTAAAATGGGTTAAAAATGACAAAATTAAAATATTTTTAGGGTGTTACATATAAAATATACATAATACAACAATACCATAACAATAGGTACAAATACCTAGATAAAAACCTAGTTGCATAATGTGTAACTGCAAAAAAACTTAGCGAGTATTGAGAAAAAACCTTTTTATGAATACGAAAGAGGAGGGGTGTTGAGCAAAATCAGGACCTGATAGAGCAAAACCGAGTAAACATTCGTGCTCAGCGCACCGAAATTACCTAGAACTAACTGTCAAATCTAATTCAATAGACAAAAAGTTGAAATTTGTTTCCCAGTGTAATATATAACAGCAGTTTCGGTTGGGTGCCCTTTTCGCGGGGCATTTTGATACCAACAAACAGATTCCTTCCTTGTATCATAGTGGAGAGATGTATTAAATTCTAGTGTAAAATTATACAAATAATAAGCCAGAAATGTAACATTAATCATGTAAGTAAATTCCTCATCTGTCTCTCTCTCTCTCTCTCTCTCTCTCTCTCTCTCTCTCTCTCTCTCTCTCTCTCTCTCTCTCTCGTAGGTTAAATTAACAATAAATTAAAAGCCCCGTTCGTAAATTACAAGAGCAAAAGTTAATAAAGCATTTTGGAGAAACGACTGTGTATTCATTATTTCCTCGGCTACGCTGTCTAGAACAGGAATGGCGTTACTTCGTATAGAAAATACTCGTAAATAAGTAGAACAGTAATAGTAACTGACGTATAAAAACGGAACACTACAATATTTACTATATTTGAAGTGTTCATTAACAAATTGCTTTTCCGTTAGAAATAAACAAAGGCTTTGAATTAAGACGTTAAACTATTACGAGTATTACATCGTGTGTGTATAAAGTAACGCGAGTAAAGAGACAAATCCGATTTGAATTATATTAACGCTAGTGAACATGGACGAGTAATATTTATTACACGTACTTTCTAACAACTGTAGGCACCTATATTCGATAGTAAGGTTTATAAGAGGTGTTGAAAATGTCCATTATCGACCTCTACATATACAGGCTGTCGCACGGCCCATTCAAATTTAGTTTAAGTCAGTGCAAATCAGATTTGTCTCTTCACTCGCGTTACTTTATACACACCCTGTAGAAAATAAATACAAAACTCATTTTATTTCCCATCTAATCAAATAATTAATGTAACTTCACTGTAAAACTGTAATAGACATATGTTAGTTTATGTGTAAAAAAATAAACGTTTAAGCGTTTCTATCGTTTGCATATATATATATTATTATTATATTATTTTATATTATTATTTATATATATATAAAAGAGGAAGTTTGTTTGTTTGTCTGTTTGTCTGTTTGTTTGTTCTCTATTGAAATGAATATGGCTGCACCAAATAGTGTTAGGTAGGTAGGTACAGTAGGTAGGTACAGTAGGTAGGTAGGTAGGTACAGTAGGTAGGTACAGTAGGTAGGTAGAGTAGACAGTAGGTAGTAGGTAGGTAGGTAGTAGGTACAGTAGGTAGGTAGACTAGACAGTAGGTAGGTACAGTAGTAGGTAGACTAGACAGTTTTATTTAGTAAATGGGTAGGTACAGTAGGTAGGTAGACTAGACAGTAGGTAGGTAGGTACAGTAGGTAGGTAGGTAGGTAGGTACAGTAGGTAGGTAGACTAGACAGTTTTATTTAGTAAATGGGTAGGTACAGTAGGTAGGTAGGTAGGTAGGTACAGTAGATAGGTAGGTAGGTACAGTAGGTAGGTAGACTAGACAGTAGGTAGGTAGGTAGGTACAGTAGGTAGGTAGACTAGACAGTAGGTAGGTAGGTACAGTAGGTAGGTAGACTAGACAGTAGGTAGGTAGGTACAGTAGGTAGGTAGACTAGACAGTAGGTAGGTAGGTACAGTAGGTAGGTACAGTAGGTAGGTAGACTAGACAGTAGGTAGGTAGGTACAGTAGGTAGGTAGACTAGACAGTTTTATTTAGTAAATGGGTAGGTACAGTAGGTAGGTAGGTACAATAGGTAGGTAGACTAGACAGTAGGTAGGTAGACTAGACAGTAGGTAGGTAGGTAGGTAGGTACAGTAGGTAGGTACAGTAGGTAGGTAGGTACAGTAGGTAGGTAGACTAGACAGTTTTATTTAGTAAATGATACATTAAAATCTTGTTTAGTTTTGAATGACGGCATAAAGTCACGGGATTTAAGTGGAATCTAATGGTGTGCATAAAAGTTTCAAAATTTTCGAGAACTTTTTAAAATATAAGGTTAAGGAATAAGTTTTTTTTCAATTTTAACACAAAAAAGCTTAAAATCATTATTTTCGAAACTTTTTAAAATAAAAGGTTAAGGAATAAGTTTTTGCATTTTGACACAAAAAAACTTAAAATCATTATTTTCGAGAACTTTTTAAAATATAAGTTTAAGGAATAAGTTTTTGCATTTTGACATTTGAGTGTGACTTTTGCTATGGGTGACAATGGCCCAAAAAGTTGGAACACCTCGCAATCTTTATGTTTTGACACCCAATGGAAAAACACGTAACATTGTTTACACTGAAGTGCTACAAAAATGTCTGATGTTTTCAAGGAATAAAACAATTACCAAAACTTTGTGTTTATGTGTTCATTTAGTTTTGTTCATCTTTTTACCTTATTTTGACACACCCTTACATCCCGGGCAACGCCGGGTATCTCTGCATATATATATATATATCTATATATATATATATAATATATATTATATATATATATATATAATATATATATATATATATATATATATATTCTCATATTTTTACCGGAGTTTGGAGTCTTATTACTGAAGAACTTTCCTTGTTATTCTCCAAAAGTTACTCCAGTAATGAATTCATTTAAACTTCGCTTCATAAGTATAAAAACAATATTTTTAAAGGAAACCTAATTTTCTGCCTGTTTTCAAAGTATTATTATTATTATTATTATTATTATTATTATTATTATTATTATTACATGTCATAATTTTGTAGTTTTCTGTATTAATACTAATAAGTTTTCAGTGCTATTTCTTCGTTTAAATAACTACATTCAAAAGTTAAGTTTGTCTATTTGGCAGAATTTCGTATACTCATTTCTGTGTCGATGAAGACTGTGATTATCCTTCGGTGCGTTCCAACCGTGAAAGACACATTAGTTCGTACTTGTTCACACATAATTAGAAATGACTGAAGAAAATGTATGTTACTCTCGTTTAAGTCATTTCTCTTTCCTTGAATCTTGTCCACTTGTTTCCGTTACTCGTTGGAGAAAAATGTATGACATCCATTCCGAGGTAGAACTCGCTTCGCTCAGGAAAACGAGTATAAAGTTCCACCTAAATCTACTAAAACAAAAATGTTTCGGCATCTTGGAAATGAGAGAATATTTAGACAAGTATGAACTGTATGTCTATATACTTATAATAATTAATGATATCATTAATTATATCATTAATGATATTAATGTTAGTCATTCTATGAAATTAAACATATTTCCGTTGAAACAAAAATAAATAAGTTTTTTTTATCTGTATCTTCTTCTTCTTCTTCTTCCATAGAGATTTTAATTAACATAATTACATAATTTACATTAAAATGCTGCCTATCAAAAACATTTTTCCTTATCGTACCACTTTTTCAAGATAACCCGCACCAGTAGGAGTTTTGATCCGCATTTCGATGACCTCTCGAAGTTCTGCTGCTGCTGCTGCGGCTGGTGCTTCTGCTGACCTACGGCTGACCTCTTCCTTCCGCAAGGGCGAGTTGGGCCTGGGCCCAGAACAACACATTAGGTTTAACAGTATGCTGGAAGGATGTTTACAATTAGTACTTTAAACAAAATTTTGTTTGGATTTTAGAATACCAAAATACTGTTTTGTTAAATTTTGTAAGAATGTTTTGAAAATAAGTTTCGATTTTAGATTTACAAAACGTGTTTTGTAAAAATATGTTTGGATTTTAGATTAAGTACAGTGTTCAGAATTACAAAAGACCAGTTTTGTTAAAAATTAACTAAAAAATTGATGTTACCCCAAAATAAACTTTGTTTAGAATTAACAAATATAAAATTATATTTACTTTGAATTGAGTTTCACTTCACGTAAGAAATTTGAAATTTATTTATTTATTTTTACGCAGGAAGGAGGGGCCAAGGGCGAATGGCTGCAAAAACGCCGCCGCCCCCCTCCCATAGAGGAAGTAGAGGAAGTAAAGATAATTAAATTCAACACACAAGATGGCATATATTTTAGCTTTGAAGGATCAGGAGTCTGGGCACAAATACCCTACCCACCCTCCATGAACTTAACCTCTCTACTACCAAGGTTTTTTGCATCTACCTATTACCAAGGGGGATAACTAAGTTACCCCACGGCTTTTATATTAGAATTCTATTTATAAGCTATCTTCTCAATTCTGTCTTGAACATATCACGTATCACTTTAGCAAATCATTTAACAACCTCTACTCGATGAGTTTGGCAAATAGGTTTCTTGCAGATAACAAGCATGAGTCTAGTTTTTCGATCTCGATGTCTAGGCCAAATCGCACATACTGTCTCTCGCACAAATTGTACAAATATTTCTATTTCAGAATTAAGCAAAGAAAATTCTTGGAAAGACTAACAAATACCTGAAAGAAAAATTATATACACAACATATACACAGAAATATACACAAAAAAATGGGCTTAGGGTAACTTCATTATTCTGTTGGTAGTAGAGACGTTAATGAGGGAGTAAGTTGTATATGTTATCAAAATTTCTAGTTGGGTACTTTAGTTTTGAGATAGGCTTCAACCTTATATACCCTATTTATTTAAGCGTTAACGTAAGAATAAATTGTATACGTTATAAATATTTCCCATTAGGTATTTTAGTTTTGATATGGGCATCACTTCTGTATACCCTATTTATTTAAAAGTCACTGTTATACAGAATATCTCAAAATAATCTTGTCACACTACATTTAAAGAGAAAATTCTAAACTAGGCGAAAAGTCACATTTTCGACGTATATAAGTGATAAGTCAGTGATGGGTCAGTGTCGGGTAAGAGACAAGTCAGTGATAGGACAATGACTCGATACGGGAGCTCTGGTACAGGTTCTCAAAAGGACTGTATTTCAACCTATTCAGATTACAGGAATTAATTATTTGAGAATTCTAAATTAAATTCGAATTTGGTGTAAAAAAAATTTATATCCTAACCTAAGACTATTTATAAACTGATTGGATGATTAGTACTTGTTTTTTGTCTCTTTATTTCTTACCTTCCCCTCCATTTGTCCCCCTTTTGAAGGGTTCATAATACCCCAAGAAAATATCTTCATCTTCGTGTCGACCAAGCAACCTAAAACAAAAAGTTATTTAGAATGAAAAAAAAAACCTATCTACTATTTAGGGGAAAAGATTACTATCACTATTTAGCGGGAAAAATCACTATCACTATTACTATTTAGCGGAAAAAATCACTATCACTATCTGATGGACGATAAATAAAATAGTACTAACCTATTAAAAAAAAAAAAGTTGCTTTTAAGCGTAGCAAACATGATTTTTCTTATTTTATCGTCTCCAGCTACCCGCGAAATGGAACATTGTTGAAATTGTGCTCATTGTTGAAATCATAGACAATGAAACTAATAAATAAATGATTATTTAATAAAACTATTGGTAGTGCCCACAGTAATCTAATAAAAAGGTCAGTCAGTGGGTAGAGGAGTAAAGTAAATCTGATGCAAATTGTCTTGATTATACAAATGCATTCTTCAAAGAGTTAAAATTATTAAAAAGTTGTATTTTTATTTATAAATAAACAAATAAAATTATTAAATTACAGTGGATAAGATAAGCATTTTGTAAGTCATCATCAGATTCACTCATACCAGACTAGGAATAGAAATAGTCATGTAATGATTGAGTGAGGAAGCGTAGACTTTATCTGGGTGATGCACGATAAGAGGCTGTAAGTAGGTTGAAATGGAGAAAGTTTGTTAGTAGTATGTAAGTTCCAGAGTCTGTCTTTTTTATTTTTAGGCAAGACCCGGAAGCGCAGTCACGCATGGCGTATTAAACGCCGCGGGTGTGGAATTTAGTTATGTAGGTGGGCGCTGTTCCGCTAGGACGTCTACGTGAATGGATGTGTAAGCCTTACTTTCTGCTTTTTTTCTCCTCTTCATTACTTTCTGTATTTTATATTCGGGTTGTTTTTGCCTTCTCTCCCCAATTCGTTGGAAATGAGATTTTTATAATGTATGTAGGCCTACACTGAAAACAAAAACTTTCCGCAACCTTCTATACAGAGAAATAGTATCTTCTGCTGTCTGAAATCAATCAAAAAAGAAGTTTTGAAAACAATTTCTTCTATCTAAAGAAGTTATGTATCATAAAAAGAAGCTTCGATACCCAAAAGACGGAAAAACTTCTTTTAGAATACACCCTCAAAAAGAAGTTATAAGTTCTAAATTTAGAAGCTTTTATTTTGAGTGTATGTACTAATATATAATTATTTTCCTTCATATGAGCCTCCTTTTTCCGTATAATGGGAACAACAGGGTGTTCATTGTTCAAACATATGCAATAAGACTAGTAAGTAAATGACCGTTTATTAAAACCATAGTTACTGCCCGCAGTAACCTGATAATTTAGTGGGTCAGTCACACAAGCTGGCATAAATTTTAGCTTTGAAGGGTCAGTACCTGGAAAACAAGTACCCTACCTACCATATATCTAACTTAACAAAGGAGTATGTTGTATACGTTATCAAAATTTCTAGTTGGGTATATGATTTCTCTATACCCTATTTACTTAAAAGTTAACGAAGGAATAAGGTGCATAGAGTACGTTATAAAAATACCCGATTAGGTAGTTTAATTTTGATACGAACATCGCCTCTATGTACCCTATTTATTTAAAAGTCACTCTTTTGTACAAAAATATTATTAAAAAAATTTTTTGTTAACCCAAATATAAAAAGAAAATTCTAGGCTAGTCGAAATGTTATTAATAAAAAAAAATTGACAAATTAATATTTTCGATGTATATAAGTGATAGGTCAATGATAGGTCAGTGACGGGTAACAGGCATGTCAGAGACAGGAGAATGACTCAATATAGAAGTTATGACGTGTTCTAAAAAGGACTGTATTTTCAACCTTGTTGAATCATCGAAATTATTCGTGAATAAATTGTAAATTAATTTCGAATTTGGTATAATTTTTGTTTATATTCTAAATTAAAACATTATTCATAAAATGATCGAATGCTTAGTACTTTTTTGCTTCAAACTTTTCATACGAGTCTCCAAGATGGGATTCATAATACTTCAATATACGAATTTTGATTCCTCTACACCGATGTAGTCACTAGAAAGGAGAAATAATAATTAGGAGTTATTTGGATTAACAAATCACTATCTATGACTGATGTTGGACAATGTAGTAATATGATTTTCTTTTTTTTTATGCGTCTCCTTTCTCTGCATAAAGGGAACCACACAGTGCTCATTATTGAAACCAGAGACAAAAAAACTGATAAGTAAATAACTATTTAGTAAAGCCTTGGGTTCTGCCACAGTAACTTAATAATGTAGTGGGTCAGTCAGAGTGTAGAGGAATAAAGAGATTAAATTCAGTACGCAAGCTGACATAAATTTTAGCTTTGAAGGGTCAGTAGTTGGGGTACAAGTACCCTATCTATCCTCCATCTAACTTAACGAGGGACTGTGTTTCAACCTAGTCAAAACATCAGAATTACTTATGTATAAATTCTAAGTTAAATTCTAATTTAGTATGAGTTTATTATCTTCTAAATTAAGATATTGTTATTTATAAAGTGATTGGTCAGAGTATGCCCTGTATTTAATTCAGATAACCCAAACACCGCATCCAATTACTGCCCCATTTTTCTATTGTCAACTTTAAGTAAAGTACTCAAAAAATTCTATACATTAAAACTTACTAAATTTTAAATCAAATACGATATTTTAACTAAATCACAATTTGGGTTGGAGGTGGTCATACAACGGAAGATGCCATAAACATGCAGTTAGAAAATGTCTATCAGAACCTAAACAACAAAAAACACTACTTTGGTCGTCTTCGACTTGTCAAAAGCATTTGATATACTTTCGCATGAAATCTTATATCATTGATTGTTTCAAATCGTATTTGATAAATGGTCATGAATACATCAGATTAAAAGATAATTTATCTCGCAAGGCGATGTTAAATAGCGGGGTTTCACAAGGATCTATGCTTGGTCCATTACTATTTCTAATTCACCTCAACGATTTTTATCTCTTAAAACACATTAAATTGCGTACAATATACAAATGATACCACACTTACTTCTTCCCTTTATTTAGACCTTCTGATAAGTGAAATGCACAGGTAATTACAGGACATTTATAAGTGGATGTGTGCTAATAAACTTTTCTTTAACCCTTTCACTACGGGCATAGTTTTGAGGTGAATTATATGAATTCGAATTATTGAATTCGAATTATAATACATATATCCCCCCATTTTCGACCCCAAAGGGTGGAAAGAGAGGGATATACCCTTAGTTTATAAACTACACCCGGAATTCAGAAAAGATTAAGAGTTGGTTTATTTACCACACCCGGATCTGAACGCAAATTGGACGTGTAGTTTATATGCTACACCCTGAGCGAAAGGGTTAACCTGACAAAGTCATCTTATATGATTATCACCCCAAAATATATACAATAAGTATAAACTATTAAATAGAAAATGAGAATAATACCCTTCCAAGTGTGAATGACGTTAAAGAGCTTGGCATTAATTTCGACGAAAAAATAAATTTAGAACTCGCCTGCGACATATTCAAATCCAAATATCAAGATTTGTATTCATATTATTTAAACTAAAAAAAAGAAAGTAGTTTCCTTCAAAATGTATTCTTTACCCTGTATTATTCTTTCATCCACCTACTGTACATTTATTATATTGCATTACAACATTATGAGAAATATATAAATATCTTTTGGAAGTAATTCCTAAAAAATGTCTGCGAACCTTCTCAAATAATGATAACCGACAAAGTCATACTTCTCTAATGTTTAAAGATCAAAATATTTTAAAATTAAATGACTTATACGAATTCAGATTGCTATCACTATATTCAAAATTACCTATAAAAAATCGACATACAGGGTGTCCGAGAGTTATCTGTACAATGTTTGGCTGTTATTAAAAGTCAACCATGAAGTGTAGACATTCCAGTTTTATCCCATTTTACAGAGAATCTCATTAAGTTTTTTCTGATATCACGTTTTGACAAGTTTTTTAGAAATGTACGCGGGTGACAGACATTGATGATTTAAAAGCAAGAATCACAGCTGCTATTGAGCGAATTGATGTGGATATGCTGCAGCGTACATGGCAACATTTGGAGTATCGATTGGATGTTTTGCGAATCACTAATGGTGCACATATCGAATGTTTGTAACAACGTTACTTTAATAAAAGAAACTTTTGAAAATACAGATTCTAAATAATCTTGTTTAAGAATTTTACGTGTGTTATCAAGAATTTTATTAAAAGATGAAATTGTACAGATAATGTTCGGACACACTGGAATTTCTAAAAAACTTGTCAAAACTTGGTATCAGAAACAACTTAATGAGATTCTCTCTAAAATGGGACAAACTGGAATTTCTACACTTCATGGTTGACTTTTAATAACAGCCAAAAATTGTACAGATAATTCTCGGACACCCTGTACATTACCCACTGAAAGAGCAATCAACCCTCCAATCAAATACGCAATCATTATAACATTAAAATAAAAGAGATTCTATAAGCAAACCAAAATATACGATGGAAACTGCAGGAAACGTACCCTCATTTACAAGAACAGATGTATGGAATGGAATTCCCATAAATACCAAAGAAGCTTCATCAATGAATGTATTTTGCGAATCACTAAAGAAGTACTTCATTATCTCCTACTGATGTATACGTTCACTACCGCTATTATTGCCATAGTAATTAAGTTCACACTTCACAATAAACTATTTAAATTTGCTAATTTTATGAAAAACACTTTTAATTTCATAATTACCCGAAAAATATTTACTAAAGTATCATTTATTTTATATTAAATATACAACTGCTCATTTAATTTAAAATAAAATTTTAACGTTTTGTAAATTTTAACTTTTTTTATTATTATTATTATTATTATTATTATTATTACTTGTTATCATCATTATGAATATCAGATATAATACTAGGGGCACTCAATATCACATAACCGGATTTTTCCAGTTTCAACCTCCCCTCCTTGTATAAAACCGATGGTTAACGCAGTTTCGAAAAAGGCGTCTGACAGTGATGTAGGTCGTAAACAGAGAGCTGTTATCGAGTTCTTAATCTCAAAGAAGGAAACAGTTGGAAATATTCACAAACGTCTACAAAACATTTACGAAGATGCTGTTGTTGATCGAAGCACAGTTGGACGCTGGTCTAAACGTGTGAGATCATCGGAGAGAGGGAAGCCAGCCTCGATGATGAGCCACGCAGCGGTTGCCCGGCATCGGCTGTCACATCTCACACTGTGCAACGTACTAACAGCATCATTCGATCAAATCGGCGCGTCACATACAAGGAGTTATCACTGGAGCTAGGAATTAGTGAAGGAAGTGTGAATACGATAATTCAGCAACTGGGCTACTCAAAAGTGTGTTCACGGTTTGTTCCTCGCGAACTGATTGAAGATCACAAAGCCCAAAGAAAAGAAATTGCTTCCGAGTCGTTGGTTCGATAAGAGACAGAAAGGGATGACTTCCTTTCACGAATTGTGACTGGGGATGAGACTTGGGTACACCACTTTCAACCTGAAACAAAACGCCAATTCATGGAGTTCACGCAGACTCCCCACACAAGAAAAAGTTCAAAATGGCTCCCTCTGCACGAAAGGTTATGGCCACCATCTTCTGGGACATGAAAGGGGTGATTCTGGTGGACATTATGAAGAAAGGACAAACAATCAACTCAGAAGCATATATTGCCACCCTACAGAGACTCCAGAGACGTATAAAGCGAGTTCGACCAGAGAGAAAACTGGAAGACGTCCTTCTTTTGCACGATAACGCAAGACCACACAACAGTTTGCAAACAAGAGAGGCCATCACAAAAATGCGCTTGACTGACTGTGTTCCCCCACCTTCCATACACTCCGGATCTGGAACCTTCAGACTTTCATTTGTTTGGGGCAAATGAAGGATGCTATTTGTGGAAGAAAGTTTTAGAGTGACGATGAGGTTGCTGAGGAGGTTAAGAGGTGGCTCCAGCGGAACCTAGCGGACTTTTACCAGCAAGGAATAAAGGCCCTTGTTTCGAAGCAGAGGAAAGCCGTAGAAAAGGATGGAGACTATGTGGAAAAATAAAAACTTGTTAAAAAGGTATGTAACTACTTGCGTACAAAATTTTTGGAACTTCCAAGGAAACTTGGAAAGAAAAAAAAAAGGTGGGCCAAAATATATTCAGCGGCCCTCGTATTTTTGTTATTTGTTATTTGTTATTGCTGTTACTATTACATGCTATTTTCAGTTTTTCACTTCTCTTATGTATTATGTAAACTGATTCTCATTAATTTTGTCTAAAAAGCTTTCATGCTTTAAACGGCATATTTAAGTGAGAGTACTGTAAATACAGATGGATGATAAAGTAAATAGACATCTTTGATTTTTCCTTAGTTTTCTATTTGATAAATAAAATCAATAATAATAACTGATTTATTGAATCAATATATTTAAAATTGTGTTGGTTTTTTTCCCTTTGTCATTATGTAAGGTTGATATACTGTACGTTCTGACGTTCCAATAATGAACTTTGCCATTCATTCGTTCTCGAGGGCAAATCGTGGTATCTATTTACCTTTGTCAATCGTCTGTATAGGAATGCCACAACAGATATCAAATTTAGCGGAAAAATAGTGTAAAATATTGTAAAATTTTACGTAAATTGAATTTTTTTACTGAATAAAAGTTTTTGTTTTTTTTCTCACTTTCGTAAACTTTATTTATTGAAATGTCACATAAATTTTTTTTTTTATTTAAATTAATTTTTTTTTTTAATCAGTAAATATTTTTAAATTTATTATAAACCTTCTACTTTGTTTTTTTATTTTCGCTTTAATTATAACCGATTGGGACTTATGGACCACCCTGTATAAATATCTCAAGTGAGTGACAGGCCAGTATAAATTCTAAATAAATTCAAATTTAGTATAAATTTTTTATATCTTAAATAAAGACATTATTTTTTATAATAATTATTATTTATTATTTTTCATTTTCATTTTCATTTTCATTTTCATTATAAATAAAGTGACTGGATAACTGGTACTTCGCTCTAAAATCTGTTCGCTGTGTGTACCTTAAATCCGAGCTGAAAATAAGGACAAAACGTACTTTGGGAGCACACTCGATAAACAGACCGGAGGAGGTACATTGAGAGGATTCCTTTAATCCCTGGAAGTGTACTCTTTGTATTTTTTATTTATTGTAGTTCCAAAGGACACCGCGTGTTAAGAAGGTCACAGATTCTGCTACTGTCTATCTACTATAGACCTACTATATATACCCATACGTACCATTCAAGTACTTTATATTTTACAGAGTATATTTGTTTGTTTCTTCCGCTCGGATCTAGAGTACACCCAGCGGACAGTTTCTTCGCGATCTCATGCCTGAAGGTAACTTAAAGTCTCTGAAAAGAAAAAGAATAGACGACAATTTTGAATTATTGGGAGGATAAAAATTACTTACGTATTGCTAATATAAGACACACACACACACACACACACACACACACACACACACATATATATATATATATATATATTAAAACAAGGTGACAACATTTATTTGGCAAAAGCGCTGGTGATAATAAAGACAATGAAGCAAGGGTATTTGCTGTTCATTGGGATCGAATCTGACAGAAAGAGTGAGAGAGAGAGAGAGAGAGAGAGAGAGAGAGAGAGAGAGAGAGAGAGAGAGAGAGAGAAACTGAAGCTTTAGGCTTCACTGGGCTCTCTAATTAATTAAAATATAGCATATCATTTCATAAGTAGTAATAATTAAGTACATTCTAATTAGAATTACACGTTATTTAGATGTTTCATTGTCACAGTTTTGTAAATTTTGCAATGCGTCACGTGTTAGACATTTTACATTAGATATGTATTTCGTTAAACAGTCCAGCTAATCAATAAATGTCTAACGCATGAAGGTTTAAGGAAATGACGTTTAAGTTCAATTTATATGAAAAGAATTGCTTCAAAACATTGTTCTCAAAACGTTCGACTTTCAGCTTATATCCATTACTTCTTGTGCCTGCCTGTGTATCTCTGTGTATCTCTATTAAATAACGTCCTACAATTTTCATTATGAACGTTATATATCATTTCAAATATTCGAATTAGTTCTCCTTTAAGTCAGTGTTTATTAAACTTTATTTCTCGCGACTCAGTGGAAGAGAAACATTTATTCCTGAGGCCCAATACAATAATATCTTCTGACAAATGTTTTCATAAAATCGCGATAAAGGTCAATACATGCTAACTTTACCACTTCGCTTCATGTCATAACTAGACATCGAAATTACTTGATAAACATTTTAAATGCAGTATAGATACAGTAAATAAAAATAAGGCAGTTAGTTTTACGCACCAATTTCAAATAACTGTTTTGTAGAAAGAATTTTCTACACCTATTTAGGGGCGGACTGACAGCAACCTGTGCTATCGGGTATAATGAGGTCCTGGGCTCCTTGAAATCCGATTTTTTTCATATTACAGTTCGATTAGACCAGGGGTTCTTACCCTTTTTAGGCTGCGATCCAAATTTTGGTCTCGGGGCTAGCTCGGCGACCAATGCCTTCAAAGAGTTCACTCGTAATAGACAATAAAATAAATAATAATGGCAAAATGATTAAGGATAACAATTAAATGATAAATGACAATTTAATGACCCAAGCAAGTTTGGGTCGCGACCCAGAGGCCAGAGGATTAGACACTTGACCCAATTGAGAATACACTCACTGTTTTATGATGACTGCGGACCGGGTCTGCCGGACTCCCTAATGGCCCGGGCTCTCGGTCCATGCCCGAATGCCCGACCGTTCAGTCCGCCCCTGCACCTATTGACTCAGTGATTAATATTTCGTGACTCATACTCTGAAGACCACTGCTCTCAGTACACCCTTTAAATTTAGTTAAATAATTAATCCTTCCTCATATATTTTACTTCTCAATTCTGGAATAATTTTTGGTTGCACTACCCTGAACCTTTTCTAACTTATCATGTCTTTTCTCAAGTATAGACTATCTAACTTATAGAGATTAAACATAGGGCAGGCATACTTTACATCAGTAGGCCTAGGTCTAAGACTAGGCCCAATGTCAGAGACTAGTTCTTAATCGAGAAAGATGTTACTAACCTAGTTCTAGCCAAATAAACAAAAATAATAAAAGCACTTACGAGACCTTATCTCATCTGGAATAAATGCACAAATTTTACAATCCCTTTTTCCTCCTTTCGAGACACAGAACATAAATATTTCCAATAAATAGACCATGCCGCAATTCACCAAACTATTTATAACTACAAATCGCGTGCCTCTGAACTCAAACAATACAAAATTAATTTATTATATAAGTGAAATGTTTAATTTCCACACTTTTATATATTCCAAATATTTAATTAAGCAACGTTTTAAGATATTTGAAATACCAAGTAAACATTTCAAAAGCGCTATTATTCTTTTCAGAAAGCAAAGTTCATTATGAAATGTCGAGTAGGCGTTTAATTTAAATAACCAAATGTTTACAACAATGTAGAATATAATATGTAAATTATGAATAAGAAGTATGAGAAAGTTCATTTATAACAGTTTTACTTTACACACACACACACACACACACACATATATATATATACACATATACACACGTTTTCCTATCTTACGTAAGAGCGATATTTTCACATTTCCAATTGTTTCTGATGACATTTAACCTAATTTCAATAATCTTATTAACTTAACCTAACGTAGTCTAGCTCAACCGTCATTATAGCCTTTTTTTTACGATAGTTCATGACTTTCATTTCCCAAAAAAAAAATAGGAAAAAATGTGTAAGTTGCTGTAAATCCAGAAAATGAAATAGAGATTGATTATGTTTATCGGAATGCGCCTAGCACCAACTCTGCGACTGCGCAAATGAAGTAGTCCAGACCACGGGCTTAAAATGCATTCTGTGCAGTGCATTTAAGTATTACGAATGCATAAACATAGGAAAGAAGGACAGAAAAATGATGTATAGAATAAATAATAAAATCATTGGCTTTTATAGCTTCGTGTGTGTCAAGTGTATGGAAAACTATATAGAGAAATAGTACAAACGGGAATGGAGAATGTTGCAGTGGGAGAAACGCCTTTCTCTTAAAATGGAGATTTCAGAGAAATACATTCACAACTGCCGCTGTGGACAACGTTGCCCACTACCCCAGCGCAACCACAGCCGAAAATTCCTTCCATGGAACTGGTATCTCGCTTCTGTTGGTGAAGGAACTGACCATGGAAATGTCATTATTGAAAGTGACACAGGCTCAAAGACAGTTAGTCACCTTACTCACCTACCACACTACTATGCTGATGTGCCTCAAGTCGCTTCTAAAATCAAAGCGTCAGCTGTGTCAACTTCAAGTGTAATATTCCAGAACAGGACAAATTCGACCAACATAAAGAAAAAGAGCGTAAGCGACCAAGCGCAAGCCCACAAATCCATCTACTCCGCTCTGGCACTTTGCGTTTTATTATAACTTATTTAAAAGGCGTGCTACTTACTAAAATGAAGGTTTCAGAAACTTTTAAAATCGCTGAAAATTTTTTAAAATCGAGTAACACTTCGAAAAAAAAGATATACGAGTATAAATTCAGAACGTAAACTAAAATGATATTATTCACACTTCAAATACGTGCATATAAAATTCAGAATGAAGCTTTCAGCACAAACGGATTAAAGGATTCGCGGGGATTAAAAGGGATTAGCAGGGATTGAAACTTTTACTTCTCAGAGTGCCACCTCCTTTTCTCCTCAGTGCCATCGCTTCCACCTTACCCCACTCTGGCATTTTTCGCCCATACTACTACTTCTTCTGTGATTCCCCATAGTTGCCATAACTCCCGACTGGGCGGGAGAACTCCCGATTTTGCACCTATTTTGGCAAATACTCCCGATCTCCCGACTGACAGGCGAAATCTCCCTCCAGACACTCATTCCAACATTTTAAGAACATTATATTACATTTTCGAATATATTTAAAAACTAATATTTAATCTCGACTATGCAATAAAGTGAGTGATAAATTACCTGAAAATTATGATTGGTACGTTGTTACACTTCCTTTTCAATGTTCATTCTACTCCAAACATCGTAACATTCATCAATTATTTTTATCCGATTTTTAATCAAAGCTAAGCGTCTCCCGCGACACTCTAAAAACGGCTTTTTAGTCATTTTTCAATCATATTTGAGAATCTCATTTACCATTTCTATAATATTATTAGAAAGTAAGTACGCCAATTTTATAAATCGAATTTGAATTCATTTGTCGTAGTTCTGGTGATGGATGACCACGAGTATCTCCCCCTGAGCTATATCTCTAAGAGGGAGATCTCCCTCTTAGAAATAAAATCTTTGTGACAACTCCGATTCTTATTTTGGGATTTCTTGTTCATAGACGAAGACGAAGGGATTCCCAAGCACATGCGCCACTCAGGTACATAAATATTATTTTACCTGATTTGTATTTTGGATAATTTACATTGTTATTCTTTACATTATTTTACGTCATTTCTTTGAACTTAATTACGAGAAGATTAAATAGAAAACTTCAAGAATAAATGCAAGTTTATTCTTGGCAAAAATAATTCTCATCATAAGTTTGTGAAGTTAATTAGAGCTTCTTCCATACATATAGATCAAGCATCGGATCCGGTCAAGATAATCAACTTTAAATTCATTATTTTTCTGAGAAGTATGGGGATTACGGTCTCAGGCTGTCTATCATCACAAGGCCTGAACGACGCTAAGGCAAACACACACACACAGGCCATGTATTGCCCAATAATAACCACATACTAATCGAATTTATTTCCTTGTTCATCTAAATTGCATTAATAACACTTAAAGTTAGCCACTAATCATTTCGTCTTTAATACCTCATTAAACCTCGTTGATGTTCCGTGTGTTGGTCTCTTTTCACAAGAAGGTCAAGCTGGTCAAGCCTCTAGGCCTGGCTTGCTGGAGGAGCGAGTTGCTTTCTTGCGCTCTCCACTGCAAATAGCCAGGTACACCCGGCTCATCTGGTACTGTCCTGAGCCAGGACAGAATGAAGCATTTATGAACTGCAAAAACTGTAAATATATTCTTGGAAAAGAATTTAATGATACAGGTACAATCCCTGAAAAAAGTTCGCCTAAAAACAATTTTTTTTTTTTTAAAAAGCATATAAAATTGCTAATCAGTAATCATTAATGACTGGATCTTCTTTTTGAAATTTTATTACTGTAATTTTTAGTCGAATCTCTTTCCGGAACTGTACATACTGTTCTTTTCTATGTAAGGAGAGCTTACAGTACAGGCGATATTTTAAATACTGTGCAATATCAAATGCCTCAATATCTGAAAATGACCATTAAAGTACAGGCGATATTTTAAACACTGTAAGTGGTGCTTACAGTACGGGTGATAATAATAAACTGACTGTAAATTGACGAAAAAATTTCCTGTTATTTGCATGAAGATTATACAGTAAAATTTGGAAGTACAGTATGTTGTTTGGCTGTTTGAAATCCTCATGTCTGGGTATCAGAGTTAAAAGGCGCCAAGTCGATATTTTTTCAAAAAATAAAATTCGCGCCAGAACGTATCAGGAGGCCTTCCCGCAACTTCCGAGAGGTCAGTCTGTGACTTGGCGCTGACAGGGAGGGTGTTATTCTCGGTATAAAAAGGCGTTTACGTTGAAAATTGAGTTTGTTTCGGTGATAAAAGTTCCATTTTTCTTTTACGGCATTAAAAAACTCAAACTCTTGGCGCTTTTTAACTCTGACACGCAGTTGTGTAGTAAGCAAAGGCTCTTTGCTATCACCCCTTCTGTCTGGAAATGCTGCCTTTTATTGTACGCAAGTTAATTTTTATTATTGTTCAGTAGAATAAATTGCTTAATTCATCCTATAAATGTAATTTTCAATATGGGGTTACGTAGATCCCACACTAGTTTCTGTGTGTGCGGTCCTACAGTAGCCTTCTATGATTAATGTACACGATTTGTCTAATTCATTTAATCATGTCAGCGCTGGATATTCTATAGATGAAATTAAGATAAAGACCTTACTTTATGCTAATGATATGGTCTTTTGCGTCTCTCATCAGTTAAAGGGTTTGATTACATAAGAAATGTCTGTGATAATAATTATGAGTAAAAGCGTGACATTATATCCGATATGAATAAAAAAAAAATTTGTGTATCATTACCTAAGTACACGCACAATGTATTACTACTAATAACGTACTTGAATTTAAGCATTTAGGACTGTAGATCATCAACTTTTTATTATCTAGTTTCTTCAAGTATAATCCTAATATGAAGTAGGAATGACGAAACTTCTATGACAAATCAAATATGCTAATAAAAAATTTAAATATTGTATAACTGAGATACAAAAAACAACAACATTCGAAACGTTTTGCTCTTGTATATATTGTCAACAACTGTGGGTGAGATATAACCTTCCCTCGTGTTCGGCTTTCCAAATATTTGCCTCTCATAATGTATTTAGCTTTGTTGAAAATGATATGCGAGCCCAATAGAACTAAATGCATAAATTGCATTACTCTACCGATCCCTTAATTCAAGTCCCGATTCACACTTGTCATTTATCAAACAAAACTTGGATTCCTTTACGCCGCAAATTGGTCCTTGGCCGTTCTGTATTGATCTCAATATACGACATATATATATGGTGTTTCAGGTCGACCTTAGAAATGCATATATATATTTAAATATATTTAACTTCAAATACCAAATACAAACTACAAATTCCATATTTCAGGGTCGACTTGAAATACCCTATATATATACATATACATATATATATACACATATGTGTGTGTGTGTGTGTGTGTGTGTGTAAGGATTAAATAATTTCACAGTAAGACGAATAGAATTTATTTAAATACTAAATAAAGAAAACGGTAATACAAATATGGGGGACATTTTTATTTTATGGAGACACCAGCCTGTATCTGAATTTATATCTGCAAACCAGCCTATATATATATATATATATATATATATATAAAGTTAGTAACATTATATTATGTGAAATGAATTATATATATATATATATACATACTGTCTATTTATTTAATTAGGTGTACGCATACGGATCGAAATTTTAATATTAAAAATATTTAATAAGTAAAATTAATAATACTGAGAAGGAATATATATACAACTATAAAAAGTAAAATTTATTGGAATTATATATATATATATATATATATCGATTACTGAAAATAATTTTGTAAAGTTAATAATATACAGTTTACAGAACCTTTTAAAAAATATATATATATGTATTTTGTGCACATATTTTCTTCCCGATGATATATATATACACATATATATATATATAACGTAAGTGTATATATGCGCAAATCTATTCTTTAGATAAATATAAACTATATGTTTATACGCTTATAATTAATGACATCATTAATGACTTTAATATTATTCATCGCTTGAAATTAAAGATATTCCTGTTGAAATACTGTAATTAATAAATAAGTTATTTTTTTCTATTTTCTAGATATTATTATTATTATTATTATTATTATTATTATTGTTATTATTATTATTGTTCCATAGATATTTTAATTAACAGAATATATATTAAAATAGTTCTCGTCAAAAATTTTTTGGCTTATCGTAAAGCTTTTTCAAGTTGACCTTCTACTTCAGAAGGAGTTTTGATCCCAAATTTCGATGACCCTTCGAAGCTTTGTTGATGTTCTTGACCTACGGCTGACCTCTTCCTTCTGCCAGGGCCCCCGGCGTAGTTGGCGGCAGCGAGTCCCATCAAGTGTTTGGCTGCCTGGGAACCGCTGAATCCACGGCCAAGACCAAGGTCCAATCCGCGCTTGTTAAATTCTCCATTGGGATGACGAACGAGGCTGGAAGGATATATATATATACAGTTAGCGATTCTCTCGAGGCATTTTTGTGGCATTAGTGCCTCGAGGTTTCATTCGAACCCATGACCTAAATTAGTACACTCAAAATCTCTTTATTTAATCTGAACAAAAGATTCGTTTGGATTTTAGACTCCCAAAGTAGGCCTACTGTGTTCAAACTTATGACGCTCAGTTTTGTTAAAAATTAAAATGATATCACTTCAAAATAATTTGGTTTAGATTAAACAAATATAAAATTGTATTTATTTGGAAGTGGGCTTCACTTCACGTAATTCGAAGTAAATATAATTTTTGTATTTGTTTAAACTAAACCAAATTTACTTTGAAATGACGTCATCCAATTATTTCAGTTTTAACAAAACTCAGACTCGCAATTCTTCGTCTAAACTCGAGACATAATTTTGTTTAATATGAATTTTTTTAAAAATTTATTTACCTCTCCACTCCCTGCATATGGGAACAGCACGGTGCTCATGTTAAAATCAGACGCAATAAACCTAATAAATAAATGTTACCCCTGTATACCCTATTTATTTAATTGGCACATACATTGTAGTAAAAAAAAATAACTAAAAAAAAACCTTATTTGATTGAATATATTAATATAAAATTTGAAAGAGACCATATTTTTGACATATATAAGTGATGGGTCAGTGATGGGTCAATGATGGGTCAATGATGGGTAAGAGACGGATAAGTGACAGAAGAATGATTCTATACCCTTGACGGGTTTTGAAAAGGTCCCTATTTCAACCTTGTCCAATCATCAAACTTATTTATTGTATAAATTTTAAACTAAATATCGAATTTCTTTATTTTTTATCCCCTAAATTAAGATATTGTTATTTATAAATTGATTGGCTGATTAGTACTTGTTTGTTTATTTTAGTTTCTTACTTTTCCATCTCATTGGCTCGCATCAGGGAGTGGCCGAGTCTGCTGATTAACTCCAAGACATAATCTGGATCCTCCAAGTCGACGCCTGGTCTGAAGTCTCTGAAAGAAAGAAAATGCATCACAAATTTTAGTTATTGGCTATTATGACCATTATATATATATTATATATATATAATATATATATATATATAATATATATATATATATATATTATATGTTATATATTATATATATATATATATATAATATGTATATTATATATATTATAATATGTTATATATATATATAATATATATACGGTGTCCATAAATGTTTACAAACTTAATTGAATTTGTAAAGATAATTTTATGGAAGGTAAATGGATATGTAAGAAAGTCAAGTGTAGACTTACTATAATTGCAGATGTAGTTGGGTATTTTGCTTTGTGAGGTAACACTCTTAGTACCTCGGAACTAAGCATTTAGTACTAAACTGATTAATACCAAAAAAAAAGGTCGTAATAATTAGTTTAGGTTAAGTTAGGTTAGGTTAGGTTACGAAATGTCACTTGGTAGTTCAGTATTTACGGACTTGACAGAAAACATCTTCGAGCGCTCATTTGCTTCCGGAATACTTCTTATGTCCTCGGTTCGATGGCACAAATACTAAGTTAGGTTAAAGTAGGCTAGATTAATTAGTTCTTTAATTACTTAGAATTAAAATAGATCAACACCTCGGCTGTGTGTGTGTGTGTGTGTGTGTGTGTGTGTACTATTCACATAATCGGTCTTCGAAAGTTAAAATATGAATCTTAGTTTAAAGGTAAAGAGTCTCTATACTCGTACGGGAAAACACTAAAAATCTGTTACTGGAAATTGGGAATACTAAATTCGAAATTCAATCCTGGAAAATCGCCTTCCATTTGATCATTTCAGATTGATTGCATCCTCCTTCTCATCTTTATTGAAAAGTCTTCAGAAACACTCGAAGGATTTGTAATTTCTTGTTACTTTCAAAGAACCTTTTGTGCGCGCCGTTCCTCTATTCACTAGATCTATTTATTTTCTAGATCAGTTGCTACATTTATTTCTAACATCTGTTTCATTGAATGATATTCAGGCTGTTCATATAAATTGATATCAGTTTATAATCTTGTATAGAAAACCTTTCAAACTTTGTAATTCGGTATGTTATATATATATATATATAATATATATATATAAGAGAGAGAGAGAGAGAGAGAGAGAAGAGAGAGAGAGAGAGAGAGACACGCGTTTCAAATAGATATCAATCCCTGAAAGTAAAAATATCTCCCATTTATTTTTATTAAATCACCAAAGTCCTGTTTTTATTATGGTTCACATTTTCCAGAATCGAAAGCATTAAAAATTCTAAAAAAGATTTTTTTAAATAATCTTTCAGAGAAGTTTTTGTTCCGAATACGACCATTAAAACTTGTTACGCCATATTTTTCTTAAAGAAATTTCTGATATTACGTGGGTTTCCCCTCCAAAGAGAAACGTGAGAGAATTATTTTCTTTATTTTTTCTTTTTAGGGATAACCAAAAAAAAAAAAATAATAATTTGCTGTAAATAGGGCATTTTCATTTTTGAAGTCTTTGACACAATGTCAGCGAGTAGATACGGAAGGGTTTTCATCTACCCTGTGAGAAGAGTATCATCATTCAGTCGTCGGTATCTGTTCCAATCTTTTAGGGGTTACGCTGGGCTCCTCTCGGAGTCGCGGGGTTGATTTAGTCTTTCGGTCGTACAGCAGGGTTCGGAAACCTCAAACTGGAAGGGGAATATAATGATGGGGTTGTTTAACCTCCTTCCCAACATCTGAGGTCATAAGACGGAGGAGGGGACCTACAATTCCAAGGGCCGCTACATAATCTGGACGCAGAGGGCGGTCCCCCATCCAACTACTTCCCAGACTCAATGTCGCTGAACTTCGTTGATCGATGGGAAGCGGTGTTACGACATTGGTCATGACGCAGCCCATCAGAAGGAGAGCTTGTTCTCATCTAGACAAACCTTGCCGAGCACGCCTGATTGGGCCCGGGCATTTTTCTCTGATGTTACTTTTCCACGCTTTCTACTCTCTGATCCCCTTCTTCTATCTCTTTTCTCTTCTTCTTCGTATTTGTGGTATCTACCATCATAACCATCGTACATACCGTATATACAACTATAACCACGGTAGTAAACGTATGGTTATACGAATGAAATGCATGTTCTACATTGTAAACAGTAAATATCGTAATTCTTCAATTCGAAGTACTTAAATGGTCTT
>JAJOZX010003062.1:515000-560792 GCA_023014485.1 Bathynomus jamesi | reverse complement strand
ATACATACATTCTATCCCACTCTCCTTTCGCTTAAGTCTCCATTGTAGGAGATTTCAATGTTCACCACCTTTGGTACTTCTACCATTTCACGGACATCCCTGGTGAACTAGCTTACAATTTTTCTATTCTGAATGACCTAGAGCAGATTGTATAGCATCCTACTCGTATCCCCGACCGCCTTGGAGAGAGGCCCAACATTCTGGATTTATTTCTCACCACTCGTCTTTCTTTCTTACTCTGTTAAAATTTTTCTCCGACCACAGTCTTATCTGTTTCCTGTCATATCGCTCTAGTTTGGCCTTTGGATCGTCCCAAGAGGAGGCGCCTTTGGCACTTTGGTAATGCTGATTGAGAGGCCCTTAGACAGTACTCTGATTTCCCATAATTACTGCTTCCGTGGCCGGGGTCCCTTCGGGTGCGTTGAGCACATCACAAAGGTAATTCTCTCTGGCATGGAGGCGTACATTCCATATTTTATTCTTGTTAACGCAAAAAACTCTTTGCTGATGTTTCTGCCTAGAGAGTGCAAAATCTTTTCTTCGACTCCAAAAATTTCTACACCAGACAAAAATGTGAAAACTCGTATAATTCTTCTCGCTCTTTCTGGCACCCAGCCAAGAACCTCTCCAACAACTTCTTTCCATCATCTTTTCCATTCCGACGGCTCAGTTGCCGTCTCTTCTGATAAAGCTGAACTCTTCACTCAGACTTTCGCCACCGACTCAACCCTGGACGATTCCTGTGCTGTTTCTCCGTCTCCTCCCTTTGATCCAATTATGTCTGAAATTAGAATCTCTTCCAAAGATGTTTCTTCTGTCCTGTCTGGGCTTAACTCTAAGAAGGCGTACGGTCTTTATGGTGTCCCTCCTCTTGTTCTCAAGAACAGTGCTTCGGTGCTAACACTCTGCCAAGGCAAACTCTTTCATCTTTGTTTTTCATCTGGTACGTTTCCTTCCTGCCAGAAGTTCGCTTTCATTCAGCCTGTCCCAAAGAAGAGTGACTGCTCTCAACCCTCCAACTATCGGCCAATTGCTTTGATTTCTTGTCTTTCTAAAGTTTTTGAATCTATCCTTAAATGGAAGATTCTTAAACACCTCACAATCTTTCAGATTCCTTTCGGAATTTCGGTGAAACCTTTGCTATTACGTTAGACATATCAAAATGTTTTGATAGAGTCTGGCACAAATATTTAATTTGCAAACTGTCCTCCTTCGGTTTTTATCTTTCTACCTGTACCTTCATCTCTGATTTCCCGTCTGGCCGTTTTATAGCTGTGGTTGTAGATGGCGACTGTACTTCAAAAGCTATTAATAGCGGTGTTCTTCAGGGCTCTGTCCTGTCGCCCATTCTTTTTCTTTCAATCAGTTTTCTATTTAGTAGTGGTGTACCAATTCCAGAATTTAGCCGATACCGATGCCGATTCTTTGCCTATATTTTTAAAAATAGATTCCCCTCATAAATTTTACTAATCTAATGTGAAAACTTTAAATGTTTATATTTTTGCATTTCAAATTTGTTAAAATGCTTTTCCTTACCTCACTCTAGAATATATGGTACCAGAATTTGTTACTCATTTACTGTAGCTAAAATAATAATAGTTTTATTACTCAGTAAAATGAATGAATAAATTTTATTTTAGTTTCATAAATTGAGTACCAATATTTTAACGTAATTGGTTTCTCTTATGTTGAAGGTATTTTCTTCAAAGATAAATTAGTTATCAATATGAAGTAGATTACAATAGCTAATAATAGAGATTAAATAGTTAGAGAAAGTGTAGATTTACGGGCAACTTAACTTATTAAGCTTTGCCTTTTAATCGTGAATGTATATATAATTCCACTTTGAAATGAGTATAACTCGTTATAAAGTGTTTTTGTATGTTCGATTTTCTATAAATATTGATTTTGTTTTGTAATGGAAATTACAAAAATTCAAATAATCGGCAAGAGAATCGGCTGAATTTGGCCGATGCCCCAAAATGGCCGATTCTGCCGATGATGATGAATCAGTACACCACAGTAAGTCTTGCTTCCTGTCCTATCGACTCCTATGCCGATGATTCCACCCTTCACTTCTCTACCCGCTTCACAAAGCGTCCCTCTGAAGTCACTCCATGATTCGTGTGGCTATGGTGCACCTGACCTCTGACATTTCTATTGTCTCTGGGGCAAAGAAAACCTCGTGACTTTCAATTCCTCAACTCGGATCCTTCATCTGTCTCCTCGTCACAGTCTCCCACACCACTATCCCCTGTCTTCAACAATACACAACTCGATCCTTCCTCTTCTCTTAACATTCTTTAGCGTTTCCTTTTCTCGTGATCTTTCCTGTAAAGATCACATATACTCTTTCTAAAACAGCTTCTAAGATGTTAGGTATGCTGTACCGGCTCCGCAATTTCTTCACCCCAACTCAGTTGCTTTTTCTGTACAGAGTACGCTTCTTACGTGTGGGATGGCTCAACCGCAGTTCTACTTGACCGGATGGAATCAAAGGCTTTTCGTCTCATAATTCCCCGCCTCTTACTGTCTTCAATCGCTCACTCTCTTTACTATCGTTATTATAACGGACACTGCTCTTCTGAACTCTCTGCGTGTCTCGTTTAAGGGGAACACGTAGTACCCGATTTTAGACACATTCTCATTCCTTTTCTGTCGAACTCTCCAGTGCAAGGGTTATTCGGTACAGTATTCTCAATATTTCATCTACTCAACTGGTCAGTTCTCGAACAATCTTCCTTAATCCATCTTTACCCCTGTGTATGACCTCCAATTTTTCAAACGCCGTGTGTGTCCAGGCATCTCTAAAATTTTGGACCTTGATTTTGACTTCCTCCAGGGTGGTGGAGGGGGGATGCGTTTCTGTGGACGTTTGCTCTTGGACCTTCCGTTCTACATAAAAAAAAGTTAAAATATATATAATTTTTTTTATTGGGGTTTAACTTCCTCCGCAACATCTAAGGTCATATGATGGAGGGGACCTACAGCTTTACGTGGGATCCGAACCACGGGTCGCTACATAAACGCGGAGGACGGTCTCCCACCCAACTACTACCCAGACCCAGTGACGCTTAACTTCGCTGATCTCCGGGAAGCGGTGTTACGACATTGGCCATATATATATATATATATATATATATATATATATATATATATATATATATATAGGGTGGCGCAAAAGTCGCGTATCATAGGAACTTTCAGTGTTGCCTATAATATATATTTTTTTCTTTTAGGTAGGGGATGGCTGCGAAATTAACAATAGACGAGAGGGTGAGCTTGGTTTTAATGCATGGAATACCAGGTACAACAAATCGATGAATCGGCATAGAATTTGAGTTCTGTACTGATTCATCGAATTGTAGTACCTGGAATTCCATACATTAAAACCAAGCTCCCCCTCTCGTCTATTGCTAATTTTGCAGCCATTCCCTACCTAAAAGAAAAAAATATAGGCAACACTGAAAATTCCTATGATGCGCGACCTTTGCGCCACCCTTTGCGCCACCTAACTTTGATAATAAAAACCTACTCTAATAGACAGAGTTTATTTCCACAACAGCTTCGATGTCCATTGGCATCCTCTTCGGGTGGATACAGAAAAACGAATGAACCAAAAATAAGGGAAAACAGGTCGGGGACCATTAAGAAATTTGCACCTAGGTTAGATCCCGTTCTCCCGACACCGGAAGGGCATTTTTATTAAAGGGACCCGCTTATAAGTGCATTCGGACAAATTTAAAACTATCTTCTTCTATACATACAGATTCTTTTTTTTTTTTACATAATTATTACATTTATTATTACATTTAATATTGCATTATTATTTATTACAGAAATTATAAATTTATTATTACATTGATTATTACATTATTGTTTATTATACAGAAATTATAAACCGAAAAACAAATGAAAAAGGCGAGAAGGAAACAATCCAGAGACCATTAAGAAATTCGCACCTAGGTTAGATCCCGTTCCCTCGACACCAGGAGGGCATTTTATTAAAGAGTCCCGCTTATAAGTACATTCGCACAAGTTAAAACTATCTTCTTCGATACATACAGATTCTATTATTTTGACATAATTCCTGCATTTATGTTTTTTAACTATTATTATTACCTTTACACTTATTACATTTATTTTATTACCTTGATTATATTTATTTGCATTTACACTTATTTCCACATTTATTACTTCCATTACTACATTTACATTTACGTTTATTATTCCATTTACATTTTACCGAAAAAACAAATGGCCCAAAAGCGAGTAAGGAAACAATCCAGAGACCTTTAAGAAATTCACACTTAGGTTAGAACCCGTTCACCCAACACCGTAAGGGATTTTTTGACCAAGAATCTCATTAGAGGGTCCAGCTTATAAGTACCTTTGCGCAAATTAAAATTATCCACTTGTTCTAATGAGATTCTTGGTAAAAAAAAATAAGTTACCCCGAAATAGAATCTATTTTGTTTTAAAAATCATATTAATATTTTTTGTAATAAGGTTTAAGGATAAAATTGTCTTAAAGATTATATTGAAACAATAATTGGCTAAAAGAGGAAAAATTAATAAGTTACCCCTAATTTAATTTCTATTTTGTTTTAAAAATCATATTAATGCTTTTCATGTTATAGTTTAAGGATAAAATTGTGTATTATGATGAAAATTTGTATTTGTATTAAACTTAGTTATCTTATTCGGTTTTTTGTGTAAAAGATCGCCCTACCAAATGTCAAATAGGCCTCGTTAAACCACGAGAAGCTCAATAGAAAAACTATTGGCGTTGCCTTTTTTTTCGACTTGGCCCCATAAACGTATTTATGTTTGATATCTGTCTATTGGGTCGTATTTAGAGACCTTGTCGGTCTACCAGGAGTTGGTGGGTTGTTGTGTAATAGTTTCACCACCAATCGTCTAAGTTTGGTCGCTTGGTTGTATCCCTCATATCGGTTACGTGGTGTTGATGGGATGAGCTCCTAAAAGTCGTAGCCATCATCTCACGATGTGCTGTTGATGGAATGAGCTCCTAAAAGTCTATACTTAGACGATTGTTGATGTGATGCTCTTTTGTGTGGTGGTTGTGCTCGTATATATTTTGCTATTGGGGCTTTGCATGCATCAATCAGTTTATATATATATATATATATATATATATATATATATATATATATAATATATATATATATGTGTGTGTGTGTGTGTGTGTGATAATAGGGGCTTTATGGGCGTACAGTCGGTGAGTGTATGTTCGTTTGTGTGCGCTTTTAATTCGTTCGAAGGTTATTAATATATACAGGCCATTTATGCTTTCTAAGCCAACTGGCGGCTTAAGTCAGAATGTATGCTTTAATTAAATAAATAAGCGCAAACTGGCAACTCAGCCTTCTAAGCCAACTGTCGGCTTAAGCCAAAATATATGCTTTAATTAAATAAATAAACGCAAACTGGCAACTCAGTCAGATAAGCCAACTGGTTGATTAGGAACATAATTAAGGCAACGGCTGTTCGGCTGAAGTCTTAATATACGCTTGACTCCTGCCAGGCGAACACCTCTCCTCTCTCTCTCTCTCTCTCTCTCTCTCTCTCTCTCTCTCTCTCTCTCTCTCTCTTGGGGGATAACTCCGCCTCCAAGTTGCATAACCCCTTGTTGTCTTGTAACATTCCCCTCCCCCTTTAGTGCATAACATCTTGCAACATTTCCCCTCCCCTTGTTGCATACCTCGCAACATTCACCATCCCCTTGTTGCATAACTTATGCATTATTGACCAACATTTGTAATTGCATTGCACTCTCCCAGTGCCGATACCGGTATCTCCAAAATATGATTCAAAGAATGTAATTCGACACATGTACTGTAATTCAAAACATATATTTGAAGAAATGAAATTCAAATAAGTCATGTAATGGAAACAATATGTAATTCAAAAATTTTAATTCAAAAAGTGTAACTCATTATAACAGTTCACTCAGTAATCAAAATTGAGGAACTTCAAATTTTTGGAGAGGATGATTTGTTCCTCAGCGTTGATTGGGGTGATGTTGACTCGTTTCGCATTGATAACATCTCCAGCCGTTGAGAAAAGCCGTTCAGAGTCAACTGATCCAGAGGAGCAGCTCATGCGCTTCTCAGCAACTTTGGCAATCTCCGGGAAATCAGCAGAATGTTCTCGCCAGAAAATGAATGGATCCCTATCCCCAGCGATCCGAGGTTGCGACCAATAGGCGTCCAGGGCTGCTTCCACTTGTGCGTCTGGGACAGTGAACCTTGTGTCCGTATCCCTCGTTTGGGGTTCTTCAACTAGAATAGGACGAACGTGATCGTCGAGATCGCTACCTTCTGAATCGGAAAAGTTTTCCCAAAGAGCGATTATCTTGGATGGAGAAACCGGACCACTTCGGCAGCGTTTCACGGCAATTGGACCTCCAATACGCTTTCGTTGGGCCCCCTCCATGTGACTGCATATCTCTTGTCTCAACAATTCCTTGGCCTTTTCTCGCATGTCGTCGTCTATCAGCCCAGTTCCTTTGAATCGGGGATCAACTGCTGTGGCTAGCAGCAGTTTATCATTTGAATTATGCTCTCGAAATCTCTGTTCGAGAGAATCGCCCAGCTGGCTCTTCAGAATCTTGACACCAGCATCATTCACTGAGCACGCTGCACAGATTCCTTTTGACAGAGATTTGACTGTAGGTCAAACTTCTGATAAAAGCGAGTTTTCCTCACTGATTTTGAGCGTTGCAGTTTTGAAGACAGCAAGCACGTCAATAAGCTTGACCATAAGCTTCCATTGCGTTGAAGTCAACGTATTTTCCAGGGTCCATTCGACGTCATATTCAATGATAGCTTGCTTTTGGGAAATGAGTCGCTGCAACATTTCCAGCGTGTAATTCCATCTGGTTGGCACATCTTGAATCAGCTTCAGTTGAGGCAAGTTAAGTTGTCTTTGAATTTGATGTAGGCGCTGCGTCGCTTGCGGAGAGTGGCGAAAATGACCGACGATTTTCCGAGCCGTTGTCAAAAGATTAGCCACACTCTGGAGGTTCAAGCAGCCATCCTTTATCACCAGTTGAGTGTATGAGCCAAACAACCGAAACTATCCGTTTCTGTTTGTCTGAAAGCGGCTCGCATGTTAGCTGCATTATCTTTCATGATCATAAAAGCTTTGGCGGAAATTTTTTCTGCTGTATGATCCTCGTTGAAAACAGACATTCAACATGTTTTTGCGCACGAAGTTTGGGCCGACAAAGTGACAGGTCAAGCTTATATATGAGTCACTTGCTCGACTGCTCCATATGTCCGTGGTGAAGGAGAATTTCCTCTTCTTTTCCTTCATTTGTGACATCAATTCCTCGATCTTGCCCTTCACCTTGCCTGCCATGTCTGGAATAAGGTTCGTCCTGAAAAACTTCTCAGAAGGAATCGTGTTGTTGTTTAGCCGATCAGCCCACCCTGATCGAGCAAGCCGGCGGCACGCAGGTAACCGATCGCCCTCTCCGGAGTGGACTAGAGGTTCAGCGCACTAGTGATGTTGTGTTGTGTTCTATGTTGTGCTAGAGCGGTACAGTCTGTCATAATGTGTTCAATTGTTTGTGGTGTGTCCTGGCACAGGTGGCAGGTGGCGTCTATGGAGTTGTCTAGTCTGTGTTTATATGTCTGTAAGTTGGGGTGATGTCCACATCGGAATCGTGCTAAGTTAACTCGATCAGATCTGCTCAGGCTGATCTCTGACCTGTTAATGGGTGGGTCTTCGCACCTAGGACCGCATTCGGACCGAGTCGTGTCAGTGCTTTGTGGGTTAGGTGTGCGTGTATGTGTTTTCTGTACTGTGTGATGTCTGTGGGGCGTGGTATGGAATGGAGTATTTGGTTATAATGTGTCTCTGGTGTTACCTTAATGGTGCGAGGTGTTGGTGCATGATTGTACATGTAGTGGCAAGGGTGTTGTGGATTAGTTGTCGCTGCTGCCATGAATTGTGTTCCCCTCATGTCTAAATGTTCCCTAACTTTCAGTATTTTTGCTTCTGTGTGCAGGTGTTCTATTGGTGTTGTTTGAGTGCATCCTGTAATGATACGAAGTGCGTTGTTTTGTATTGTCTGTAAGGTGTTTATGTGTGTGTTTGAGATAATGGGTGCCCAGCATGGGCTAGCATAGTCCATAACTGAGCGAATATATTGTTTGTATATGAGTGATGTTGTTTCCTGCTGGTGTCCAAAGTTTGTGCCTGTTAGTACCCTAAGCGTGTTAAGTCTTGACGTACATTTGTTTATAATGTCCTGAATGTGGTTTGCAAAAGATAATGATGTGTTGTATGTGACCCCAAATATTTTGGTCCTGTGAGTGTGTGGAATGTTGATGTTGTTTAGTGTAAGCTGTGGAATTACCTGGTGTTCTTTTGTGTTGCTTGTTAGCAAGGTGATGGTTGATTTTGTGGGCGCTACTTTGAGTCTATTGTGTGTGAGCCAGTCTTGTATACTGTTTATGTATGTTTGTAGGTTATTTGTAGTGGTGTCGATGTTGTGGGTGGATGTTAGAGTGATGACATCTGCATATGATGATAAGGTAAGCTTGTTATCTATGGGTGTTGGAATGTCATGTATGTATAAGTTGAAGTGTTGGTGAGAGAACAGAGCCTTGAGGAACCCCGTTCGGAAAAAGCTTGTTTTGGGATGACTTGCCATTAAATGTGACATGTGAGTAGCTTCGTGAAAGATAGTTGCTCAGCCACCTTTTGGTGTTATTGTGCATGTTTGTGTTGAGTATTTTGTTTGAGAGGGAAGCGTAGGATAGCATCAAATGCTTTACTAATGTCTATTGTTGCTAGTAGTGTACGTTGAGCTGGTCGTCTGGAGTTGATGCCATCCATGATGTGCTGCGTGAGGTTAGTGAGTAATGTCGTGGTTGAGTGGTGAGGTCTGAATCCATGTTGAGTAGGCGATAGTGGAATGTGTGGGTTGGTGATTTGTAAGATTAGTCTTTGTTACTTTGGAAGGTGTGCATCGGAATCGTGTACTTCGGATCGGCAGCCTGAAGTAGTCGCCTAAATCCTACCCGTTCGACACATGCGAAGGGCTGACGGTCGATGCAGATCATCTCTGCCACCTTCCGGTCAAGATCAATCTTCTTTCGGTCATTATGAGCGTGTGGAATGGATTTGGAAAACGCGACCTTGATGGAATGAGCAGTCGTGGCGGAAGAAGTTCCAGGCGTTTCTCCTAAAGAGAAAAAATAAATTTATATATATATAAAGAAAATAATTTTAATACAGAAATATTTATATGTAAAGTTTTATATAGTTAATATTTTTTAATAAATAGAAGCTAAGTAAATTAACAAAGATAATTAAATTTACTTTAGTTGTATCTTAATTCTGATTGGGGGAAATTATAAACAAATAGAAAACGGCAATTCCAGGGAAACTTTGATATTACAATAAATTCCTAAATCATGTTGAAACTTGAAATCAAACTTTATATATAGCAACATTTTAGAAACTTTTGGGGGCCCTGGGCAGTGGGCATGCTAAAATTTAGCGACTCGAAACCTGCATTAAAACAACAAATATTTAGACTTCATAAATTTTGATTGAATTCATCATTTTTGGGGCCACTAGGATGTTGGTGCTTTGAGCACCTGCGAATTCTCTCTGAGTGTTTGAAGAATCACTTTACAGATTTTCATGAATCTACTCACCAGAATTAGTAGCAGAAGTTGTACATTGACTCTTATTGGCTTCACCAAACAGTCTTGTGATTGTTGATAAGGTGATTCCTCAGGATCGATGTAGAGAAGGTACTTGCGCTTGTTCCTCCACGAGAGACAGAGACACCGCGCAAATTGCAGATCGCCTGTTTTCCATTAGTGCTTGAAGCAGTGAAGAACTTCCACACAATGCTTGGCATTGTCACTTTTCACCAATTAATTTTCTCTGCGGTCTGCATATGTGTTTCTGTAACTGCACCTATTCTATTTTTTTTACGGGGTGTTTTTGTAATGTGGCCGACATCACTTTACCGAATCTTGCACTAATAATAATGATAGACGCAGAATTCGAGAGCACTAAAAATTACAACAGCTAGAAAAATAACAAGAATTATCGTAGGTGCTTCCACAGTAGAAAAGTGAACAAAAGTATGAAAAAGTTTGGTCCTTCCAGTAATTGAGTATTACTCTGTACTTACAAGCCCATACAGAAAACGAGACATCGCAAACAGGGAAGCTGTACAAAGGACTTTTACGTACAAGATGGAAGACACGAAAGTGAAGACTACGACTACAATCCTTGAAAAGAAGACGAGACGAGACCGATACACAATAATATCATGGGTGGGGCGCGAGGATATGACGTTTTTCATACCGTTGCTATGGGGGAGTGGGGGAACTGGTGGTCACGCGCGCACACTCGTCTGTGGATGCAGTTTTACTGGACATGGAGAATTGGCCGGTGAATCAACGCATGTTCGTAGCGAGAACTTATTTTCAAACATTCGATTGTGTAGACCTAACGAACTTTTCGGCGCGAGTTTAATGTTCCGAGACATGGCAGAATTCCTTCGCGTAATGCCATTTTAAAATGGGTTGATTATTTTAATATTCGTGGTAGTGTAGTGAATAAGTTTGTTGGGCCTAGCCGTTCGATTCGCATGCCAGAGAACATTGAAAGAGTGAGGAACGCGTTGCAGCAGAGCCCATCACGCTCAGCAAGGCAACATGCGCTCTCCTTACAAATCTTAAGCAGGTCCCTTCGAAGAACTTTACACGAAGACTTGCACTTTCAGCCATACCAAATTCGAGTGACCCATGAGCTAAAAGATCAAAATAAAGTTTTTCGTGTCAATTTCTGTAGACAGTTTTTGGAAATATTGGATAATGATGGAGTTTTGGGTGTTTTAATCATGTCACATGAGGCCCACTTTCACCTGTCGGGCTACGTAAATAAGCAGATTTTCAGATTTTGGAGTGATAACAATCTTAGGCAGCTCCACGAGAAGCCTCTGCATAGTAAAAAGGTAACGGTTTGGTGTGGTGTTTACGCTTTTGGGGTTATCGGGCCTTACTTCTTTGAGGAAAACAACCAGTCTGTTACTCTGGATGCTGATCGCTACCGCATCATGCTGTAAACTTACTTAGCTGAGGAACTGCTAAGGGTGAGAGGAACGTATGATTCCAACAGGATGGCACGATGGCTCACACGGCAAGGCCAAGCATGAATGTTCTAAGACATGGGTCGGGGAACTTTTTTGGGTATTACCCAAAAATCTATTTGAGTAAAATGAAATTACCCCCAGACTTCAAAGTAAACAAAAACAAGCCAATTGCTCTTAAAACTGTTGTATATGGTATACAAAAAATTCAAATTCAAAAAATGTTTATTGGATCCATTATTATGGAGAAATAAAAAAAAGCCACACATGCTGGCATAAGAATAGCACACACAAAATTAGTAAAAAGGATTGAAGAACTGAAGAATTTCATTCAAAACATCACTTCAGGTTTTGGAAAAATGATGCTGTTTCATTTTTGATACAACATCATCAAAATCAGGACGTAAATTCGTAATATTCTAAAATTTAGAATAACGCCACATTTATGTAACAAAATAAAATAAAAATATATGAAAAAAATATCAGCACAAAGTGTCAAGCACTAAAAGCACCTCTTCGTTTCATGATACCATACACACGACTGAGGCTCTGAGGGAAGTGTCTCTCATACCACACGCATTACCCCCAAAATTTTTAAATTTACTCCATTTGGGGTAATTTACCCCTGTTCCCCGACCTCTGTATCTAAGAGGAATGTTTCCAGGCCGTTTAATTTTAAGATTTGGAGACATTCCCTGGCCAGCAAGATCCCCGACTTCTCTTCTGGGGAGATCTTAAGTCTAAGGTGTATGCAACTCGCCCCAACTCTACCGAAGAGCTTAAAGACCGCATTGTAGAGGAAATTGGAGGAATTGATGGCGCTTTATTGCAGCGAGTTATGCGGAACTTCAGACAGAGATTACAACAATGTTTAGATTGTAATGGAGGCTATCTGGAACATGTAATTTAAAAAAATAAACTGCATTCACTACTTTTGTTCTTCCTGATTTGTTGTCCAGTCTATAAATAAATAAACGGAATTCACTAGTTTTGTTATATCTTACAAAATTTCCATGATTTGTTGTCCAGTTTCCCATAGCAGCGCAATGAAAAACGTCATATCCTCGCGCCCCATCCTGTACATGGAGAATACTCGAGGGACATACTCCAAAATTTAAAAGTGAAATAAAAATACACTGGGATGATAGAAGAGTTGGATTCTGTGCTGTCTCGGCTTCGGTGGGACAGGGTTCCGGGAAAATGAAGATGGAAAAACACACTCAAATAAAGTTCAAGAACTTTCTAACTTATTTAACTTTAAAATTCTCTAAAAGAACGGGAACCTCCAGCCACTAACCTAAATAACTTTGTGAATAACCTAGATTTAAGTCTACGGGTTCCTGCGCAAAGTCCCTGACCAGCAATTTGTAGCTCGCTATGAGGACAGGATGAGAGTAGAAAACAATACTCTCCTTCAACAAATAAACTAAAGTAATACGTTAAACACGCGTACATACGCTTTATTAAGAGCGGAATAATAAAATTCAATGTAATTACTGATGTATAACTAAGTAACTAATGCGCCTCGGTGGTATAGTGGTTAGCGTCGCTGACTACGAATCCATCGGCCCCGGGTTCGAGACCCGACGGCAGCCGGCGCGCGGCCAAACCCAGCTGTTCATCCTTCCACATAATAAAGAAAGTGGTTGGTAGATAAATGGGTACCCTAGGTGGCCTAGTGGTTAAGACGCTGGACTGCTGATGGGGCGTGGTTCGGATTCCACGTTAAACTGTAAGTCTAAGGTGGAGTGAAAAGCTTGGCCTTCGTCAGAATGAACAATTCGGGCGGAAGCTAACCAAAGGTTACCAAAGGTATAATTTAAAAATTTTGCTCAACCTCTTTAAATAAAATTAAAATGACAAGATTACTTTTCTTATATTCACGCTTATTTACCGAAGGAAGACGCATTTACGTACTAATTATGACCCCGCCAAATAAAATTGGAGGCCATACTGCATTGCACTTGTCTGCCGTCCATCACGCTTTTGAACCGCCGAACGTTAAATTGATGAAACTTCATACGCGCGAATATCATCGCGAGACGGTGTGTCGCGAGCAAGATCGGGTTCTTGTATCGAGGGTGGAAAATCACAAATAGAGGTCAAAGGTTAAACGGAGCATTTTCGTGCCCGTGCCTAACTTTTGAACTGCTCATATATTAATGCCACTGTCCGTGAATCTGATATGTATCGTCGGAAGACGGGTCCTCGCATCAAAGGTCAAAGTCGCAAATATAGGCGAGGTCGCTGATGTTTCCGGCATAGTTCTCGTTTTTGTTGTTATTGTTCACGGAATGTTTGCCATTTTTTGTTCATCCGAGATTCGATCTTGCCAAAGTGCTAACGTTACAAATAAAATTCTTTAAGAACATTCGCGTTTCGTTTATAGTGCTCGTGTATTGACGCTGTTTGTTTGTGGCAATTTTATTTTATACCGGACTTCAAGCATGATTTATTTGAATGCTTTCATTTTGTTGGTACTTAGGAACGAGTGCAAAGATTAATCCAAAGTCTTGCCATAATAAATGGTTCCCTCGCTTTATTACTTCATTATTTACTTAATTTCTTTCCTTCCTCGTGACAAGAAGTAAGAAATAGTAACTAGAATCCAAAGTTCATAGATGTGACGTAATTTCTATATTATTTTCTTGGAGTGATTACTTTCTTTGAAAATAATTAATTTTTTGGAATATACGAACCTATTATATTAATAGTCTTAAGAACATTTTGAACCGGTTTCCGGACCTTCACAGCGTCTTAAAAGAAGGAAGTTGTAGTGTTGCGATTTTTTTTTTCTTTTTTAAATTTTAAGCTTCTGCCCAATCTTAAGTGCTTTTTTTCTGCTGTCATTCGGGCTACGTCATGGTCACGTGACGACACCGCTTCCCGTTAGGTTAAGGGACGTTCATCAGTTGGGTGGGTGACTGTTCCCCATTGTAGCGAGCCTCGATTCGGATCCCGCGTGAAGCTGTAGGTCCCCTTTGACGAAGTGGGTCAAATAATACCAAACGTTATTATCCGCTGTCATAAGCTATAAGAAAAATTGGGTGTGGTTGGGGTGCTATTTACTAATACTGTGTAGCAGTGGTGGGTAAATTACTAAGATTTTGTAATCGAGTAAAAGTAGAATTACTTGCCGAAAATAGTAATGAAGTAGAAGTAAAATTACTTGCTTAAAAAGTAATCGATTAAAAGTAAAAATTACTGTTGTCTGAAAAGTAACTAAAGGTATAAAGTAGAAATTACTTTTCTGGATTAATTATATATACACACATTGCTTTTCAATGTCTGTTTTTATTTACATATCACAAATTTGCAGCACTGATATCCTAGTAATATGATTACAATTTTAACTATTAGTTAATGCATTCGTGATTCACTAATGCTAAATTGCAGATATTACTGAAGTAATAACGTTGACCAGAAAATATTTCGTAGATTCTGGGCCAAAACTCCTGATTAAAATACATATTGCAACACTGCTCCATTATTATCAAGAATATGGGATTGGAGAATAAACAACCTTGGGAGATCCGGGAAAAGTTTTAAAAAAATATAAAAAAGTAATTGTATAACTTTTTTACAAAAGTAATGAAGTAAAAAGTAGTTATTATTGATAAATTCTTAATCGATTACGAGTAAAAAGTAGTCGTTCAGAAAAGTAATTAGTTACGAGTAGATTACTGGAAAAATTACTTACTGTAATCAATTACAAATGCTTCGTTACTTGCCCACCACTGCTGTGTAATGTATGTAGGCCTCTCTCTCGTTCTGTGCTCAGTTGAGAGACGTAAGATTTCCTTAAACTTACTCTGGTTTTTGATCCGATGTTCCTAATATTTTTTGAGAGATGCTCTAAACAGAACCTGCCGTTTGAAAGACTTTGATGAATGTTTTTTCTTCGTATCTTTTCAAGCGGTTTTAACTGCTGGGCTTTTTAGGCCGGCCCCGCGCACAATCGTCTCGCGACTGACTACTGACGACTTCGGTTGTGACGATTCGAGTCGCGTGTCCGTCGTGAGTCGCGAGACGATCCTGCGTGCAGCCGGCCTTAATCGTATAGAGTTTGAAAGCATTTTGCACGAAGTGTTCTATTTGACAAAGAACAAAAGTTAGTTAAGAAAGGCCTAATTAGTGGAGAGATGATCATCGGTTTTTCGCTATTAGATTGGCTACCAAATAGTTTTTTTTTTAATTAAAAAGCTGAGCATATTAGAAACTGGTGTTATGCACCTCGTATGATAAATACTTTTTTTTATACTAAGCTAATTAAATTACGGTGCTACAGGTTCTTACGCCACAAACCAAGAATTGGTCATACAAGAAATGTGACAATATAGAACAAGATAATAAATTGTAGGTTATATTTACTAAAGATTGTAAGACTTTTTATTTATTTATTTTTTATTTTATTTTTGGCTGTAAATATTGTACATTGAAATCAACAGATTGTAGATAAAAAACCTTATGGCTCAAACCCAGAAAATGCTGATATATTTTGTTAGCTGATCTGTAAATGGAACAGGATGAGCTTTTGAGTGTCAGTAAGGATGTGCATCAGTTTTAAATTTTGTTTTTCGTTTCATTGGGGAAATAGTATTAAAATTGTTCACGAAATGGTAGGAATATCACGGCGTTAACTTTCCTCAGAGTAATTTAAAAGAATTCATATTAGTTTTAATTTACAATGGAAGACAATTATTAACTTTATACAGTTGTATAATTTGCCTGATCACCGGGTTTTATTTTGGCGGGGGGCAGGGCGGGGGTCCTTCTATGTTAATTTTGTGGAGGAAGTCGTTGATTTGTAGTTAAATTTGTCTTTTCCTATTGTGTGTGTGTGTGAAATATTACAGAAGTCTAAAAACTGTATTGGTTTTATTGAGTAATAAATATAATCGAACATTTGTGACTTTTTCTAACAAATTTATTGCGGACAATTTTAGATTAGCATTTGATAAAATCATATTTGATAATTGTACCATTTTGACACGCGTCGATTATATCCTCGTTTGGAATAATTGCGAAACTGGATCATAGTCCCCGAGAGTCACGAGTGTTTGTTAACGAGAACAGTTTTTGTTGATGCACCACCGCCTTTCTAATTCGCTTTTTTTTCTTTTGAACCCCAGGCCTACCTCCTGGGATTTCCGCTCTCCCAGGGCCTTCAATGTCCCAAGCAGGTGCTAGTCAAGACACCAGCCAAGGTACGTACGGGAATTTGTTTATCTTTGTTCGTATGGGCTCATCACGCTGTGTGTCACTTTTGTCCGTGTACCTCTTTCCACGTGAATGAAATGTTAGGGCTAATGCGTTGTTCTCATTGCCACGAAAATCTTGGCGTTGGAGGGAGTTGCCTTTGAGTTATCAAGTTATTGAAAAATGTGGATTCCTTCGCGAGACGAAGGCTGATTCGTGTAATTTTTGTGTAGGAGAGAGGTATGAGTAACCTCCTGATAGAATTTAATTAGGGATTATTTAATGCGAGCATTTTCGAAGCAATTTCTAAATTCTAAATGAAAGTTTTCATTAAATGTTTTGAATCGGATTTTGTCAGTTACGTGACTTTTAAATTTGAATTTTGATTGTAGCTGAATTGGATTACGAAAGTGGAAGTAAATTCACAAATCAAATTTGATGCTCCAATCTCGAATTTGGTTTAGATTTTAATTTAGAATTGGAACATGAAGTTGTAATTATTAATGAAGTAGCGTAAGATAGTGCTACAAATTCATGCTTATTCAATCGCAGCATCGCTTTACGGATAGTTAATCTGGAGAAACATTTCGATCGTTCGTTAAATAGAAGCTACGCTCGTTTGAGTTCGGTTAAATGTAATCTAATCCGTTATGAAGCTAAAATTCGTAAGTGCTATCTATCTATACCTCTTTTCTGATCGATTTTTCGAGAACGAGAAAATTATATGAAATTCGAATCTAACCCAAATTAACTTGACCTGAAAACGCTTTTAATTTTAAGTACCTTTTCATCGCTCATCTTGACGATGGTTTTGGAGATTTCGGTCAGGAAGACGTCGTGATGATGATGATGTTTTTGGATTATTTAACCTTCGTAATGGCAAAAGTCGTGCGACGGAGGGGACCTACAGCTTGACGTGGGATCCGAGCCACGGGTCACGCCATCATCTGGACGCGGAGGAGGGTCACCCATTCTGTTTTCCCTGTTTATTCCCTTTCTGTTAAGAGAAGTCCTGCCTTACCATCCTTGTCCCGTACGCTTTTCATCTCAGAAATAGTGTGTAGATACTGGCCCTAACGTACTTAAATAGTCATTGTTAAAATGCTGAATGGCGCCCGTAGTTTTCGATTTCATTGCATAGTTTTTAATGGCTTTTAATGCGTCAGAGTAAAGTTTGCCAATATATTTTAAAGCAAGTTTTTACGAATAAAGTTCCCCACCTTTCACCTTATTCTGATTCAATTAATATTGACGGAGGTTTGTTTATTGCGAGATTTTCTTTATTGTAGTAGTAAATTACGGCTGTTTTTTATTGGTCAGTGCTACCCAGATTGTCTTTCATCTTGTATGGAAGATATTTGATATACTGCTACAGTAGCAAGCTTAGCATTCTGAGGAGAACGTACATTGTAAGCAGGAAAGTTCCACATGACAAAATTGGAGACCGCAGACACACTGACTTAGCTAACTGGTTCTCTCTCTCTCTGTCTATCTCTATTTTTTTTTCTTTCCTCCTTTCGTTTTTTTCTTCTTCTTTTACCAAAAAGGGAACCTCTACGGTCAATGTTAGGTAAAACTTGGACGTTTAACGTAGAAAACCCATTTACGTACTTCGACTTAATGCTTTAGGGGACTTCCCTGTTTACAGTGTAGGTGTAGGCCCATGAAATAAAATATTATTGTGCTACTTGCGATCTTAAATACAAATAAGTGATGAATGAATACGCGAAGTATTATTGTCGAACTAACTGCTCTCGATTAATAACGCGCATTTATTTTGATAAAATCATTACTGACCACTAACAGTTCGAGTGTAAGTCTATTTGATTACGCGGATCACGGGGCTGATTCGCCTTTCTCTCGGTGCAATATAGCGACTGTGCTAACGCACTGTGGCAGTTTAAGCGGAACAGTTGACTAAACGATAACGACTCGTCACGCGACAACGTAGGTCCGTGTTGAAGATGTTTTATACTTCATTTTGGAATGGAGATCAGTTAAATGTTATCCAATGTTGATATAGCCAAGTAAACATTAGTTACTGATTGTGACCAATCACTACAGCTTGTGTAGTTCCCCAATTTTATACAATATATACTGATCTCTTTAATATACATAGCTCGAATATCCCATAATGCTAATCGTATTTTAAATATAATTCTAAAGAAATTTATTAGCGAGTTTTCTTTTTTTTAATCGTTAACCAATTTACGATGACTTCCCTGGACATAATTTTTTTCCCTTAATCCCCCCCCCCCCCCCCAAAACCAAACAAACCACCGTTTATTGTTTCGAAACTCAAACTGATTTAAGAGCAGCCAAAGTAAATGAAAACTTCTCTCAGAGATGGATGCTCTGTGGCAACGGAGCATATCTTTAAAAAAAAAAAAAAGAAGTTTTTATGAAGAATAAATGAGAACATTATATTGTATTTATAGTTTGTAAAAGAAACAATAAAAGATGGTCTCTGTTGCAGTTTTTAAAATAGCAGAACCCCATCATTGCTCTTTCGTGGTTCTTTCCCAAAATCGAATCTCGTAGCCAAAGTAAATGTGAACTGAAAATTTTCACCCGAAACTGTTTACAATTACTATGAAGTAAGGAGTTGGAAATTTAATATTTGTTTTCCTTGGCAACCACTACAGTATATGGAATCCGTATTGATCATTTAGATCAGTGCTCTTCAACCTTTTTATGCTTACCGCCCACTTTTGTAACTTTTGAATCTCCGTATCGCCCACCAAAATTAAAAATGCAAAAACTCAAACTAAAAGTTATATACCCTGCATAAAACAATAAAATTAATTGCAATTACCTTTAGATTAATGAGATCCTTCGCCCACTAGTGGGCGGTACCGCCCAGGTTGAAGAGCACTGATTTAGATCAATGGTTCCCAATCTTTTCTGGCTTAGGTCATTCCAATGCCATCTGTTCTTCTTTTGCGGCACCTAAGGAGAATTTTCATCCCCCACTTTTCAGTAACTAATCCCCCCTTCCCCAACCACCACGTAACTTCAAACTGAGTCTATATGTAGTTTCCGTTTGGACGTAATAAATCGCGACTGTTTTGATTCATTTGAATTTATCGTTTCTTCACTAACTTTTCCATTACTTATTACTGATTTAGTTATAATGAATTAATAGTCAAGATAGTGTTGTTTTTAACTGTTTGTCGCCATGAAATTTCTAATGCCTCTGATTGAACTTGCGGCAGATTAAGAAATTTAAATATCGTTTATATATATATATATATATATATATATATATATATATATATATATATATATATATATATATATATATATATATATATGCACGTAGAATTTATGTAACACTTGAATTTTAACCTTGAAAATTAAAGTAGTATTAATTGTTGTCAAATCATCTGATATTAGCCTTACTTAGTTAACGGAAATTAAGGAGTTAAAATTTGCGAGGAAATTTGTCATTACTTTCTTAACGATGAGATGAGACCGATCATATTAACTGTATCAAAGTTTATCCTGTAATGACAGTTATGATGATTATTATTTTGACCATGGTGCGTTATCACCTTTGTTGATTATTTGTTGATCGAAAGGATGGGGAGAAGAAATCTTCAGGAACTGAAAATTTTTGGAAAAAAAAATTGTTTTCGAAGTGAATGAAAGTTTACTAATTTAGTCTATTGATTTCACTGTTTGAGTGCAGCGACATTACTGAAACTAGTTATTAATCCGTGGAGAGAATCGGTAAGATGAAGTCACTCCGCGATAGTGATGTTCTAAGGCGATTCTGCCCATTTTGACTCTCCTCTCCACCCGTAACATTTAGCGAGAACGTTACGTCCCCCTAAGTCCGGAGTCGGTGTTCATTATAATGTGATGAATTAATAGTGCGTGATTGCGCGATGATGAATATGGCATGACGGAGGTCAAACTAAAGGTTGGACGCGCGAGCGGTTGAGACACTCATTCCCGAAGAGGAGATGGTGCCACTTCCCCACCTTCGGAGTACGATCGTGCGAAATAATCGAATTTTCGCGTGTTAAATTTAAACTGACGTGATTGGATGAAATGAACGAATTTCTCGTCACGGGTCTCTCGAAAGGAGGAGGGAAATGGGGTCAATCACGCGTCGCGTTTCCGCTCGGAGGAAACTCGCTGTCTCGAAAGCCTCCTCGCATTATTATTGATTCACGGCAAAAATGAACAATTTCTGTATTTGATTCTCGTAAATTAAAATAATTTCGTTTGGAAAGTTACTTTTTAGTCTGAATTGTTAGTTAGTAATTAGTGGAAAATCCAATCCAATTAATATTTTGATTTCGAGACTTTTCAAAACTATAAAAAAAAAATCCTACGAATTCCCTCTTTTAGGAATACAAAATTTTAAGTTTTTCGGGAATAAAAAGGACGTTGTTGCGTAAAATGTCTATCCTTCCTTTCGAATATCATCCTCCTTTCCTTCGAGTAAAATGTTTGAAATGTTTCTTTGAATTCTTATTAATACCTCTTCCACTCCTTACTTTGTTGATACTGCGTCTTAAAAGTTATAGTTTGGGAGAGGGGATAGTATTAAAAAGGCGTGAAAAGCATTTGTATTGAGTACACTTTGTTTTACGGTTTTCTCAATAAGCGCGCGCGTTAAACTGGAAGAATAATGTATATTTTATGGCAAATATTTTGTGCAGAAAAATGCGGCGTTCAAATTGACGTTTTCATTAAGGGTAAAATCTGATATTCGGAAGTGTGAAGGACAGAATTGTGTAAAAAGTGCCAACTAGAGATGAAAAGCAGTGCCCTTAAAATGAATTAATGTGCTAACAGTTGAACAACAACAACGACTAATAATAATAATAATAATAATAATAATAATAATAATAATAAATGCAAATAGCGTGATGTGCCCATATTTGTTAAATACTATTTTGAAGCAAATAAAGAAAGGTGTCGAAGGGCTTTTGAAGCAGTAGCATTCGCTTCATAAATGGGTTTAGTTTCATTAATTTGGGATTCATCTAATTGTGAATTTGGAACGAGAAGCACCGTCGTGACCTTTCCTTATTTGCTTTGGTGTTACTCGTGTTTTAAGATTACAAACCATAATGGAGGGAAGCCTTTTACTCGACTGACGACGATGACGATAAAGGTCGTAGGCGGTGAACGTTTTGCGTAATCGTCACGTTGAAAAGGCTTCCCTTCACGCTGGCTTTAGTATCGTAGACGCCTAATTTTGGTGTGAAGACTTGAGGTGCTTGTTTCTTAGTTGTTTTAAGGTTAATTTAGTAGAATGGTCCAATCATAGAGTGAACTTAGGATAGATTTAGTCATCCTCTTAGAGAATTTTGAGGTTATTGTCCTCATTCCTTGGATTCTTTCATCATTGAAGCAGTCCTGGATGATGTGCGGAGGGGGGGGGGGGAGGAGTAAATCTTGAGTCAGTGAGGGATCATCCCGTACGTGGTGTGGTGTGTTGCTGGTTGGGCCATTTCCAATCACCATGACGGCGCTTCATTTTCATTTTAGTCATCCGTCTTCAGTGGTTGTCATTAAAGTTGAATTTTTTTTTTTTTTTAAGTATACATTTCACCTCATGGTGCTTGGATGTTCTTCCTTTTACGATAGAGAACTAAAGAGAAGCACGTGATCTGCGTCACGTTCTTCTCTTTTGCAACTGCTTGATCAAACAGGAAGAGAGTTTTGATATCGCGAAGCGTCACTCATTTCAATGCCATGTTCATCTTTTCTCGTTCTCTCTCATTCTCACTTTCATTCTCTCTCTCTCTCTCTGTTTATAAGAGCAGGTAGGTTGATTGCAGTTGCATCCGTGCACAAAATTATTTCATATGTACCATCAAACATAATTCCAAAGGAAACATTTAAACCACAAGGAAAATTTCGTAATAACAAAATAGTAACCTCCTTATATATATATATATATATATATATATATATATATATATATATATATATATATAATATATATATATACAGTATATATATAAATATATATATATATATACAGTATATATATATATATATATATTTATATATATATATATAATATATTATAAATATAATATATATATATATATAAATAATATATATAATATATATATATATATATATATATATTATATATATATATATATATATATATAGATATATATATATATAATATATATATATATATATATATATTTATAATATATATATAACATATATATAATAATATATATACATACATATATATATATATATATATATTATATATATCATATATATATATATATATATATATATATATATTATAATATAAAGCAAACTTCATAGCAAAGAAAATTCTTCGTTTTGCGCTTAAAAAAAAAAAAAATCTCGAAAATTGTTCAAATAGCTTTTGTGCATTTGGCCATCTTTGTTTTGAGAGCAGACTTTGCTACTTACCGGTTATAACCGGTATTTTGCCATCAACAGACTCTGATTGCCGGTTTTTCCCATCGTTTCAGGAGGGATCAAAGTTCGCTTCAATCGCCCATACAGTTGCACAGTGTGCGACTTTAGCACCTTTTGTCGACGGTCATTCTCCAAACACCTCCTTGAGTCTCACCCGGCCATCAAAGTCTGTGACATGATCAAGAAAAAGAAGTGATGCAGTTTGCACTGTTAAATTTCTATTTAAATTTCTCTTAGTACCTCTTTTTAAACACTTCTAAGGCCTCATGCTTCGTTCTTCATGGAATGAATTGGATGATCATTTTTGTATACTCGCAAACGTTTTTATTACTACTATTATTATTATTATTACTACTATTATTACTATTTATTATTATTATTACTATTATCATCATCATCTCGCCCTTATGGTTATTATAGGCAGTTTATTATTACTACTCACGATTCATGACATAAAAGCGAACCATCTGTTTTTTATGTATGTTGATATACTCATTTTAATCTAGTCCAAACTTATCGTTTTTTTATTCTCGTTCATTTGTAACTTTTTTACTCAATTGTTTTTACTGAACTAAAAAAAAAAAAAAAAAAAACCCTGCGTATTTCATCTTGCCATACTTTGTTCCTTTGTTTAATATTTCAGTGTTTCGTTAGTTTATATCAAACTGTTCGTTCATTCTTTCGTCACGTTAATATGATTTTTGCCTTGTCTTCGTCTAAATCTTCCCCTTCCTGAACACACAATTTTTTTCTACCTTTTTCATTGCTTTTATAAATCTGAATAATAATAATCTCGTTTTACGTGTTTTGAAGTGTTGTCACCTTTGCAATAAAAGAAATGTAATTTAGCGGCTAAATTGTAGCTAGCTTATGTAAGGTAATATTAAATTCTGGACGTTGTTTGGTGTTTCAATTACATTTTTTTGTGAAACTTAATTGGTTTTGTTAACTATTTTCATAATAATAATAATTAATAATCGTGGGCGATCGTAAAGCTCTTTTTAAGTGAGATATTTCCACTCTTGCAGGGCCCAGCATGGCCTCAGATGAACCAAGCCAGTATTGCCCATATTGTGGTAAAGTAATCCGGCACCGCAGTAACCTTCGAAAGCACATAGCTGACATGCATTCCGGAATTTATTATCAGTTCCAATGTTTAGTTTGCTCTAAAGTATTTCGAACCAAGAATTCAATGTTGACGCATACATATAGACAACACCCTGGCGTTAAGGTCAAAGGAAATAACTACCTTACGAACAATCTAACAGCTACTACTACTACTACTACTACTACTACTGCTACCACTGCTACCACCATCACCACCACCACAACCACCACTACATGTGTCACCTCTTCCTTTCCATCCTCTCGTATCCAAAGTTTCCCCGTCATCTCTTCTACCGCTTCAGTCTCGTTTAAACGGGGAGAGGGATGCCCCGTGTCATCATCAGCCCCTTCCGCCCCCTCTGTCTCCGCTTCCTGTGTGCCCTATCCTAATGCTTGTTCCTCTTCCTTCAGTCATTAAGAGCCCCATTGTCTTCTCTGTTACAGGGAGGCTTATCATTGGTTTCGTTGTGTGTAGCTTCTGTAAGAAAACCTTCTCGTGCATTAGCAGCCTTCGTACGCACATCAGAGACATCCATGATAATTCTGGCCCATACTGGTGCCCTCACTGCAACAAACCCTCCAAAAGCCAATCGGGGCTGAGAATGCACATCCAGAGACATCATCGTAATTAATATATGCTTCAACCAACGAAAAAAAAATTAAGCGGGCCTTGGTCTCTTTCCAGGCGTGCTGTACCCTCGGGTCTGCCTTGTCCCCATTGTTGGAAACTTTTCTCGTGCGCGGAGTCTTCGCATCCACATCAGGGACATCCACCAGCGTGCGGCCCCGTCTGGTGTCCCATTGCAACAAACCAGCCAAAATAAAACGCGCTGAGGGTTCACATCCACAGGAACCACAAACGCATTGAGGGTTCACACCAGCAGGAACCACAAGCGTTTTGAAAACCAGTGAGGTGTCCTCACGGACATCACTCACGGGATGGAGTTGTAGTGATAGCTTATGTGATGCTATTGTAGAAGTGCACTGTATGATTGTTGCTTCTATAGTTGTTATTCGTGTTAGTGCTATAATATGAGGGCAAAAAAAAAAGCTTTGATATCCATTATTGTATGAACACACAACCTATTCAGAAATGTGAACCTTATATAGATATGCCGCCAATTTAAATTATAATTACCGTGCACGAATTCGATGATGCCCTACCAATTAATTTCATAAATAGGCCAAAATGCAAAACCATTGTCTTACGCAAACATAAACGGTTTTCGCCATTTTGGATTTAATAATAATAATAAGAGTTGCCTCGCCACACGAGAATGGGATGACCAAACCAACAGCAAAATATTTTAAGAAGGCACTTTTAGAAAAATTTTTCCAGAAGCTATCCGGCGTCGCCATTTTCTTCATGGCCAGTGTTGAATAAGGTCTCCCATCTCTTTACAGGTAGGGGCAACTCGTATAAGGGCTTTCTCGTCTGTTCGTACTGCGGTAAGACCTACACTTCGGCAGGCAACCTCCGTGTGCACATGCTGGACGCGCACTTCAGTTACGGCCCGCATCAGTGCTCCCTGTGTCATAAAGTGTCAAGGAGCAAATCAGGCCTGAGGATGCATGTGTTGAGACATCATCGCAACAATAAAGTGTTCATTGATTAATTAGGCGCAGTCTTTAGGATTAACCGAAACGCGTCTCGTGTCGAAGTGAGTTAAAAATGCATGATCTGGTGCTTTAGTTTCATAAGAGAGAGGGATGATGGAAACGGAGGACGGAATTGAATAAAGAATTAAGGAGTATATTTATTTTTTTATTAAGTTATTTATCTTAGCTAAGTAATAATTCTCTACCCATCAGTAAATAGAGGTCATATATATTATATATGTATACAGAGAAATTTATATATAGACAAGTTATTGGAGGAGTGTTAGCGTGTGGTATGTCCCTTCCCTAAGTAACTCCAACCGTGTGTGTGTGTGTATATATATATATATATATATATATATATATATATATATATATATATATATATATAAGAAACCGGAGGCGTGTCCATCAGTTTTGAAATGAGAAGAGTAGCTGAGTAAGCAGAATGAATCAGGTTTTTTTTTTTTTTTTTTTTATATTAAGAATAAAAGAAAGAATGAGATAATGTAGACCTCCAAAATGCAAAAATAGGGCTCCATAATTGCAAAAATTATGCATTGTATGCAAGAAATTAACGTGTACACGTTTAAATTTTGAAATATGCAATTGTCTACTTAACTACAGTATAAGGATAAAGTTTGGAAGTTAGACTTTTCAAGTAATTCTTGGTAGTTTTACGGCACTAATGCAAAATAAAGTAACAATGCCATTTATGTTAAGTGATCATAGAGGCTGTATTTGTATGTTAATTTGTGAGCTCTGTTGGCCTCTAGCCCGCAAACGAGCATGTTTAGACAGAACACTCTCCAACATTTGTATCCTCACGCCCTCTGTTGTCAGCTTGCGTTTATGAATTGATCATTTGTTTTGCATGGAAAAAAGCGTGATACGAAAACGTGTGTTAACGAGTTTGTGTTACTAAAGCTTTTTAAGGCGGTTGCTTCCAACACAGTGAATAAAATTGCCTATTAATTGACACATCTGTTCCTCGTTTTTATATTAAGGTATTTATAAAAATTTTATAGTAGGGGGGGGGGGGTCACAAAACTGAAACACAAAATAGAAAAAAAAAAAACTAAATTTCAACTAATTTTAATTCGTTAAATTTCATAATTTTTTTAGTAAATTTTTATATGGAAATATTCACTTGAAATTTTAATGAATTTTTTTTTTTCATTTTGATACTCGATAATCCTAAACTACTTTTTTTTTTTTTCAGTAATTAGATTGGTGTTAATATTTTAATTTTATTGTATATAACACAAAAGCCAATTTATTTTATATTAAATTATAATTCATTATCATTGAATGTAATTAACTTATTTAAATAAATCTATTCCCTAATATGTGATTAAATAGTGTAAGTTTCTACAACAGAATGTCTGTTTCTAGTCAAGAAGGTTTTGGTGTGTGGAGTTGATGATGGTTGATTAGTAATCAGTTGAATTGAGTCGTAGATAATGGGAAATTATTGTATTGCAATCAGCATTATGTGGTGGTGATAATCTACTGTCCAAGGCTTTCATTATTCTGTGAATATATATATATATATATATATATATATATATATATATATATATATATATATAATATGCTGCACAATTATTAAAGGAAAATCACATAAGTATTAATTTTGCTTCTCTGCTGGAAGTAAATAAGTATGTTTAAAGGGACTGCCATTAACTTTTGAGAACTGTTAACACAATTGTAATTTAGTACTTAGAAGCATAGGTGCCAAAGAGAAAATGTGAACTAATAATCTATACGTATATTTATTTAAACCAAAAATAGTTCATTCGCGATCATAACGGTAGAAAATGTGCCTCAACAATGAAGTAGAATCACGCACGCGAGTTGACTAACCTCGTGTTAAATTTTCAAAGTGGAATTCGGTAATAGAAAGATTCGCACTTCGGAACGGCAACTAAAGTCTATCGTTTCGATCGCGGATCAACGCCGCCCTTGACTGATCAAGGGCATTTGATCAACTGTTGACTGAAACCCGCTCATGTACAGGGTATTTGTACAGTAGAGGCTGTAATAAGTATGTGGTAGAAAGGTTGTCTCATTTCCCTTGGGTCGGTATAAAGGGCGCAGGAGAGGTTGGGGGGAGAGGGAGAGAGAGAGGCTGGATACTGATGGGAGCCTTTCTTGTTTTTTCAGGCTTTCCCTCCAGCAGCCACTCTCTGCTGCAGGGCAAGGTCCCCTCTGCACTCAGGGAGCGCCGCGTCCCGTTCACGTGTGCCCCCATTGCATGAAGACCCTTTCCTCCCGACAGAGCCTCCTCAGACACATTGAAGACAAGCATGTGTTCACGCAACCTTACCGATGCGCCATCTGTAACACGCACAGCAAGACCAAGAACGCCCTCCAGAAGCATCATTACACGTACCACAGGGGGCTCCCCCTTCGCATAGTCTAAAAGAAGCATCCTTCAACCCCTCCCTTCACGCCTCATCCGTGAGGCAACCATTCGTTCATCCTCGTCATCCATCATGGCCACTTGCCCACTACTATTTTTCACATTTGGGGACGAACACTTTTTGTTCAAACTATGCCTTTGTCATCTACTCACAAAGTGGAAAACACTAATATATATATATTATATATTATATATATATACGTATATATAATATATAAAAGCGGACTCGCAAACTCGTTACTGCTGTCGAGACTACTCAAGAGGTTACTACTCTTGCCGTTTAAGCCACAAATGGGCAAGATTATATAAATATGATCGTGGGAGACTCACGCAAACGCTATAATAAAATAACATTCGGAAGGTGTGTTTGCAATGTGATAAACAGTGCCTAAACTGAAATAGCGGTCATTCAGTTACGACGAACTATTGTTTTGAATTAACCGCGGATAATCGTTTAAACTCTTTGCAAACTAATCGTATCTCATCGTATTCACTTTATTTTAACAGTGTGTGAACGACGTTCGTAGTTTTTAAAACGAAGTGTTGAGCGTTTTGCCTAATTGTTACGGCATATAATACGTGATAGAGGCTGTTTTGAACAAACTGTACCGCTGGCAACGCGAGATCTTCCGCCTTAACTTTTTTTTTTTTTTTTAAACATGGTTAAGATGGTTCACGTATTCACTTATTTCTACGAAGCTTTCTTTCGAAATTCTTATTTAAAGTCGGAAACGGGATCGCGGATGATGGTCTCGTTTCAACAATTTCAAAAGTCAAGTATACTCGGATCTCGCTAATTCGACACTCGGTATTTCTGATATCGCGATAATTCGGCCATTTTTTTGCGTGTCGAAATATCAGGCCAATTTCGAAAGATTTGGTAAAATTTGCCTGATATTTCGACACGCGGAAAAGTAGCCGAATTATCGCGATATCCGAAATACCTAGTGTCCAATTAGCGAGGTCCGAGTGTATTTTACATAGAAAACTCTCGCAAATTAAAATTAGGACTCTTGAATGTTCGTTCTAATTTTTAAAAAATAAAACTATTTCGTAATTTTTTTTTTTACGTTGAAAATGCATTTTTATTGTAAATTTCATCTCAAAATAATAAAACGCAAAAATAACCTTTTGAACACCAATTTAACCGAAACCTATCTATCTATCTATCTATCTATCTATCTATCTATCTATCTATCTATCTATCTATCTATCTATCTATCTATCGGGTGTCCGAGAATTATCTGTACAATTTTTGGCTGTTATTAAAAGTCAACCATGAAGTGTAGAAATTCCAGTGTTGTCCCATTTTACAGAGAAACTCATTAAGTTTTTTCTGATAACAAGTTTTGACAAGTTTTTTCTTTTTTGTACGCGGGTGACAGACATTGATGATTTAAAAGCAAGAATCCAGCTGCTATTGAGCGAATTGATGTGGATATGCTGCAGCGTACATGGCAACATTTGGATTATCGATTGGATTTTTGCGAATCACTGATGGTGCACATATCGAATGTTTGTAACAACGTTACTTTAATAAAAGAAACTTTTGAAAATACAGATTCTAAATAATCTTGTTTAAGAATTTACGTGTGTTATCAAGAATTTTATTAAAAGATGAAATTGTACAGATAATTTTCGAACACACTGGAATTTCTAAAAAACTTGTCAAAACTTGGTATCAGAAAAAACTTAGAGATTCTCTGTAAAATGGGACAACACTGGAATTTCTACACTTCATGGTTGACTTTTATAACAGCCAAAACTTGTACAGATCATTCTCGGACACCCTGTATATATATATATATATATATATATAATACACAGGGTGTACATAAAGTCAGGATCTATTTTTGCGAAGCACTTGGAAATTATATGGAATTCAATCATATAATGATAAAGTGGTAACATTTATTAAATAATTAAGAGTAGGATTCGACGTGACGCCCATCAGTATCCCTGCACAGCTCAAATCGTTCCGCAGCATTTCTAAACACATTCTGGAGCATTTGCGGGGTTATGTTATCTGCAGCAGTTCGTATACGTGTACGTAAGTTTTCAAGACTCGTAATTTTCGTCTGATAGACGTGCGATTCGATAAAGCCCCATGCAAAGAAATCTAAAGGGGTTAAATCTGGTGATCTCGCTGGCCAAGGTCTGTTGCTTCCGCGTCCGATCCAGCGATTTGGAAAACGTCCATTTAGATAATCCTGAACAATTTTGGCATAGTGACAAGGAGCACCATCATGTTGATAGACGACGGTACTAACAATCCTATCCCGTCGTCTATCAACATGATGGTGCTCCTTGTCACTATGCCAAAATTGTTCAGGATTATCTAAATGGACGTTTTCCAAATCGCTGGATCGGACGCGGAAGCAACTTAAGACCTTGGCCAGCGAGATCACCAGATTTAACCCCTTTAGATTTCTTTGCATGGGGCTTTATCAAATCGCACGTCTATCAGACGAAGATTACGAGTCTTGAAAACTTACGTATACGAACTGCTGCAGATAACATAACCCCGCAATGCTCCAGAATGTGTTTAGAAATGCTGCGGAACGATTTGAGCTGTGCAGGGATACTGATGGGCGTCACGTCGAATCCTACTCTTAATTATTTAATAAATGTTACCACTTTATCATTTTATGATTGAATTCCATATAATTTCCAAGTGCTTCACAAAAATAGATCCTGACTTTATGTACACCCTGTATATATACACACACGTGAAACTAAAGACGGCAGTCACTTGGCAATACATTTGCCCATTTTCTATTTTAAATGCATTGGAAACAGTCATTCTTGGAAACTTTTTTTTTTCATTCGTCATTTTTCACACCCGTGTAAATGTATTCTTTCAATCTTTTACTGAAGTGAAGCATTTTCTTTCAATTATGTTGAATTAGCGTGTATGCATCAGGTTTGGCTCGTGTCCGGAAGTCTTTAAAGACAGTTCGTCTCGCCCTACGTTTTGATTATATATATATATATATAATATATATATATATATGAACAAAGAATAGTAACTTTATTATTATAGAAGTTAGTATTTTCCTCCTTAAACACATCTAGAAGATTTATCGATTTTATTTGCTTTGATTTTTATTGTTAATTTTATTTTTAGTTTGATTTTATTTATAGATTTTAAAATATAATTTTTATGATCATATATAAAGTTCGAAAAATCTCTACTCTGTGGGAAATACATTTGAATTGCTAACCAAATTGGAAATACATTTTATTTATGGAACCATATCATACATTTAGAAAATACTCCCTATTCAGTTAAAAAGACGTACATGTAATTAAAATGAATTTATCGTAATTCCTACCGGTAGAGACTTCTCGGCCACACACACACACAAAACTAACTAACTAACTAACTATATATATATATATGTGTGTGTGTGTGTTGCGCCTGATGTCCGGTGCTAGTGATTCCGAGCAACTGATAATGAGAATTTTCAAGATACAGTACTCACTCAGTTATCCGTGATTGCGGGGCGGTCCATGATCACGGATAACCCGGGTTCGCGGTTAATGCAGTATACTCCGATGGTGGGTAGTTGGTGCATCTGCTGCTGTCCGCCATCACCGACTGGCCTCCCACCTCTTGCGCCACCACACAGTATTATTTTATTACGGTATAATATACAATTAAGTAGTATACTCGCCGCAAGGTGAGATCATCCGCTCCCGAAGATTGTAACCCATCTATCCGCTAACATTGCTGTTAATATTAATTGTCCTTGGTAGCGCGGAGAGGCACATTGTGGTGGGCTGGCGGGGAGAGAGCCGCGAATGTAAACACTGTGCCAAATCAAGGTTAACTCCGCGTCATGATCACGAATAAGTTTACAATTATCAATAGTAGTAAATCATCGTTAACGCACGCTATTCATGGTTGAGTGAATCACGGATAACCGCGTGAGTACTGTTCCGCTGCCAAACGTACGATAATTGTTGCTGCTATTATTGTACATGCGCTGCCAATAGTTCATCTTTACTTCAAATATTAATTATGCCATTAATACTGAATGAATAATTAGGTATTTATGAAAACGGTGTTAAGATATTTCGGGGCTTAAGCTCCCAGAGCGTCTCCTCGCTTAGACGCCATTATTATTTATTATATATATATATATTATATATATATATATATACAGGGTGGGCCGTAAGTTTCCATACATAGGAAAAATAAACATTTTTTTATGGACAACCATTTTTATTTATATAATATGCTCTACATGGTTGCCATTGTTTTGAAAACACATTTCAATACGTGTTCCCCACTGTTGATGAACACGCATTAGCACAGTTGACGTTATGCTTGTAATGGCGTTGGTGATACGTTCCTTTAGATGATTTATGTCTCGTATCTTTTCCTGATACACCATGGCCTTCAAGTGCCCCCAAAGATAGAAATCAAGGGGGGTGAGATCTGGGGATCTGGGAGGCCACTCCACAGGACCACGCCGACCAATCCAAGCATCCGGAAACTGCTGATCCAAATACCGACGCACGTGAAGACCATAATGAGGTGGAGCTCCATCTTGCTGGAAGTAAACTGGAAGTTACCTTCCTCGTTTAGCAGGGATGGGAAAATCTCTTCTTGCAACATGTTAAGATACCTTTCGGCATTAAGATTTCCACTGACAAAAATTGGTCCAATAATTCTGTCACCCCATATCCCGGCCCACCACCACACTTTACCGGCACCTTGCATCTTCGTCGGACTCAGCCAGTTAGGGTTAGCATTACTCCAATAACGTATGTTTTGCCGATTAACCTCTCCATTGACGTAAAAATTTGCTTCATCAGTAAACAAGATCTTAGTTGAAAAGTTTGCATCCTCGTTCACTTTGGTTAATGCCCATTCACAGAATTCCATCCATCTATCCGGGTCGTCTTCACTCAAATGCTGTGCCATATGCAATTTGTATGGATGCCATTTGTTTGCTTTCAAAATGCGCCTGATACTCGATCTGCTGACACCACTTTCTGCAGACAACCGTCGTGTACTTTTTCTGGGACTCCGTGTAAGCGCTGTAAGTATCGTAGCTGTTGTGTCTTCATCGGTGGCTGTACGACTTGGACCACTTCGCGGTTGATCTGCAACATTTCCAGTTTTCTGAAACTTGTTAATAAGTTTTGCCACAGTGTCGTGTGTGATGTTCGTTCCATGTTTTCTGTTAAAGTTCATTGCAACCATGCGACTGCTTCCCGACCCAGCCATCAGTATGATTTCAATTCGTTGCTCTTTCGTCAAACGCATATTCTTAGGGTATCTGAAACATAAAAACAAACGTTTAAATTTTCCTATGTATGGAAACTTACGGCCCACCCTGTATATATATATATATATATATATATATATATATATATATATATATATATATAACCAGGATGTACGGTTGAGGTCGTTGAAATGAGATTGATGTTTGTTACAGTAAGCATGCTACAACGCGTTGAGAAATAAAAGTTCATTCGGCATTTACAAAATGTATTTTCGTCAAAGGTGGAAATATATTGTCCTTTCTGTATTCACATCAGAATTTCGTTTTCAACTCGGTTCATATCGAAATTTGTCATTTAGATTGCTAAATCGAAATTGCTAAATCACTATCCTGAGAGGATTCATAGATATTCCTTCACCATTATATCCATATAACTGTGCTGCCTGGGTGTGTGTGTGTGTATATATATATATATATATATATATATATAAATAAAATGAATAAAACTGGCCGCCGATTCAATTATTTTGTAGTGGATAAATAGTTAAACAGTTGTAAACAGCTAGTTCAGGTGACGATCTAGCTACTTATCGCGTCTTTCTCTTACGGAACAGTATCGTCCCCGGTTATGGTCCGATCGGCGGGTTTGTCATAAGGGTTAGGGGAGTGTTTCAGTAAGTAAACGAAATTGAAAAAATAGCTGAAAGAACTTTCTCAATTCAGATATTCGTGGCTTATTTCTCAAATGGTGAAAATATATATATATATATATATATATATATATATATATATATATACAGGGTGTCCGAGAATTATCTGTACAATTTTTGGCTGTTATTAAAAGTCAACCATGAAGTGTAGAAATTCCAGTGTTGTCCCATTTTACAGAGAATCTCATTAAGTTTTTTCTGATACCAAGTTTTGACAAGTTTTTTAGAAATTCCAGTGTGTCCGAATATTATCTGTACAATTTCATCTTTTAATAAAATTCTTGATAACACACGTAAAATTCTTAAACAAGATTATTTAGAATCTGTATTTTCAAAAGTTTCTTTATTAAAGTAACATTCGATATGTGCACCATTAGTGATTCGCAAAACATCCAATCGATACTCCAAATGTTGCCGTGTACGCTGCAGCATATCCACATCAATTCGCTCAATAGCAGCTGTGATTCTTGCTTTTAAATCATCAATGTCTGTTACCCGCGTACGTTTCTAAAAAACTTGTCAAAACGTGGTATCAGAAAAAACTTAATGAGATTCTCTGTAAAATGGGACAACACTGGAATTTCTACACTTCATGGTTGACTTAATAACAGCCAAAAATTGTACAGATAATTCTCGGACACCGGTGTATATATATATATATATATTATAAAATGTATGTATGAATAGATAGATAAGTGGGACGGTTAGGTAATTGGCTTTTACTATCAGTGGAAAGAAGTTTTTTTCGGTGGATTGTGAACGTATCTGTAAAATCGAATTGGCGACGCCGTTGTGATAATAGTGATAAATAGTAGCTTATAGTTGCCGTTGAAGTGATCGGTAAATGTTAATAATTCTAGTGTATTCGCAAAGGATGTAAATTTCAGTGAAAGTATAAAAACATTATGAGCCCATATTGTCTTCCTCTGATCCTCATAAAGCATTTTCATTGTTAAAGAGTCGTTGAACTTTAATTAATAAGCTTTTAAGTCCACGTTTAGCCTAGTCGTATTCCTCCAGTATACTTATAACAGTTATGAACTAATTTTATTGTGTATAGAAATAAAATATCATTTGCATTTGTTTAGATTTCCTTTGTTTCCAAGTGTTATTTGGGTGAGAGTTGTTGGACTTTTTTTTTTTTTTTTTTTTTGTGAAGAAGCTTTGAGAGTGAATTTGATGAAAATGAATTAGACATTTAGGGAGTGGAGTCAACCTGACTGCGGCTGTGTTGCAGGTGGGTGGTCTGGTCGTCGGCAGTGTGGTGTGTGTGGCAAACTCCTCTCCTCGAAGTACGCCCTCCAGGTACACATGCGGGACGTCCATTCCAACGTCCGCCGTACCTTCTCCTGCTCTCTGTGCGGCAAAGTCTACGCGTCGCAGAACTCCTACCGCGTCCACATGAGCCTCAAGCACCGCAACGAACACTCCCACTACCCGATGCCCGGGCAACACCAGCAACAGAGGTCGCCCCACGGCCTCGCTTCGCCTCCTCTGGGTCACATTGTTCCAAAACAGGAAGTTCCTTCCCCTTCCGCACACCCCCAACACGATATTCAGTCCCCCAGCCCCCAATCCCTCCAGGAAATGCATTCTCCGCCCCAAAGACCTCAACAACAACAACAACAACAGCAACAGCCTCACGTCTTCTCCCCTGGGGCCCACAACATGCCTTCACAACAGCAGTTAACACATCAACCTCCGTCAATGTCGGTGAACCCCACCGGAGATCGGGTTTTAGGTCCCCCGCAGTGCATGGTGCAGGCGCATCAGGGAGACCAGAAAGAGCCCCACCGAAATGATCACCACCACCAGAGTCCGTCTCCTTTGCACGGTTTCAGTTCCTGTTCCCAGTCGTCTCAAGGACCCCACCAGCACATGACGCCCTTCTCACCGCAGATCCTGCAGTCCCCCCAGCCCCAGACCATCCCTCCCGGTCAGCATCAGAACATGGTGCTGGATTACGCGTCCCTCCCTACCGCAGGAAGGATGGAAGATCCATCCTGTATTGGGAGCGGAATGGAGTCGCTGCCGATGCAGTACGAATCTCTCCCCGCGCACGGCAACAGCCCGTCCTAAGGCGAAGAAGGCGAGGTGGTGTCCTTGCCGCGAGACGAAAGGCGGGTCACAGATCGCTCGTTTGGACTTGATCCAAGCAGGCAAAACGTTGTCATTAACGCCTTCGTCAAGTAGGGATTGAAGCAATTCTCCTCCTCCTCCTCCTCCTCCTCCTAATTATTATTATTATTCTTCTTCACTTTTCGTACGGAAGATTTATAAACTAAAACTCGTTCGTTTTCATTCGCTGCTTCAAATCTGTTCGATTGAGATCCTCTCCCGAACGAGGCAGAACTATTCTTCTCTGCTGTAGAAGAAAAAGTGCTTTCTTAAAGTTGCATGATCAGTTTGGCCGATTCCTTATTACTTAAAAAAAAAAAAAAAGTTTCGCCGGAGGTACGTCTTCGATAGTCCTTCGTCGTATTCTAAATAAACATTTCTCTGGTTTTAAACTCTGGTTGTAGATTTTAGGAGAAAAAAAAAAACTATAAAGGAAATCACGTCGTAAATATACTATTTTTTACAAAGTTTTAAGTGAAGTTAGAAGTGCTGTAGATTAAGATGAAGGACGCTATATATATCACGTACTGAGTCATTTCTATGTGCCAATTTAACTCCTATCTTGGTTAAAAATAAAAAATAAAAAATAAAAAATAAAAATTTTTATTCATTTAAATATTAATATAAGAATCTCAATGAATTATATTAAATACCTACATTTCACTTGTTCATTATATATATATATATATATATATATATATATATATATATATATCAGTGGCGTGCGGTGGGTACGCCTACAGAGTAAGTGGTATTGCGTGCGAGCACACGCACTATATGTACAAATTGTACATATTATATAATTATAGTAGCTAATGATAAACTTCATAACTGGCTAGTGGGTATATACTGTAGACTATTCTGAAAAATACGGTAGTCTTTAATATCTTTAATAAGATTTTGATCAGGGTAGGCGGCGCTTACCTAGCTTACCCTGAATGCACGCCACTGAATATATATTATATATATATATATATTATATATATATATATATATATATATATATATATATAACTGCAATGACCACGCAGTATATAAATGAATAGAAACGACGTAAATAAGGAGCGTCTCTGCACACGGGGAAGAGAAATAACGAATAAATGAAAAATGAGGCGAACCGCCCGGGAATCGAACCCAGGGCCTTCCAATTGCCGGTTGGATGCGCTACCATTAACTACGGACCTCGATCAATCATAAATCGAAATTCTCCTACATAGGACGCTCCTTATTTACGTCGTTTCTATTCATATATATATATATAATAATATATAAATAAACAAACAAACTACTTTAACGAAGTATCACTGACGGTTTTATGAAAGTTATGGACGATATTGAATGATTTTTGTACATCGACGGAAGAAAATGATTGAAATGTGGGCATTTACTAACTTTTTTTTTTAGTTGACCTGCATTGGGTAAAAGTGAAAGTTTTGCTTGATAGGAAACGCATTTCATTCGGTGTTACTCCGACTTTACAGTTAAAACATACCTCAAGTGTCTAAATTCAGAGAGAGAATTCCTTAATAATTATTTATTAATTTTGAAGATTTAATTTCGTTTCCTCAAGAGACTCCTTTCATCATTTCAAGGCAAATATTTGCAATATTTATTCACAAGTATTCAAGTGAATCACAATTAGTGTTTATGCACGAAGCGTGAACATTAATAACCAATAGTCATAATATATATATATATTATATATAATATATATATATATATATATATATATATATATATATATATATTACACACTATGCGGGTGACTAAAGATTTCAAAATCTGATTTCAGATTTCTTATTTTTTATTCTGAACAAATTCCCAGATACACACACTATATATATATATAATATATATATATATATATATATAATATATATATATATATATATATAAAGGGTGATCCAGAGAAATGGGACCCAAAAGAAACCCCTGTAACTCTTAAAGTATAAGTCCTTTTATAAAATCATACGCATCATTCGAAAGAGGATAGTTACAAGTTTGGACAGGATTGTATAGGTTTTGAAAATACAAGACAAGATAAGATACAAAACAAAATAAAAGTGTAGTTAAAATTAACCCTTCAAGATGACTGCATGGACTGTGGAACAGCTGGCGTTTCATAACTGAGCAATATTATGAGCATGGAAGAAGTGTAGTTTCAGCTCTTAGAAGGTGATTTTGACATCTGAAAATTTGTCTTGAAGATCTTTGAGCTGAAACTACACTTCTTCCATGCTCATAATAATATTGCTCAGTTATGAAACGCAGCTGTTCCACAGTCCATGCAGTCATCTTGAAGGGTTAGTTTTAACTAACACTTTTATTTTGTTTTGTATCTTATCTTGTCTTGTATTGTCAAAACCTATACAATCCTATACAAACTTGTAACTATCCTCTTTCGAATGATGCGTATGATTTTATAAAAGGACTTATACTTTAAGAGTTACAGGGGTTTCTTTTGGGTCCCATTTCTCTGGATCACCCTTTATATATATATATATATATATATATATATATATATATATATATATATATATATATATATAAATATGTAACTGTGAAATTGTTTACCTAATCTAATGAAGATTCAAATTATTACTTAAATATTTATAAAGAATTTAAATGTTTTAAATGCTTTATTTAAAAAAAAAATATAACGAATATGTTTGATTACCGTTTCATTTAAAATGTGGCACTGAATTAAGTTTCAGTGCCCTTGTGATATCGGCAACTGTATTAAGAGTAGTTGGCATTAAAGTATGGATTTGAGTGTTATGTTAATTGGCGTATGTGTGGATGAGTTAAGCGATTGGTTGGTGGGTTGGAGCGCATGGTTGATGGTGTGAATCGTTACTGAGGTGTGTCTGGTCCATTGCAGGGCGGGGCGATGCGGTGAGGGTGCGCGGCGGTAAGCGCCTTTCGAGCGAGGCGGCGGCGGCGGCACTCCTGGCACCCGCCAGGGGCCACGAAGGGACCGCCTGGCAGTGCGAATTCTGTTTTAAGTATTACGGATCGAACAACAGCCTCCGAAACCACCGCAGCGTGTATCATCGCGGAATGGGCGCCGCAGCAGCCGCCGCCGCCTCGTTAATGGACCATAATCATCACAACCAAAAAGGACAGCAACAACAACAACAACAACCACCACCACCACCACTACAACCACCACCACCACCACAACGCTTATTACCTTCCACCTCCTACAACCACACCATTCATGAACACGATTCTTGTTATCAGTCGCCTCCCGTCTCCCTTTCTCTTCCTTCTTCCTCTCTCTCTCCTCTCACTCCGCACAATAACAGTCGTTTTGCCAAAGAGAAATAACACAATGCTCGTTTCGATTATAATTTCATTGTAATTGTTTTTATTCCTAAGAGAGCAGCAGCATTCCAACGTGTAATAATTTCTTCTTGTCAGTATTTCTATGATAAAATGAATAAAATATTCTTCAGTAATATCTCTTACTTCCCTCCTTCATCATTTCATAAGGAAAGGATTTTATATATATATATATATATATATATATATATAATATATATATATATATATATATATGTGTTAAACACAGACCGTGCATGGAACAAGGAACTCTTCTGGGAAATTAAATCCACTATAGTCCGAATAAGTAATGGTAAATGACAAATACCATAGTTTTTCTTTTTCATGATGCATCATGAAAAAGAAAAACTATGGTATTTGTCATTTACCATTACTTATTCGGACTATAGTGGATTTAATTTTCCCAGAAGAGTTCCTTGTTCCATGCACGGTCTGTGTTTAACATATAAGTTTCTCAGGGGACCATTCTGAGTTTGTGTGTATATATATATATTGCAGTTAAATATATATATATATATATATATATATATATATATATATATATATATATGGGATGGCATTCATAATCGGTTTTTGTTTGTACCTAAGGTTCTAAACCTACTAAAATTTCCAAACCTTACCTGTATTTATGTGTAATGCTCTAACTTAAAGTAGAAACTGAAAGATTAGTTATTTGGATCATTCTCCTTATCTACTTAGCTACCTTACGAGAAGTAAAATAGAAGATGAAAGATCATTAGATAAATCACCCATGTTTTGCACGCACGTATATATATATATATATATATATATAATTGTGTGTGTGTGTGAGAGACTATTTTTCGTTGGTTGATTGCTTAGTCAAACTAATTTCTATCCCTTGTTGATAATTTGCGTATACATTTATTTCTGTATGTATTGCACCTATGTCAATATGCCATCCTATTATATATATATATATATATATATATATATATATATATATATATATATATATATATATATATATATATATATATATATATATATAGTAGTTTTCTTAGTGAAATATAAGTCATTTGAGGAAACTAAATCTTAACTTGATACACGAAAGAAAAGTTTAAATTTTTGTCAAGGCAAAAACTAAAATTTTTAAGCTTATTAGTCACGGAGTCGCGAGGAGTGTAGCGCTGGTGGAGAAGGTTGCGTTGTCGTTCTTTGGAGGAGTGGTAACGGAAGGGTCTCGTGTTGCAGGTGGAGCTGAGTGCGGAGCGAACGTGAGGTGGGGACCCTCGAAGCAGAGGGTTCTTCCCCCGCATCGCCGATACTCCGTGGATGCCGATTGCGCCCCCTACCCTCAAGCGTCTCCCGAGCTCTCGTGTCAGAGCTCGTCCTCGTCCTCGGCGTACCCGATGGGTATTGGCGGAGGGAATGGGATGCAGGAGCTGACCTTTGAGCAAGGCACCTTTTCGGGTGAGAATAAAGTGAACTGCCCTTACTGCCACAAAGGACTCCGATCTTACTCTGGTCTGCGAACGCATATACGCGACCAACACACGGCTAATAAGCAAGTCTCTTGCAGCATTTGCCATAAGTTTTACCGCAACCAGAATTCTTTGAGCAACCATATGAGCCTTTATCACAAAGGCGATAACGTCACTACTACTTCCCTTCTTCGGCCTTAAGTGAACAAGACTTGCAATTTAACCTGTGGATAAGATGAAATATATTTAGTGACATTGAATCGGAGATCTCACAATGGTTTTATTGCTTGTTTGCAGAGATGCGTTTCCGTTTAGGGGGTCAAATGGTGTCGAAGGCAAAGTACGAGTGTCCGCATTGTAGCAAATCGCTGAGCAGCGGTCATGGGCTGCGCAGACACATAGATGACAAACACACGGTGCATTTGATGAGTTACCGTTGCACCCTTTGCCACAGAGAATACCGAACGCCGAACAGCCTCCAGAATCACACTTACGTTTACCATAAGAAGAGACATAACTATAACGTTCTCACGACCTGAATGATGGTGAGTCGCCCACGTACTCCACTGAATGATTTGAAGGTGTGGCTGGATACTCTTTAATTAGTCATTGTTTTAATGGATTTAGGAGGAAAGGGATTGTTTTAACTTAAAGTTCGAGTTGGCCTTCAATGATGGTCATATGATGTCTTCTTCTGTTGCAGAAAGCGACGCTCACGGACGGTCGCAGTGTCCACATTGCTCTAAAATGCTGAAAACATCGAGTCTGCGCAAACATATCGAAGACATTCACACAGTTCACCTTACCACTTACGATTGCCAAGTGTGCCATAAACATTACCGGACACCGAATAGCTTGCAAAACCATTATAGTCGCTACCACCGAAGATATTCTGCCTCCTCCGAAAGTCATGTCAGCAGGGAACCCGCCACCCAGTTTTCCAACCCACCACCCTCTCAGCTGGGGACTGAAACAAGCCCGAGCCGCCCTTTCGAAATATTAGAAAGCTTCGACATGGCAGGAGGAGGAGGAGGAGGAGAAGGTCGCTATGAAGCGAATGACGACCCCACCGCTTTCTATTCCAAATTTGGAAAATAATCGGCGATGGAATGAATTTTATAAAATATTTGCCAAAGTAATTTTAATGCCTGTTTAATCTATAATGAGCCCATTTCCCGAAGCTTTATAGTGATTTAGTAGCATCTAGAAGACAATGCGAGTGTAATTCTCAAACCTTTACTCTACTCTAGGAGCAGATGTGTAACTCCATTTCCTCTCCTGTTCCAGGAAAACCAAGTATATTGTACACGCCCGCCGATTGCCCAATATGCAAGCGATCCTTCTTCAATAAGTACTCGGCTAAAAGACACATGATTCACGCCCACAGAGAAAATCTGATTCCTACGCGTCCTTACACCACGTACGCCCTCGCCAACTTCGAGTCTTACTTCTCGAAGGAGGACCCTTTTAGCTCTGCCGTGCAGCCCCCCCTTCCCAATAAATTCAATAATTTCTCCCCGAGGTCACCCCCGTCGTCGGATTTAGAGGATGGGAGCTTCGGCGTGAGTCTCTCGCCCTTCGGACAGGCAGGGGGGCACGGCAATACCAGGATAGATGGCTTAGAAATGATGAGAGAGTTTTACGCCTCAGCCAGAAAGGAAGATGAAGAGACTGAGGCTGTTCTCGTCGCCTCTAACCCAAATTCTGCTCACCAGAGAGTAAGAGAGAAAAATGAGCACAAATAAAAGAAATCGATTCGATTATTTTCTAAAGCATTATTATTATTATTATTATTATTATTATTATTATTATTATTATTATTAAGCATATTAAAAAGGGAATGTTAACAGACTAAAAACAATAGGTTTTGTTAGTTCCATTCCGTATTTAACTGAAACCATGTTACCAATTAGTTACCATGACAAATGCTTTTTATCTCTTTTAAAATGAACGAATTCTCTTCAGTGGAGAATGGCTGACATTATTCAGGACATTAATCTTACTATTTTATTTGTAATCACGAGTATTAAGTGTAAATAATACATATTACTTATATTCTCGGCTTAGAAAGAAAGAGTAGTATATTTTTTTACGGCTTAAGTTTAATTAAGTGTTAGGTGCAATTATCCTTACGTTAACGAGTCACAATTAGGTAGTTTCTTTTTATTTATGTAATTATTTATATTGAGATCCGTAGAATAAATTTTTGTATCGATAATTTTTATAATTTGAACCTTTGAGCACCCGGTATTGCACCGTAAAAATGGTAAGCGTTTGCTATCCAGTCATTTTTGTCTCTTTGAAGAAACTGAATTGGGAAATAAACTCGTAGATCACGAGGTTTAGTTTATTTTTAACCCTGGAAAAGAGGTTTTGAATGGATGCATCAGAAGGGAAAGGCCCAAATTTGGAGGTAATTCTATTATTTGTCTATGCGCGGAATTAGTGGATAATGCATCCTCGCCGCTCTCAATTTAAGTGTAGAGAACAAAGATTTTCTGCAATGAAGGAAACGAAATACGGCGTCCCATCAGGAGTAGTTCCAATTCTTGTCCGTCAACTACGGACACGAATTGGACTTTCTATACACACACACACACACACACACACACACACGTGTATGTATGCGTAAGTTTGTACAATATACGTGTGTGTGTGTGTGTGTGTGTGTGTGTGTGTGGTGGTTAATTTTGTGGTTGGAAGTTTGTGTGAAGAAAGAGCGTGTGAAAGAGTGAAGAAGAAGAGGCGTTTATCGATTTTGTGTCGTGAATCTCGAAGTCTTTTTGTTTCTTTTCTCTGACTTCAGCCTCGGCTTTTCTCCTTTATTTTCTCTTCATAGGTTTTCCTTCGGTTTCTTTTACAGTTTTGGAGTAATGAAGAAAAACTACTCAGTAGTGACGATATTATGAATAAATTGTCGTAACTTTACTCTTACGAAAGGTGAAGGCATCCGAGTGGGTAAAAAGTAGGACTAATTTTTTTCCAATTTGGAATGGTGGAAATTGATGCAGGTATCCACCAGCGAATGACGTCACAGTTTGTAGCGTCAAAAAGCTGCGCAAGGAGGTCTCTGTGCCTGAGAAAAAGGTTCGGCGTTTCAAGCGGTTACCAGTACAAGACAAAAACTTTTTTCTATCCATAGATTATATATATATATATATATATATATATATATATATTATATATATATATATATATATATAATATATATATAATCAGCATGACGTACATTGAAGTACTGTACAGTTGGTCAAACTGGGTAATTTTTTTTCCTCCATGTGTGAACTTCTTCCAACTAATTTGTCCTAACAAGGGTCGTAAACTTGAGTACCTTCATAAATATTTGAGTTGCCATAGAAACGGCGGCCATTTTGGTGTTTTCGTGACCTCAGTTTGGTTGTTGATTCCACGCCTTGTTGGGGTTGTCTTATCCATGAACTTTTGAAATTGTTGGTCGATCTTCCAGTATTATTCCGCTTAATTAAAGTCCGTTCAATTTACTTCTAACCATCGCGATTTCGGTTTCAATTTTTGGGTTCGATTTTATTCCATTCGACCTACACAGTTGAATGGGCCGGTTGAGCATCATTTAGGGAGAGGGGTGGGGTCAGCTTTTCGTTCCAGAAATAATTGATTGGATGAAGAGGCTCTGTTGTGTCGACAACCCAGAAAAGCTATCGACTTCGGGTTTGCTCGCGGTACTCGTTCTTTATCCTTTATTGGTTTATTTCCAATAGAAAGTTTCTTTCAGATTTAAACGAGAGGTTATTAATTAAACAAAATAAATATAATTTCATATCTCCTTTCGTAGAATTTTTGATGCTACTTACTTTTCTGGGTCTCGACAATGACCCAACCTTACCTTTCCGGGTCCCGACGTATATTCCAACTAAAATAACCTTTCTGGGTCCCAACATATATTTCGTGATATTTTCGTTTAAACTAAAATATCACGACTTAAATTAACCAATCGTCAAGAGTGTACAGTTGACCTAACCGGGCAGTCAATAATTTTCACGTAGGTTTCGATTAATTTTAAGCAACTTTTACCAAAAACGTGGATAGTTATAGCTACCGCATATATATATATATTTAGTTAGCTTCCGCCCGAATTGTTCATTCTGACGAAGGTCAAGCTTTTCATTCCACCTTAGACCTACAGTTTAACGTGGAATCCGAACCACACCCCACCAGCAGCCCAGCGTCTTAACCACTAGGACACCCAGGATACCCATTTATCTACCAACCACTTTCTTTATTCTGTGGAAGGATGAACAGCCGAGTTTTGCTGCGCGCCGGCTGCCATCACCGGGTCTCGAACCCGGGGCCGATGGATTTGTAGTCAGCGACTGTAACCACTACACCACCATATATATATATATATATATATATATATATATATATACACACACTTTAGCGTCGGAAATTATAACTTTATTATTATTAAAAGTATTAAAACGATGTTACAACTGATAAATGTCATTAATGGATATAATCAAATGTGCAAATAAGTTAGTTTTATATTTATTTCTTCATAAGAATTCGTGAATATAGTTGTGAAATAAGGCACGTGATGTACCATGTTGATGACGTAACTTCTTTGCCCGGTTAGGTCATCTGTACGACCTTGACGATTGGTTAGGTTAAGTCGTGATATTTTCGTTTAAACTAACGAAAATATTACGACTTAACCTAACCAATCGTCATGGGCGTACAGTTGACCTAACCGGGCAAAGAAGCAGCTGTGTCGTCAACATGGCGCATTTATCAGTTGTAATATCGTTTTAATACTTTTAATAAAGTTATATTTAGGCTTACATATTTTTTGTTAATAATCAAACGTATAAACAATTTCCGTCGCTAAAGTGTGTGTATATATATATATATTATTATATATATATATATATATATATATATATGCAATGACCACGCAGTATATTAATGTATAGAAACGACGTAAGTATAGAGGAGTGTTCTGCACACGAGGAAGAGAAATAACGAACAAATGAAAAATGAGGTGACC